>VWZF01006442.1:266881-357843 GCA_013396755.1 Sclerurus mexicanus | reverse complement strand
TAGAACCGCTCCCCCTAATTACCTGTGCATTATTATACAAAAAAATAAGGATAATAAAAGTCTTCCTTAATAATGTTAAACACAGAGTCTTTCAGAGATATCCAGCCATGTATTAGTAGTGCAGAATATACAAAATACTTTCTCACGCTCCTTCCATAATGTCTGTGAAACACTTTTCCAGTTGTAGAAGTGCCACTCCTCACTGAAATGGGAGTCCCAACCAGATTCAGTGAGCATGGGAATTCTTTAGATACAGGGTATTTTCAGAGTAGTAGATGAAAGAGAAGATACACTTGAAAAGGAATGGGACAACTAATTGCAAAGATGTTACATTACAGTGTTATGGAATAAATCGGAAACTTGAACGAAACTTTGACTATCATAAAATATTGAAGGGTTGATCACAGTTAGGTCCTTGTAAGACCAAAAGGACCAGTGCAAGCTAAGGTGCCATCGTGGGCAAAGCAATCATGTGACTTTTCCACCATTCAGTTCACCTTCTTCTCTTCAAACATACCTCAAAATTATGCTCAGTGTGCTTCAAATGACATTTCCATCACTAACTATGTAGACAGATTAATAGTTCATAGCAGCACAAAGAACAACTTTTCAAATTTTCATAAAATAGAGGGATACTCACCTGGAGGTGTGTAGGCATCCATTGATGTTTGCACCACCAATGAACGTCGTTTTGAGGGCATGGGGACTGCCATTTTCCTTTCTTTATGTTTAGCAAGGGCTGCCTGAACCGCTTCTGTGTGGACATCTGGAAGGAAAGAGATGTCGAGCCAGTGTTAGACTGAAAGGAGCTGTTTCTCCGTGTCCCCAGCGCACCTGCGCGCAAGGTCGTGCCTGTGCCAGCTGGGCCGACAGCACACGTCGAGTGACGAAAGGCCAGGAACACAGGGGATCTCAGAGGAACTGTCTGGGTCCTCCTCTCTGTAGAAAAAGCAGCTATAGTGAAAAGTGCTGTAGCAAAAAACAAGACTCCTGACCTGTATGATATTCCCAGAACAGCGTTGCAGTATTCAAACAGCAGGAACATTGCTTTCCCTGGAGCAAACCTGTGTTTAACCAAGAACTCTTACTTCAGCAATCATTTCTGTTTTCAGTGGAATTGTGGTGCATTAACACTGCTCGCTTTTTAAACCAATGCGGTTTCCGATTTACACAGACCAAGTGAACATGAACATTTGCTTGAAGGGTAAGAGGTATGTGAAATGTCACAACAGAAATGGCAACAGGTTCCCATTCCCAAATCCTTTTCCTGTCTCTGTCACTTGGCATTATTCACAGAAAAACAAGTATTATGCAGGGTTGGCCTGAGGTAGAATGAGAAAAAAAAGCATCCTGAGTACAGACCTTGTGCTGTCCAGGCAGGTGCTACACACAGCTCACACCAGCTTGCTCCACAGCATCCAGCAGATCTCTTCTTCTTGGGAACATGCCCAGGAAAGAGCTTCTCTACCTTTCACATGTATATATAGCTGCCTGCCTCTAAAAGCTTGAAAAAGGCCATTTATCATGCCTAAAATAGGAAAGTGACTTCTTGATAACGACTTTGTTTTATGCAAATTTCTTTAATTACTACATAACTACATATTAAAATAAGTCTGCCTTTAGTTTACTACCTTGTACTGTCTGTCTTGCATATTTCTATGGATTTCGGGACACGATACACATGAGGAGACTGCATGCAAAAGACATGGCAGCACACCAAAGTCCCTTGTGATTGCCACATAGTGACCACCTGACACCTTGCCTTTTGACCAGTTGCTGCTTGTCAGCTGCAGAAAACACAGCAAGTTGGGTGCACAATTTAGCTATTCCCACTTGTGAAGTTAGAGCACAGTGCATCAGGTCTAACCCAGAGTGATCCCACTTCTACTGCTCTTGAATCTGTTTGAAGATCACCCTCACAGGCTGGGTTGGCAGCACAGTCATTTTTCTACTCCGGTATTGATGTGGTGGCAGCTCTGAATGGACAATGTGCCCCAAGAAAAGCAACAGGAAAAAGAAGAGCATATATATATTTACAGAAGTGTTGGTTGGATCACATCAGTATAAGTAACTTGTGAGTAACAACATGGAAGGATGACTGGAAGCATTAGATGATAAGGTGCTGATAAGCTGTTGATAAGCTACAGTGTCTCATTTTCAATAATGGTGTTCCCTATCTTCTGCCAGGGTTTAAGCACCTCTCGGAGCAAGTATGACAGGGAAGAGTAAGTATAAGAAAAAGAGCATTATCAGCTGGTTCTGTGAGTTGTTTTGTTTTTTCTTTTTGTTTCAAATCATGAAGAGGATGAGTACATCAGCAAAGCAAAGCAAGGAAAGCAAACAGCAAAGCGGGAAAACCATTCTCAAAAGAGCTGTGCAGCTGATGGACCAAAACCAAGCAGGGCTGCAGTGTAACATCAGAAAACAATCTCTGTCCTGTCAAGTCATTATTTTAAAGTAGAAAGTTTAAGGTCTTTCTCATAATTGAAACATGACAAAAAGTTTACATGAAAAGTATCAGACTAAGAAAATAAACTATGTAAGTCTTTACCTAGCAGCATGTCCCCAAGATAAATTCCTACCTGCTCACTCCACACCAATGTCAGTAACATTTACAAGACTGAACATGCTCACTAAGAGTTTGTGTTTCTTATACATCAAAGAATGAAAATTTTTAGTTTTCCCTCAAAGGGTAGCAATTAGGTATCAAGCAGTAAAAAATGAGCTTTCCCTTTAAAAAAAAGCAAGAGCAAACCCAAAAAAACCCCAAACATTTTACAACACTTTTTGGAAGAAAATAAATTTTGCTGATCAACAGAGGAGGAACTATTTGTATATTATTGCATATAGAATTGTTTTTTTACTGTAAGTGTTAGGAGGCAGAAGAAATTCTTCCAAACATTTTTAAAGGAAGACAGCTAAGAGAAAATTGTTAAAATGCTTAGCGACAGCTGGACGCTGAATCATAACTTGTGAGTTCTTTTTTGATGCTGTTTTGATGTAAGAAGGTATACTCATCAGCTTAATTAAAAACACTCTGCAGGGTTTTAATTTTCAAATGAGTCCACAGGAGTTCAGGAATTGAATTGTTTTCTTAGTAAAGCACATGCTTGATATGTTTATTTGTAATGGGTTAGTGTGGAATAAACCAGACTATAGATTGCTAAAAAAAACCCAAACCAAAACCCCACAGGAAAGCAAAAACAATGGAAAAGATAAGAAACTCCAACCAAACAAGAGGGAAGCTGACTGGGGAGAAGGAACGTGCACACCTGCTCCCAGGCCAGTCTGTAAGGTCAACTATTCAAAAGGCATTACTCAGACTATGGTGGCTACCAAAAAAACACAGGACACATGAAAACGCTGAGGACAGATAGTCCAGTGATGGTCCAGGGTCCATCAGCAAGAGTTTACAGATTTTTAGGGGGAGAGAAAAAAAGGCAGCAGAAACAGTCAAGCTTGGATGAAAAATCTTTACACAGTGTTCTTTCCCAGGAATAAAATTCTTGGCTAAACAAAGTGTCTCCATGCATAAAAAGAAAGGCTAAAAATTAGGTAAAGAATGAATAACAGCCTATATATTTTGTATGGTCTTGTTTTTGAATGAAGGCCTGTTGATGGGTTCTGAAGATGCTCTTCAACCTATTTTGACAGTCTTGTCCCTGCTGATTTGCTTGTTATCAATTGAACAGGAGTGTGGTGGCTCTTTGCCTTTACCATGGTGAAAGATGGGCTATGGTGTCCATCATATTGTAGGTAACTCACTGCTTGCCCATAATATGTCCCTAACAGCTACTGAAAAAATACAAGGCAACCTGTAACAGGAGTTCATACAAGAGTACCTGGACACTCCATCATATTGTAGGTAACTCACTGCTTGCCCATAATATGTCCCTAACAGCTACTGAAAAAATACAAGGCAACCTGTAACAGGAGTTCATACAAGAGTACCTGGACACTCCTTGTTCATTAAAGGAAGGAAACCACATTTGTGATACACGCTAGGACAGAGTATAATGAAGGCACAAAGACATATCCAAGTTCCCTCAGGACAGGAAAATGCTGCCCTCCTGATCCATCAGCACAAAGCAGTTTGTATTCTCCACACATTGCACACAGCATCAACAGAAACACCACATTAGAATTTCAAACCGTCTCTGGTAGGGTGATGCCCCTGTCTTGCACATCTGACAAAAGTGTCTGAATTGCCTTCTCAACCTACCCTGGCATAGTCAGGCTAACTGAATCCATCATCATGTCATTGAACGTTGCTTTAAAACACAGATTTCTTGTTGATTTTTTTCTAAAAAAAATAATTCAAGTATGAAAACTTTGTCCAGAAATTCCACACACAAATCCTTTCATTCAAAAAAAAAAAAATTACATATATATATTTATATATATATAAACACACTACTCTCTTTCCTCACAGTGCTGCTTGCTACAATTGCTCACTTACTATAAATTTATGATAGTGTTTCAAACACAGATATACCTTGATGTAATTGCACTCAAGCCTTTAGAGAAAGTCCTAAGTGGAAAAACCATGCTTTTAGCAGAAATGTTCTTTCACGTACAACTCTTGTGACATTGTAACTACCCTGTTACAAGAGATAAAATTACTCCATTTCCTGATCCTTCAAAGCACCCCTGTAGACAGCAAAATCTTTATACTCTTCCCACCTGGCTTTTCCAAAAGAATGTCACAAAAGAAAATCTAGAGCAGAGTAGAATCTATCTACAGTAGTAGGAACCAATGCACCATGGCTTATCTGCTACTGTCCTCCACTGTTCTAGGCTGCCAACAATATGTTGAACCCAATTTGTGTGTTCAAGGAATCTCAGGGAATCAATAAATGGGAGAAAGTAAAGCAGCACACTTGGGAAAGCTCATGGCTTAATTTTGCTCACTGCTCAACACCAATCGACCTGGCGTTCAGCATTCAACCTGGCACATACATCTTACAGGCTGCCTGGTAACACTCAGCAAACTGCAGACAAAACAGCTCTGTCCCCAGACTTTTCCCTGTAGCATTCCAGCGTTTTTTCTTGTTTATTCTCTCCCTTTACTTTCTATGACAGGATAGAGAGGCCAAGCTTACTTCTGGGACCAAAGTCAGTAAGTCAAGTAGAAAGTAAGTGGAACTGTAAAAACAAGCAGGTGGTAGAGAGAAAGTTTCCCCTCAAAGAGCTAATGGTCTATTAAACAAGAGAGGAGGCCTCAAAACAAAGGGCAGAGGAATTAAAATTGGCAAAGAGAATGAGGGTCTGTAAGTTCAGACTCCCAGAGTGATGACTTACAGCATCAGCCATTGGATTCCATAATCAGAAACTCTCATCTATTGCAAGTGGAGGTAAATTTCTCATTCCATCAGAAGGATGAATTGCCCAGCTTTCCTGGGAGGTGCTCTGCTTAGCGCAGTCATTCTTTTTATCTGGTTTATCTCATAACCTAGCACAATGCAGTGCTCCTTGTTTAACTGAAAAGGCTTAGGAAAAACCCAAATCCACTGCTGTGAAGCACCAACTTGATGCAGACACTGTGTTCTCCATGGTCTTTCCAAGTTTTATCTCTTAGTGTGATCCAGTGGCTGTATGTTCAACACCCAATGCATTTGACTGCCCATAGAAAATGGGAACAAACCCACCTCTCTGCTTCTGGGGAACAAAGTGATATCCTGCCTGCACTGACATGCTGCTCCAATGGGATCCCCCAAAACAACAAGCTAGTAGGAGACTGGAGCATCAGTGACTAGCACACAGCCCAGCCAGAGGAGTGAGCCTGTGCTCAGATACTGCTCATTAAATGCAGGATGGCATGAGAGAGAGCAACCCACACCTAAAAGGGACAAGTGGGTGACAGAAGATGTTAGGGAGGTAACTGTATTAACTGCTGATAGGTGGGCAGCGGTTAAAGGTTAGACAAAAATGGCCAGAAATAGAAAAATTGTTAATTTAAGACTGCTCAAACTTTTGACTCCTTGTTCACAGTGTACTTTAACAATTTATTCCGTACATTGTTGATGACCTGAAATCTAATTTTTTTTTTTGAGTCAGAGGTTGAGCTGGATGTTTTTTTACTGGCTCTGGGATAATAAAAGCCTCTTTGGAACTTTTAATTAAGTCTTTTCTGGAGAACACACTTTCTCTCCTCCTTGAACAAACATACGCATACTTAGAACAAGTGGTGACTTCCCTCCATGACAAGCTGCCCTCTTCTAGTCATTTCCTTTGAGGAAGACAGTATATATGATCCCTCTAGGCTCAGCTGTCTCCACAAGCAAATCAGTCTTCCTTTCCTGAAGCAAAAAAGCAATTGTTGTGTGATGAACAAGGTCAGCCACTTCCTGCTGCACATATAGAACCATGCTGCACTATCTCGTGCTTCTCTACAGCTGCTAGAAGAGCACTCTTCCAAAGAGTGCATCCTCATCTGGCATGGAGCATAACTCTAACTTGCCCTTCTCCTTACACCCCACAAACAGGGATGCTGCATTCCCTACTTGGGCTGGATACGGTGTCCTTGAAAGTTCTGAACTGTAACTGAGACATTTGAAATATGCTGCAAATTCCTAGTCCTCCTACAGACTTTTGCAGCTTTTAGCAGAATGGGTTTGCTCCTTTCTGTTCAGCTCTTCTTTTTTAAAAAAAAACAAAAACCTATTCAACACATTACAGTTGCATTCTTCCTCGAGGTAGAGGGGTTGTTACTTTTTTTTTTCCTATAGAAATTTAACACACCTCAGCAGCTTCCTTTATTCAGTATTAGCTGTATTTGCTCCATAGGCATGTCAAACACTCAACATACTGTAAGAAAAGCAATACCTCCTCATGGATCAGGGATCTGGATATGAGTTCAGCATGGGTCATGAAACAGAGTGCTCATCTCATAGCAAGCAACAGCTACATTAAAAAATTCCACATTATAAAACTGTTTCTCACAACCCTTGCATAAAATGCTTCAGCACAAAAAAGGAATACAGTGTCTTTTTCAGTACTTAAACCAGGTCCTGCAGTTGTTGTCAAGTAGTTCTCCCACATCTCATTTATCACGCAGCCCTTTTTCTTTTTAAGACAAGAAATTAGACTCGCTGCAGACAGGAGTCATGCACTGCTAGAATCAAGAAAGTACAAGTCTGTTTCTACCCTGGTTTCTGGTAAAATATATTCCTTCTGTTGGTTTTTCTCATCTTTTTGGTTTTCCAGTAATTATAAAGCCTCGATACTCAGTCACCAGCTGTTTAAGAAACATAAATATGGAAAAACAAGCTGTTGCCTAATTTTTGCTGTCAGATGCAGAATTACCTAACAGAGTTCCTACCCCGCAGCCTGGTTTTCCTGTTCTGAAGTAATGGTACTACTTCCATCCCTCCTTTCACGGGACTTACACTGAAAGAATAAAACTGCTTGGAGACATACCTAGTTGAAATCTGGATTCATCCATTTCCTCTATTTCTTTCTTTTGCCTCACGTAATTCTTCTCCCACGAGCTCTCTTTTTTTATTTGGTTTGGTTTTTGTTGTTGTTGCTGTGGGTTTGGGGTTTTTTTGGGGGGGTCGGGTGGGTTTTTTAGCATTTTTTTGAGTTAGCCTTTGGAAACAATCTTTATTGCTTGGTTAAGTAGCCAATTCCTAGTAACATGATGATACAACTGGAAGTAGGACAGGCCCAAGGACTCTGAGAAGGTTTAGACTTCCTTGCTTGGTATGGAATAGTTCACAAACACAACTGACTTGCTCGCAGAACGGCAGATTATTAAGATCAAGAAGGTTGATGCTTTGCTCTAATGAGTTAAGAATGCCAAAGAATTTTTAATGAGGCCATTTATGTATCTACAATACATAGTTATGTCTTATTTATACTTTAATACAGGACCAGCCCTGATCCTCTTACTTATTTAACAAATAAGTAAAACCACAAATAAGTCTCTCATAGGGAAAGCAACATCTCGATAGCATCAAGGAAAACAGCTGGAAGAACAGGCAGAGGAAGCAATGGGAGCAAGGGCAGTTATCTGCATCAACACAAAGTGCAACAGAATAACCACAACAACTTCCAGTTATTACAGGGAGACAGCTGATACTACAGGAAAACAGCATTATGAAAGGTGAATTTTGGCTGAAAATTCTCGATAAGACAAAGCTAAGTATAGCAATTGTACACTAAATAATTATATGGAGAGAAGGTTGGCAATTGCTGTCTTACAGGAAACCAGTAGTTGAAAGCATGAAAGTCTCTTATGAGTTTAATCAGACCTTTGTTAGAGCTACCATGGAAACGAAGGATATACTGAGAATTCATTTCCTAATATGTGGCCTGTAAATACTCTGAGTAGAGATAATTTGTTAGCTACATCTATTGGAAATGCAATCAGGACATACTAAATAGGGTGAGACACGGTAAATATGGTATCATCAGAACAGATTACAGTTGAGCTTTGTCTTTTGATTGTCCTGGCCTGACAGCACCGAGTTATTTTCAGGCAAATACAGGGCAAGTGATTTCATAAAAATTGCTGTGTTCATCCAACACAGACCAGTCCTTGGGAAATCATCTCACCCCTGAGAATGTGAATATAAATGAGTCCATATAATAACAGATCTTTGTTGTGGGTGATGCTATAATGAAAAAGTCTCACAATACTTTCACAATCTCTCTGGGTATTAAGATAGGAAAGCACATAGCCCCAACAGCGTGACACCTAATTTCTCTTCAGCTGCAAGCAGGTGTGATATTAATTCTGAAACACGGCATTCACAACAAACACAGTGAATACTTGACTGAATGCAAGAACAGCTGCTCTAAGATGACTCTCATTTATAGGAGGGCTGTGGAGGTTAGTAGAAGAAATAAACTTTTGCTTACCTTCCAAAAAACAACTTAAGTGTGCAAGTTTCAGCCTTTGGGATGTATAAACTATATATAATGGGCCTCTGATTTACTGGGAACTGGGAATACATGAATATGCAGGGGAAAGTTCTGCTGTCATTTCAAGAATCTGGGGCCAAATTTTTTTGATCTGCACAATTTCTGACAATGGAAAGTCAGTGGTTTAGAAAAGATTTGCACTCCTGTGAATGTGCCGTTTAAAAAGGCCTGGCTCTTCAAGAATGCTGCAGCCAACAAACTCCACTGGTACAGGAAACTGTGCTCTGTGAACTCCACCAATGTTGAGTACCTGCCGAGCATCTTCTATCCCCACCTGGTGCACACCTGCCGAAGCCAGATGGTTTGTATGTTCTCATGGGGTCAGAAAGCTTAACTCTAAAGAACAAAAGCATGGCTGTCATGTCCCCCTTTTGCTGGCAGTGGAGATAATCCACAGTCCTGGGTAGAAGGAAGGGAAAAGCTGAATGTGCAGTTGGGAAAGATGTACAGGCAGGCTGTGAAACACAGAGGTTACATGCTTGACACAGAGCACACCGAAACAGCAGACTGAACTCGTTATGACTCCACTGCTAGTTTTGCTGAAAGGCATAGTTTTTGCCTTGCTTTGGATTTTTCAGGTATTATAATAAAGTATATTTTAAAATGTTTTTCTCAAAACTCTGAGATTTAACTCTACTTATAAGTGAAATAAAAAACCAACATGCAGGCCCCCCACTAATAATTTCCATCCCTCCATTTATTTATTATCTCATTTGTAATGCAATCTGGAAGTCAGCTTCACACAGTGATCTCATCTCAGGCCTCCTTACTATGCAGTCTGAAGTAAAACAACTTTCTATTTGTTTCCCTCTGGAGATCCTCAAATAATTTTCCACAAGAGTCCTACACTTATCCTTTCAAATTTTTCTGCTGGGTCAAAAGCAAGAATGTGGCAATATAAATTACATATTTGCTAAAGTTTTCTTCATTGTCTTTTTTGCTCTAATTGAATTGCAGCTTGAAACTTTTTAAGTAAGTTAAATCAAATAGGTGAGTAATTAATTTCTGAGTAAGTCTGTTTACAGCCAGGTTAATGATTTCAAATTAACTCTTACAAGTAACCCTTGCTCACCTCAAGGGTTAAAAAACTATTTGTTTTACAACAAGCCACAGGAATACTTATATGCAGTTCTGTCTTGATACTTAGCACGGTATCATATTTTCCTTTCTCCTTATTCTTTGGAGAAATGTTGTATGATGAGGGTTCAATAAAAATGATTCCTCAGATCTTCCCATTCCATCCTTTACCATACATTACAACTCTCATAATCTCATAGTGTAATTCTTTTTTGTCAGTTCTGGCAGGATTGCACAGCGAGATCTTCAATGCCCTTTCAAGAACACAAAATATAAGCTACCCATATATTTTAAAACTCCATGAGGTAAGCTGTAAAGATGCAAAATATCAGCAACCTTTTTTAGGGTTCATACACACAACTTACCTCACAGTAAATGAGAACAAATATGTGGTAAGAGCAGAGCAGAGCAGCTCAGATACCTCAGGTCTGGTGCCAACTTCTCTAAGATTTGGGTCTACAGGGAATACTCTTTCAGTGCTAGCTCCCTTATTTCAAATGACCCTCAAACCTGGCCTGAGATGATTTGTTCTGAAGTTTCACAATTTCATGCTCAGTATAAGCTGTTTCGTTTCTTTTCCCTGTGGAACACTAGTGTGGGAAAGGTGGCTCAGGAATTTGAGCTGTGAGAGTTGTAGTTAGGATGCATTTGTTTTGGCAGTACTTCCAAAAATCTCCTATATTAAGACGTCTTTTAAAAGAACTGCTGAGTGTGCTCGGAAAATGGGCTGTTCCCTGCAGTGGTGGGATCTCTGGGGCAGCAGCTGGCAGCTAGCCAAGGATGATGTACCAGACCAATCTTTTTCTTTCTCATCTTCACAACCTAAACGGATGGGGAAAAAATCAGCAGAAGTGGGAGAAGGGAGGTACTCCTGCAGTACCACAACCACCTCACAGGCAGTACCCTTCCTCCATGCTACCAGCTGAGAAATGCTGACTCTACAAATGGCATTTCTCAAAATATTCCACGTCTCAGCTCCCAGCTCTATGCTCACCCGCTGCTGCGCCTTTTAAAATCTGTCCACACAGTCCATGCAGCACACATTTGCTGGTCTTCCCTCTGGGACAACACGAATCAAGTCTGCCTGAGCTCAAGAAGCTTTTGGACAATGCTCTCAGGCACACTGTGAGATTCTTGGGTGTCCTTCTTGGGGCCAGGATTTGGACTCCATGATTCTGATCAGTCCCTTCCAACTTGGTGTAGTCTATAATCCTGTGAACCCTTTGACATAAAGGAAGAGCAATTTCACTTATGCTGCTACTTCCCACATCCTTTCTGACATCTGGAAAACTCAGTTTTTAGAGCTTACTGGTCTCATTTGCCTTATGGATTACACTTGCTCCATCCAGGTGGTGCTCTGGCCACCTTCATGGCCTCAGAGAGCTCATGAGAAACAAGAAACTTAATAAACTTGGCCCAACCCATCTCTCCTATCCTCATCAGAGGGGAATCCTGGTGCAGTAGAAACTGTAGAGCTGCTATCTCATTCCTAACGAATACATGTGCCTTTGGACACATTATACCACATTCCTTATTATTTAATGTTGATATTTTTTTAGTTTCTAATTTTTATTGGTGCACATTTTTTGTGTTATCCCTTCTGGTTTGGGTTGTCTGTTTGTTTGTTTTACTGACAAATGTGTAAACACGTCCTGGCACATAAGGAGCTCTGGTTTTCAGCATTGGGACGAAGAACCTCAGCTTTTTGCTGTGGCCTAATCTAAAGGTCACGGGGTGCCCCTTTGGAAAAATCAAGTTGGAAGGGACCTGATGTTTCAGTTCTTTGGGTGTTGAACACCCAGGAGAGGGAGCATAGCACTTCTGTTCTCTAGAGAGGAGTTAAAATTGATGCTGAAAGTCTCTGAAGGAGAGATTCCCTCTGAACCTTGCAGACTGTGACCAGTTGAGAAACAAAGAACTAGGGGAGGTTTATCATGACCAAGAGAACAATTTCTGATGGCAAGGACCTGCCCAGTTACCCACTGGCAGTGCCACAGCAGCAGCTGCTGCTGTACTGCACTGCAGCCTTTACGTGGCAGCAGAGCCCAGCTCTGCTTCAGGCCACCACAACAGGCAGCCACAGGCAAGGGGCCAAACTCAAGCAGGACTACTTCAGGGCTACTCTGTGGAGGGGTTACAGATCACTGTTTCAAGCACCAAAGCAGTTCAGACCATTCTTCCAAAAGCAAGGCAGTCTATATGATGGTATCTTAAATAATTACGGCAGAAGTTTCAGGTCCTTCTATGAGAGATTTCAAAATTAGCAGGAGCAGGATGCAGCCAATGCTAACCAGGGAGGAAGCAGGTGTCTAGTGACTGTATAGAGGGCATGTAGGGACAACATCCTCCAAAAACCTCAGTCCTCAGCTGAGTTAGCTCATGTAGACAGCATGGCAAGAGTGTGAAAGCTAAGCCACTCAGTTACCCACTTGCCTGCTCCATCACATAATTCCTATCTCCTTATCTCAACACACCATACCAAATCCATGGACTTGAAGATTCCAGAAGTATACCCGAGAAACCCAGTTTCTAAATGGCACTAAGGAAACAAAGCTGTAAGTCCAACTGCAGCTACATCTACGTGACCGCTATTAACTCATACGCCAGTCTGTGCCTGATTTTGCAGTCCCGCCACTCGAGCCAGATCAAGCCCGATGCTGACATTCCACATGCAGAGCCAGCAGTGCAGTGCAAGCCAGCTTTCCTCTGACTGAGTTTTCTTGCCTGAAAATCCACTGGCCAGAAAAGCCTCTTTGCCAAAATTACTAATCCAGCCTACAGCAACATTTGACTTCAGTGTCTTCTTGGGCCCCCAGATAATGCTATAATACCAGCACAGGATAAGGAATGGCAGCTGCTAAGAGAAAAACACTGCCATGATCTACACTTGGCAAACCTTTCCAAATACTCTTTCTAAGTGAGTAAATACTAAGTGTTGGGGTTTTTTTAAAATTCAGTAGTAAACGAATCAAAAAATGCTTTTGGATTAATAACAGCTAAACTACCTGCCACTTGTAGGAAGTAAATGATATAGCTTAGCTCTGCACTGATCCAGTTACTACACTTTATAGCATTATCTATTTCTTTGGACATCCGAAAAAATATCAAAGCTGACATATTGAAACATAATGATTTCAGGGTTCCTTCCTGTATAAAAAGAAGCAGGCAGGAAATTTTAAACCTTTTTGGTTTTAAAAAATTAGACTAAATTTCCACTGTAGACTGAATTCTAAAATTGAATTATCTTGAAACACAAAATGTACCGGAACATTTAGGGGGAAAAAAAGCTTCCATAAACACAAGAAGTCAATTTTATTTAAATTATAAAAATCATAGAAACCATGTTTTCACAACGACTGTGCTAAAAACTCTGTTACAACATTAATGAAATAGTAATAATAATAATAGAAGTAAGAAAATAGGGATTTAAAATGTCACAGTCCGACATTTTCCATAATAAAAGAGCATAAGTTGAAGGTGATATTAGTGGCAGCAATGATGTTGAGTCTCCAAAGAGAGTTCATTAAACAACCTTCACTGACATCTAAATCTGTGTAAAAAGCAAGGGAGAGCTGGATGACTTTCAGAATCTTAGACTTCCAATTAGGAAAACCTTACCAAGAAGAGACAGAAAAGTACTTTGATCAGAGTTGGAATGGAGGATCTGTTTGCAGATGTTAATTGAAATAAATTGTGCAAAAACAGCAAGGAGGGGAAATGTTACCCTAGAAGTGAATTCCTTATTGGTTAAAGACGGTGCATTCATTTTGTTTTGGGCCTTTTCCAAGGAGATGTGCCAAATATGATAACAAACACTGAAACTGGCTAACAGCATCTAACAATCTCAGTGTGGTCAGAGCACAGATGCTGAAGTATTAAGCACAGCAAAACAACAAGTGAAGCAAAGGTTTCTCCCTGAAGCAAATCTGAATCTGAAAACAAGATAACCAGAACGAAATCTGACTTGCAAGTTTGCAATCTACAGTAATAGAGAGTATGAATTATGAGGGCAAGAAATAAATAGACTTCTGACCTCACAGGGGCAACATATAGAAGGGGAGGACATAGTTCAGGGTAGGAATTTTGCGCTGCCTCTAAGCAAAGCTCCTCTGAGAATAAATCTGATCTGATAACTTTTCAAAACTGAAATGTATGTTTACATTTACCTTCACTGACATTCACCACATAATGTTTTCTTGAGTGTGTGAAGATACAGGAATTGTTCAAACCAATTTGCTGAGGAGTTATGCTATATAGCAACCAATGCAGGAATTCAAAGCCCTGCCATAAGTCCCCAAAATACTGTCAAACTTTTCAGTTTTAACACTGAGGACATTTTCAGAGCAGCAAGAAAGATCTTCATTTGTAGTATATAGTCCTGTCTCTCCTAAAGTGAGATTCCTGCACTAACACCAGCAACAAAGTTTGTTTCTTTATTATTTATATGTATCATTACAACAACTCACCCCATCCCTAAGGCAGGACCTTATGCACCACTTCACTGAACAAATGCCTTCCTTTTAAGGCAGCAGGCACTGACTGAAACCAAGGAGCAGCAACATCAACTGAGAGCACTCCTGGGGGCTCAGAAGAGGCACACAGGGAAGATATACACTATGCCTCCTTTCGCCCATCCCCAAACTGGCTCAACATCTTAGTTTGCAAATGGCAAGCACAGCTCAAGCAGGCAACTTTCAACACACAGTCAAATGCACGTGTTTTTAACAGAACTGCTCTGGAGAGTCACAGTTTGGATGTTTGAAGACCATGTGTTGCACGCCCACAAATTAGACAAGTTCAGGAATAGTATTTTTTTACCTATTTAAAAACGCAGGGTAAAAATCAGACCATTTTTAGTGTAATGCTGGAGAAGCTTCTAGGAGCTTATATATCAAGGAATTATTATGCAGATACCACAACCATTATTCAACAAAAACTGGCAGCATCTACAGTATGAAATCAAGATTTCTGAGGGGAGAGGGGAGTTTGAAAAATTCATCAGAATGGTCTGGACACACATGAACTTTCTCTGCCACATTTATCATTTAATTTTCCTTCAAATGGGACTGGCAAGCTCTTTGACTATTGGAATGAACCAGAGATATGTTACAGAGGGTTTAATAAGGAGTTCTCTAATTTTCCAGTTGTGTCAGCACAATGAGCCTGACTGCATCCAGAAAGATGCATCTCAAACACAACCCAGAGTTTCCACAGTCAGTTCCTTGGCACCCTCCATAACCACCAGGCCCTGGCTTCTGACTCTCAGCTCACAAGGGTCTCTCTGCCACAAAGGTGCTGTCTACAGCTCCCTTCTCCTGCAGCTGCAAGAGGCAGTATCAGATGAACCAGTTCGTGGCCTCTGGATGCTGTCTGGGAAGGATGCTTATACTGCAGCAGTCCCTGTAGCAGTTGAAACAACAGCTGAGCACACCTACCCTTCATCCAGCTAAGGTCTAGCACATGCAGTTTATGCCCTAGGTAAGGGTAAAGAAGTTTCAGAGCTCGTTTTTCCTTCACAGAATTGTTAAGGTTGGAAAAGATTAGATTACCAAGACCAACCATTAACTCAGCACCGCTGTGTTCATCACTAAATTATATCCCCAAGTGCCACATCCATATGCCTTTTGAACATTTTCAGGGATGGTGAGTCCACCACTTCCCTGGGCAGCCTGTTCCAACACCTGACCACCCTTGCAGTGAAGAAATTTTTCCTAAAATCCAATCAAAACCTCACCTGGTGCAACTCGAGGTCATTTCCTCTTATCCTATCTCTCCTTACTTGGGAGAAGAGAACACTCACCTCACTATAACCTCCTTTCAGGTATTTTAAAGAGTGATAAGGCCTCTCCTGAACCTCCTTTTCTCCAGGCTAAACACGCCCAGCTCCCTCAGCCACTCCCTGTTAGACTTGTGATTCAGACCCTTCACCAGTTTCATTGCCCTACTCTGGACATGCTCCAGCACCTCAATATTTTTCTTGTGAGAGGCTGTTATAAACCAGTTACAAACCAAGCACTTCCTTCACTTTGTGTTGTATCTGGAACAGCGTCATGAAAAGAACTGGATTCCATTCATCTGGAAATGAGTTTTTACCCTTTTGTTCAGATATGAAATTAATTTTATCTTCCCTTAATCAGTGATTCCATTTAGGCCGTAATGATGTTCCCAACCTGATATACTTCAAAATAAATATTTTTCTTATAGTATTCACTGAACTAGAATCAGTATAGTAAAATCCAGCTATGCCACAGAACCACAGACTGGAGCAGGTCAACAGGGACCTCTGGAGATGATCCAGTCTAACTCCCTGCTCTAAGGAGGGTTATTTACAGAAGATTGCCTGGGGCCACATCCAGTGGGGTTTTGAATAGCTCCAAGAATGGAGACACCTCAACCTCTCTGGGCAACCTGTGCCAGTGCTTGACCACTCTCAGGGTAAAAAGTTTTTTTCTTGTGCTTAAATGGAACTTTCCATATTTCAGTTTGTGCCAACTGTCTCTTGTCCTGTCACTGGGCACCACCCCCATCAGGTACTAACACATGTGGATACGATCACTCTGAGCATTCTTCAGCCTGTACAACCTCAGCCCTCTTAGCCTCTCCTCAGATATCACAGGCTCTATTTGTTAATCATCTCTATGTTCTTTTGTTGGACTCACTCCAGTACGTCCATATCCCTCTTGTACTAGGGAGCCCAGCACTGGATCCAGCACTCCAGGTGTGCCTCAGCAGTGTTGCACAGATGGGAAGGATCACCTCCCCTGACCCGCTGCCAGCAATCCTCCAAGTGCAGCCCAGAAGGCCATTGGCCTTCTTTGCCATAAAAGCACCTTCCTAGCTCACATCCACCAGAAGTTTGCTGCCAAGCTGCTTTCCAGCTGGTGGGCCTCCAGCTTGTCTCAGTGCATAGGATTATTCCTTCCCAGGCACTGGACTTTGCATTTCCCTTTCTCAAACTTCACTGAATTCCTGTTTGCCCACTCCTCCAGCCAGCCCAGATGCTTCTGAATGGCATTACACACATGTGGTATATTAACCACTCCTTCCAGTTTGGTATCATCTGCCAGTGTTGGAAGAGTGAACTCTGTCCTACCAGCAAGGTCACCAATGAAGTTGTTAAGAGTACTCAGGCCCTAGAGCGCCCCCCCGAGAGACCGGTGTTCAGTTGGACTTTGTGCCACTGATCACAACTCTCTGAGCTCAAACACTTCAGTCAATTTTCAGTCCACCTATCTAATCCATATTTCTCCAGTTTGTCAAGGAGGATGTTATGAAAGTCACTGTCAAAAGCCTCACTGAAGTTGAGGCATGTAACATCAACGGCTCTTCCCTCCACTTCCAAGGCAGTCATCTCATTGCAAAAGCTTTTAGGTTGATCGAGCATGAACTGACCAACTCAGTAAGAACACTTTATAAATCCATGCTGTCTACTCCCAATCACCTCCTTGTCCTTCATATATTCAAAAACAGTTTCCAGGATTATTTACTCCACCACCTTCTCAGAGACTGAGATGAGTCTGACTGGCCTATAGTTTCCCAGATCCTATTTCTTGTCATTCTTGAAGACAGGAATGAATCTTGCTTGCTCTCATTCCTCAGAAATTTCCCCTGGCACATCTTTTCAAGGAGCTGAGAGTGGATTCACAATGACATTGCTCAATGATGCATCCCATCATGTCCCATGAACTTCTACTCATTTGGTTTGTTCAAATATTCCCTGTTCTGATTTTCCCTCACAGAGGGTATGTTTTCATTGCTCAAGACTTTCCCGCTGGTCCCAGATGCCTTGGATTCCTGAACACAAGTCTCACCAGCACAGACCAAGGCAAAGAAGACATTAAGCACTTGGCCTTTCTCACGCCCTTTGTCACCTGGACCCCTGCCCCATTCAGCAGTGGGTCCATGTTTTCCTTCTCTTCCTTTTGTTACTAATGTGTCTGTAGAAGGCCTTCTTGCCACACTTCACATTCCCTGCCAGATTCAATTCCAGATGTACTTTGGCTTTGTAACTCCACCCCTGCATGCTTGGACACGTCTCTGTATTTGTACAATGAATGTTGCCCATATATAGCCACATGAGTTTACAACAAAGTTCTTTTTAGAAAAAGCAAAGAACACAACCAGACATTCCAAATTTTCATTCCAATTCTGGGGTCTTCAGTTCTACTTACCTGACCTATAGCGCTCATCCCGTGACCCTGAGGACCTGCGACGGTGATACCGAGAGGAAGAGGACGGAGTAACAGGAGTTCGACGTTCTTGTGGTAATGCCTGGTCCACCCCTGCATTAATAAAAAAAAAAAACCAAACAGCTTATTCTGATTGAATTTTAGCAGATTTACAGTGAGAAGGAGTTCAGCATACACTAGAAGCAGAAAACGAACATTCAGTGCCTAAAGCACGTCAGTTCAACACACACTACTTGCCTCTGGTCAGCTTTTCTGGTGTGGCTATTTTCCTGGTTGTCTCTAAGGAATCCCTTTTCTGGGATCATGGGCAACATAAGAAGAGCATACAGACAGCAAGCTTGGTGATTTTTTTTCTTCCAAAGCAATGACTTTTCATAAAGTAGTACTTAGGAAATATTTTTATGAGCTAATAAAGGCAGACACCATTGCAATGGATATTGAAACTTTCCTGAAATTTGGTTCATAAGAAAACTTAGCCAGTGTGTATCATCTAAAATCTCATCTGATTGGATGATATCGGCTGGTGACAACACAATACTAAACTAGTTCCCATGGGAACTATAGTAATATCTACAGGCATTTTTAGCTACCAAGGGCCAGGAAGTAAACAATAACTGCACCAAACCAGGCTGAAAATAGTAATCTGTTCCAGCAAAAGAACAAAACTAGCCTTGTAATATATATACCTGCAGTATGTCAGTATGCTGGGCCTAAACATCCAGTATTTCAAGACTCGTATTCATGACCTTTTATTCATCCCTTCCTCATAGTGAATCGGCTTTCCTTTTTTTTTAATAGTATTTTCTTGAAGGCTTCTTAAATTACAGTAGAAAATCACAGCAGCATCATAGATACACACTTCTAGAAACTGATGTTTCTTGACAACTCCAAGAGAAGAGTGAAGACAATTACCTATGCAGGAAAATTCAAACCAACAATAGGAGAAGAAAGCAAACCTGCATCTGTAATAGTGGCATAATATGGTACCCAGATCTCTTCCAGAGAAGAATCTGAGCAGACAAGCCCAGTAAACGATGCATTCAGTTTTGAGCTAACAAATCACAGAGGTAAAGAAAAAGGAGTATCTGAAGAAATTATTCTTTCCTATGATATTTTGCCTTTAAGAAGTAGTTACACACTATGTGCAACTGTAAGAACAGAAGTAAAAGTGGCCTCTTGCACTTGGGGTTCAAATGGATGACTAATAATTTGAAATTGGATTCAACAAATCAATGTATGTAAATATGTTCATATTTTTCAATTAAAACACAATGTAAAAGCTCTCCACTACTATTACTGAACTATTCAACGCCAGTTGATTGGAGAGGGATGAGAGTTTGCATTTGTGGAAACAATAATTTTTATGTAGAATACCGAAAATGCTGTCATGACTTTAATCAGTCTGAGTCAGGTTTCATTGGGCTCTTTAAAAAGCATATTTTAAAAAAAGTTGGCACTGTATGCTTATTTCTTTGTGAAAACAAACTGCACTCGAAATCCAACTCCTCTCTTAAATCTTTGGAATATCAGCAATGTCAATTCTGCTTTCATTTTGTGGAGAAATGGTTGGTTGGCTAAAAAACATACTTGGAGTAAAATCTCAGAGGCGCCTATAAGACAGAATGAATCCATAAATTTTCAGCTACTCAGATTGTGATTAATAATTCACACTCTTAAATAAAATGTCTTCATTTAACTCCGTTTCCACACTATAGTACTGTGTAATTTCACTTGCCCTTATATTCTTTAAGGTAGGTGAACCTGATTTCTGAATGACTGAAATAATAAAAAGAAATCGTTTTTCCTCATTTGAATATTCTGAATTTTTCTTTTTCAGTCACCCTGAAAATGAGTAATACATAGTTAATAATAAGATTAATTTTGATTGAAATTTATCCATAAATTATGTTTCAGTCTGTGTGAGGGCTAAGCATCATTATTCATCTCAGCCCCTATCCACACTGTCATGAATGAAATATATATTTACAAATATCCTACCCAAAAAAACACCCCAAAATTGTAGACCTGACACAGCTGCTGTGTGACAGAGGTTTTGTGAAGCAAGTGGTGCCACACTTCCCATGGCAAATGATTTGTGTAGGGCAATTGCATATGGAGAAAAACAAACAAAGATAATTGAGGTGTTGCCACTGCAGTACAACATCTAGATGATACAGGAAAAGGGGATTAGCTGCACCAAAACCACATGCAATAGGCTTTAGAAACACTAAGGAGAAAATAAATTGTGAGGAAAAGCATCAGTTTCAGAGGTGTGCTGCTGCTGTAGGAGGGACATTTTTCAGGCAAACCCAAAAGCCATTGGATAAAATACATTCAAGCCTGTGGTTTCCTTTTCCTGGCCTAGCACCTGTGAGACACCTCAAGTGTCTCAGTCCCTTCTTCTGCAGCTCTGGGAAACGCACAAAGATCTTTTTCGAGGTGTCAAAAAGACGTAAGGTGACATCAAACACTGATCCTGGTGTGGCAGAAAACAGCAGGAGACCCAACTGGCCTGGCACTGCCACCCACAGCACTTCCCAACACTGCCAAGGGCTCTTCCCTCCTCCAGTTCACCATGGAGGTCACGCTGCTTCTTGTTCTTACTACAGATACATAAATCTCTCATCTAATCTTAAAACTGAGACACTTTAGCTAGTTTACTTCCCTCCCACTTTGCGTTCTTTTGTTTGTCCTTTGAAGTAAGTAATTTCTGACCAACTGGTAATATGGATTTTCTTCACAGAGTCAGGAAAGAGAGAGCCCCAACATCCTGCACCAGTGGTCATTTAAGGCCATAGGAAACTAAATGAGAATATGAAAATGTAATCTGCATTTATGAGATCTGGGGCTAATTGATGGCTTTACTTCCCACCTTCACATATATACATATATATATATATATATATATAAAAAAAAACCAGTGAATAAACCTCTACCTGTATGGAGCAGGACATGAACTGGGCTCACTGATAGTGCCAACTAACATGAGGAAGTTGATGCCGCACTAAAATACCGAGGAGAAGCTCTCCATCAGCCATCTGTGGGGAGACCTCTTTGTACTACGTTCCCTTAATGTGAGAAAACAGAAGGCCCTGCCCCACTTTGGAGAGACAGCAAGAAACTGGATGAGGGTTCTCTGCTGAAGGGGTTGGAGCAAGAACTAGCTGGCATGGCTGGGATTCACAGCTTGGCTTCCCATGCACCCGCTCCCTCACACGGCACCAGCGATGGTGTGAGACAAAGTACACAATAGGAGAACCTACACACTGCCATTCCTGAGCGATGGGTGGGAGTAAAAGCCATGCAGAATAATGAGTACCATGAAATCAGTGAAGTGTTGCCATAAATAGCAAAGTGGTGTTAACAGCCCAATTGTTCACCTCCATGAAGGCTCTGGCAGTACAGTGCAGTAACAAGCATCTTTTTCTTTTTTTTTTCACTTCTACTTCTGAACATAACTAAACCCAAAAAATGGATAGCTTTCACAGCCAGCACAAGGGGCTGTGAGTTAAGTGCTAATGCTTGTTCAAGTGCAGCTTTGCCCAGATGCATTTGTGAACTGGTGGAAGTGATGGCATAATGGGCTTTGAGAACCTGTCCTGGATCGATTCCTAGATTTTGGGAGACAGCAGAGCAATGAATGGCTTTCCTAAAAGAAAGGACATGTCACACCACTGTCCTGTGCACATGTCAAATTGGCATAATTCTTAATAATGCCACGATCTACTCCAGTCTTGCAGTTGAAGCAGGACTTTAATAGGTAAGCACAATTAGCACTAGTGATTGACTTGCCACAAGCCACAAAGAATTTTAGCAAAATATATATGCCTGGAACACAGTTATTGTCTATGAAAGGCTGAGAAGTCATCCTTTATGGTCATCACATTACACATTAGCATCTGCACTAGAGCAAACAGTCACGTTCTTCATACAAACCAATGCTACTAATGTGGGATGCAGCTTGCGGACTAAGACACCTATATTTAGGTGTCTACAAGAAGGTGCTTAAAATAAGCTCCCTTTATGAAAAACAGAGACCTAGACCAGGACTCAGGATTCTAAACAAAGGTGTCCAATTTCTTTTCAAATGTTGTGGACTATGACACCTGGCTTGACCAGAATGGCATATTCTCCCTTTAAATCCTGCTTTATGTGTGCTTGCTCTGTGCAGATGTCTCCAGTACCATAGGAAACCCTCAACAGTATTAGACACCAATCTTCAGGCAACTCCATAAACTCAGTGAAGCCTTGAGAGCTGTGCAGGTGGTCAGTGAAGGTATCTGCTTTGGAATAAACCGAAAAGCTCCCTGGGTTTTATGAACTGAATTGACTGTCTCTCCACATGAGAATGGAAGCTTAAATATAAGGTTCATAGGCAGACAACTTAATGCAGATACATCAATCCACAAATCCTAATCTGCAAGCTGGGTCCTGTCTTGACTATTTAGCTAAAAATCCAAGAGCCTCAGTAAAGCTATTTAAGCAATAGCACTGCAAGCTGGACAGCTTTAAGCACATGGAAGGTACAAAACACTCAGCTGGAAGCAGGCTTCACCTTCTTTTTTTTTCTTTTTTGCCTTCACCTCTTTGTTTCCCCCTTCATTACTTGTTTTTGTAGCTAAATTGCAGTGCTATGTGCTGATAGTGTGGCAATAGCTGCATTGCCCTCTCCAACAGAGGACAATTGTTTCCTTCATGACAGCTGACAAGCTGTTTTGATGTATCCCTTATCCCAATGTCTGAGCCAAATTTTTGAATCTAAAAATATTTAAAAGCTGAAATGTCTAATTGACAAGAAATAGAAAGCATTCTTAGACACACAGGCTACATTTATTGTTCTAAAACTAACTTACAGTGCATGTCCCCAGAAGAGAGAGCTGTAGGACAAACCCAACAACTCCGGGGCCAGTGGGAAGGAAGGGAAACAGTGCTTGCAGTGCAGTTTTAAGGAACGATATTTACCTTCCCTTCACAGTATTTCCTGAGCTTCTATGCAATGGCTGATGGCTCAGCTTTAAAAGCAAAGCCAGGTGGTGAACACACTGTGTGTTTTGTAAACAGGTTAAATGACACACCATCCCCATGGAACTTGTTGCTTACCCTGGTATTTCACTCTTCCCATCAAATGTACAAGTAAGTAATGAATTCACTGGATAAGGTGAAGGAGATTTAAAATGTAATACTTCTAACCAAAGACATTCAGGAAAATGGAGACACTTTCTGATAGACAAATCTGGAAAAAAAATAGAATTTCTGAGTAGAATTATTTAATTAAGAATTTTTCCTTCACAGGTGATCTTACTCCTGCACTTGGTTCAGATTTCAAACAATGTACATACTTCAAATTGATTTTCCCTTGTTACAATCTCGATTTTGCCTTCCAGCATTTCCTTGCAAGCTTTAACTTTCAGTTCAAGCTTAGCATGGATACCACAGGCTTCTTTTTTCTCTCCTTTATCTCTGTGATGGTGGACATCACATTACAGCTCCAATGAACACGTGATGTTTGATTTCCGTTTTTCCTTAGACAGTCCCACGGCTTCAGTGCACCATCTGAAGATTCTTTTAGGAGAATATGTAAAAGAAGGCTGCCTTTTCACATAGCAAACACATTCACCAGTGGGCCGGTCAACTCACGCTACAGACAAATTTGGGCAGCATTGTGAATTCCAGCAGTTTCTCATTTTGACAGTGGCACCCAGCTCTTCAAACACCACCCTGGGCTCTACCTCCTCTGCTCCAGCACAGGTAAGCTTTAAGGCCCTCAGTGGTGTATTTCCTTTCTACCCTCCATCGCTCACCTCTGACTGAGCCATCTTTTCTCACCCATTTGTCAAGATTTTTAGACCAACACTTTGATGTTTCCCCCTATGCTCTTATATTCAGCAGATGGTGCCCATTAATATCAACAGATATTTCACTGGAAATCTTCAAATTCTTCAAATTCTTTGAAAAGCACCCCAACTTTGATGTGTACTAAAAATATCCCCCACTCCAAAAATCATCCTGAGTGCTGAAACCACTACCTGCATTACTAACTGATTTCATCATTTCTTCCCTTACAAGCACTGTTTGGCCTTAATATTAGGGTGAAGAGTGAAGCAAGGTATTTTTTGCTCTGTGTTTGAACAAACTTTGTAAACCAAATAATGTTGCAATCCAAATAATGTCTGTGAAAGAGAAAATGAAATTGTAATCACCAAATTAAAGTGCCCAAAGGGTTAGCAGCAAGAACAGTTGAAAGCAAATGCATGCACGTACACACATAGAAAAGTATGCAAATGCATGCACACATTACAGATATATACTAATATACGTGCCATGCTAATGACAGAGGCTATGGAAATGGTTCCTGTAATTCTACAGAAAATTGTTTTTTCGTAAGGTAAAGGGATCTTTTCTGTGCAAATGTATTATCTTCTCTGTACTGTGTAGCTTGAAATGTCCCCGAGCTGGTGCTGTTGGGGCTCCACCAGCGGGAGATGCAGTGATCAGTCTCTAGGCCTGTGAAAGGAGCAGCAGGTGCCTTTTAAGCACTGCATCTCACTTATTTATTAGCCATAATAAATAAAGCACTGATGACTGGTCTACATGGTTACACTACAACTAGAGCAACACCGGTGGTACCAATGATGGGAAATTACAGAAAGCAATCTAGTGTAGACACAGCACTTGATTAAGAGCGAATGAACCACCCATGTCTAAGCTGTTAGAAGCAAAGCTTAATTGATAACAACATTGTCTCTGTTCTGTGAATGAATAATCAAATTTCCTGGCAAAAGACTGGAAGCAAATTGGGCAAAAACACAGCTTATGGGGAATGCAGGTAATTTAGTTGTTTTTCTTCTAGGAAGGGTTTCTCTTAATAGTGCGCATGCAGCTGTCCACATTATCTTACCCAGAACTGACTGATTGAATCAAGATAATCTTCAGAAAATTATTCTAAAATAAATGTCTGTTTAAGTGGTTATTCTTTCAGCTCTTGGCTGTCATGGCTCCTCTACGGAGGCAGTAAGAGAAAGGTCACTGCACAGGAGGGAGTGGGATATATGTACTGATATAAAGGTCCAAATTCACAAATTTTCTAGATGTCTGACACACAGGCACTCTAAGAAAAGAAAAACTACCCTGTGCACAGAACATCTCCAGCCACAAACTGACATCCTGAGAATGCATTTTGAGGAAACAAAGCTGTACTTTTTCCTCCCTGACTTAAAGCAGGTGAAGATTTAATGGGAAAGAAAAAGGGGGCTCCCTCTATCCCTTCTCCCATTAACACTGCCAAATGCAGCACATCCGTTCCGGATTTCTGAATGTTCGACAGCCCAGCTGGAATAGTACAAATGTCCTTTGCATATGTGCAGTCTGTGCAGCATCTGGATGTGTCAGGCCTACTGTGCATGCAGTGTGGAGTCAGCCTGCAGGAGTGCAGTGGATCCAGCACATCCCTTGTGTGACACACATATCCCTTGTGTGTCAGACTCACTGCACATTTGCTGTACAGCATATGTGACAATATGCTCTCTGGGATTGTCCTGTCAGAAGTAGGGAGACTGAGAATGAACTACATCACCTGGAGGAGTATCATTCACATGGTTGCCTGGCTTTACCTTTCATTAATCCCATTCCTGAAAAGTAACAGCTCTCCCTTTCTAAAACGACAGCATCTCAATAAGCATGACAAAAAGACCATTATACGTACGTGTGTTCATATGTCTGTAGCCAATCCTTCTACTGCCTACATTTAGCACTTACATGGTTTCATATCATTAATACTGTTAAACCTGTAATTGCAATCTACACTTAATCATTCCCATTTTTTGCAAAAAAATCATTCCCATTTCTTGTGCAGAGGAAATTAATCATGTCAGACTGAGGGAACCTGACTTAGAGCCGCCCCATGTAGGAGGAGAAATACAAACACATCCAGAATCCAATACGGATCTCTTCCATAGTTGTTTAGCAAATTGCTTTGAAAATCAGTGGAGAAGAGTTTCTGAAATCGATGTTTTTACAGGTATGTCTTGTCCTGATAGAACTGCAAATATTATCTTTGCTCTAGCCATCTCTTACACCACATCTGGACTGCCTCTGCAAGAATGGACAAGCACAGAGACAAGAGTGTGATGTCCTCCATGTGCCCACATGGTTGTCAAGAGAAAATCTGGTGTCTTGAGGGGCTGTGAATCCTCTGCAGCCTTGCTACAGATGCAGGGAGTAAGAGCAGAACACCTGCCATCAGCCACAGGTTCCCACAGAAGGCAGGATGGGTACCAGGGCTATGCGGGCATGGTTGGGGTCAGGCCTTGCCAGTCCACACTGCAGAGACGCAGCCCTGCACAGTGTTCTTTCTCCAGTCTGCTCTACGAGCCTGATGCCTGTTCCTAAGTCAGTCTGCTTCTGAATGGCTTGGATGTGAGCAAAGCTCAGGTGATCTCTGCTTGAAAACAGCACAGAATTATGGGTACTTAGATTTTTACAGCTCCTCCAGAATCTGGTGAGCTTGGACCTGTTCAGAGCCCTGTAAAAAGGCAATGCCAGAATGGGAATTAGAAACACATGCTTTCCTGTGTTTCACCAGCTTGTTGTATGAAACCTCCTCCAAAGCATCCACAGCATGGCAGCTAGAGAAGTGCAAACACGTTGAAATGTTACTAAGAAAAGCTATTCCTTCTCCCTTCCCATCACTTCACTTTTAGGCAGACAAAAGTCAGCAACGGCCTCCCAGATGTTGTCCTTTGGTTGTCCTGCCTTGCAACTGGCTGCCCCAAGTTCATCATATTGCTGTAGGTGTCTACCAGAGGCTTCCAGATTAGGCACAGTTATATACAGATACGGACTGGAAAAGATACATTCGTCGTGCTCACCAAAACGAAAATAAAAGAGAGGCCGGTTTCCTGCTGTGCTGGCTGCTCTCTCTCTAGCGGCCGCTTCCCGGATGTCACAGACACCAATGTTGGCAGTGCGGAGCATTCTTCTGGCAGCTCCTTCACTGTGTTGCAGTCTACACCGTACCGCGGCAGCTCCATTCGCTGCTGTAACAAGTTGAAAAAAACTAATTAATTCACGTTTAGTTTTTTTACATTTGTTACAGCAACGAATGGAGCTGCTGCCCCCATGCAGTAGAGCACACACGCACACACACACACGCACAGACACCACAGGACACTCACGGAGCCAACGCGGGGCAATGTTCCACTCTGCCAACATGGGCGGTAGGAGTGTTAGCAAAGGTGCAGCGAGAGGACTGGATGTCCCAACACAGGGCAACTGCCTTTGGATTTCCTTTAGCTCGTTGAACGCTGTCACGGAAAGCAAATTCCTGCCCTTTCCCAATGACTCCCACCCCAGCAAAAGAGTTATGTCCATTTCCATACTGTTTTAAAATACCTCTCTAAAATCTCTGTTTCCTCTTAACAGCAAGATCCAAGGCTGTCAAAGCTTATAAATTCTTGCATTCCCCATCAAAACAGGTTACAAAAGAAAAAACCTGACTAACTGGTCATGTATGTGACTGTTGAGATACTAACAGAGGCTTACAAAAGGCAGCATCTGTTCTGTTATTCTATTTCTTCCCGGAAAGGATTCATCTCTCCCTTCCTAGTGAGCAGGGACCTCAAGCCATTCAGATGAATAAAGTCTCAGAAGGAGATTATAAAATTGAACTTTTTCAAGTTTTGTCCAAAAGATAACACAACAAAACAAACAAAAAAATACAAAGACAGCAAAGACCCAAGCACAAATAATCTCTGCTTCTGTAGGAAAATAATACAGTAGAAGTGTCTTCCACTATAATAAAACAATTCATTCAGCCATCAGCTAAACAATTGAGCTTAATGTATTTACAAGAAAACAGTGGACAATATTTCATTACTTTTCCTCTTGATCCTTTTATAATCTTTCTTCACTTATCCATATCCCACATTACTAGTGTGGGATTTTCTGCAAAGTGGTTGAGCAGAAAGTGTTCACTCAGTTTTGCCCCATCTTTAAAACAGCCCTAAATCAGCTACATCCTCAACCATGACCTCTTCAAATTATTGAATGGATCCCACTATAGAACTGGCTTACAGAGATCCCTTACATGGAAAACTTTAATAGCATAATAGAGACCTTGAAAGGTAAATCTACGAGGGTTCTCCACATTCTCTCTTTCATCATTACGTGCATGATGATTCCCCATTAGTTACAGCCATGGATACAGTTTGACCAGAAGACTACGAGCTTTCTGGAGAAAGGGTTTTATTTGCTTGTGTGAATAGACAAAAGTCACAATTAACCAAAAGAACAAATACTGGTACCAAGCACTGCTGCATTGAGGATTACTGTGAAGCAACAGTTTCTCCACAACTCAGTAAATCTGAGCAGGTCTCATGAGAAAAAACTGTGAAGACTACTGTATGTCTGATAGTCTGGTCAGACCAATAAATACCCAGAAATTTAATAAACTGCACCTCTGGTATTGTAATTCTGTTGATTTGATTTGATTTGTACAATTCTCTAGTGGCTCCCAATGGTTTGGAAATGTCACAGACACCCTCAAACCAGGCTGTATCACTTCAGAGAACAGAGGTGCCTGTAACACTTATCTCTTTTGTGGAGTTCCCACACTAGAGCAGACCAAGCGAAATCCAAAGGGACAAAACCAGCATTCTGCTATGGAGATAGACTATATATATGAACCTGAAGAAGTGAACAAGGCAGTGCCATCACACATGAACAGTTTAAATAAAAACCCATCAATTCCACCATAAAGGAAGGATTTTGTAAAATGAGGAGGAAGCTAGTTCCAAGGCCTGCAACAAAAACAGGGATAAGAGGATAGCCAAGCCCAAGCGGAGCCTCTGTAAGGTCAGTGAGATGTCAGGAGAGTGTGGGCATGCTCCTCTGAGGCCAAGACAGAACAGAGGTCTACACCAACACCTATAACTACATAGTGAACTCTGTGATCCAGTGCCTCAGAAGAGTGAAAGAACTCTGAAAGTTCTTATATATAGATATAGGAAATAAATTCAATGAAGCAATATGTTCGTAAATACAGTTGGAAGATATTTTTACACCTTTTGGGTAAGGGCATGCAGCCCATCCCTCAATGCTGAGACCAGGTATGTATGAAAGGTCAGTTGCTCACACACCATAGGACAAGCTGAACTCTAGGGATGTTGCTGGTGTCTCCCTAGTGTCTTCAAAAGTGAGACTTGGATAGGAAATCCAGAAATGGAGGAAGGTACAAAGTCCAAGGTTCTCTTCCACTCTTGTGGATATCTCTGTTCAGAAAACTTTACTTGGCTGAGATGTAAATGAGTTAGGACATCACATTTTCTTCTGTATTCTTGCATTCCTTCCAACAAAAAATGTCTCTCTAACAAGCCTGGGCTGATTTAATTTTCCAGACATGACTGCCAAACCCACACCAACGTATGTAAAAAATGTACACACACATCAAAGCGGACATATATATAAAAATACACACAAAATGGATGGAATAAGCTTATTCTGCATAACAATAGCTTGGTTTCTACCACATGTTTTTCTTCAAAGATGCAGATTTTTACAGTGGCAACTACCAGTACACTTGACATCTTCATATATTGCAAGCACAGATATACATACCGGGAGGCTGTGGCAGGTAGGCCCCAATTAATTTTGATCTCTTCTTTTCATATCCTTTCTGTGTGATGTCACCTGTCAAGAAAAGAAAAGGAAAATCAATAAGATGTGGATAAAGACAGTATCTAGCTGCTTAATGGCAGCACCATCATCTTAGCCACCACTGCACTGTTTGTCTGTGGTGACAATTATAACGAACAAATGGAAAGCAGAGTATGATCGTTCCACCCAGAAAAAACTCAATTTACGCCAGAGCCATTCTGACAAGTCAATACCCAGTCTTGACTTATCCCAGCACTGAAGTCCAGCAGCACAGAGTTTTAAAACCATTCTGATGTGCTGTCACACAAGCTTTCAAAAGCTACAATGACCTTCATTAGGTTAATAAACAACGGATTATATAGAATGCGTGGGCCTGTAGTAGCTGGCAAAACACATCACTGATTACCATTTTCTATCATTAGTGGGATTTTTCTAATCAAGCATGTAAGGCACAAAAGACTTGAAACTGCTGCTATATCATTTCTGCGATATAAATGTTTTAGCTAATTTCTAAGCAGTACTGAGAGGAACAAAACCAAACCAAAACAAATTACCACAGATCCACTAGAAAATAGTACCATAAAGACTCTTTGTCTGGCTTTCACTTAAAGCTCAAAAAAAATTTTGGAGACAAATGTTTGTACTTCCTAAATTCAATTAAAATGACACTTCACTGTGTCTTCAGTTCTCCAGGTAACTTGTGTTTCGGTTTTTTTAATGCAAAGATTGCAAAATATTTTCTGTAAAAGTTTTCTGACAGAAAACTTTGGACAATTAGTCACATAGAAGAATACATTTACTTTTAGTCTTATTAGAGCTCAGGAGAGGTTTGGCACCAAAGCTGAGACAGAGTCCTGGCTCTGGAGCTGGATCCTGAATTTAATACATGTGTATATGCTTGTGTTCACTATAAGCTAGTTCAGACACTAAAAAGTGTGTTAGTTTTACAATTACAAGATTTTTTAAATAACACAGTTCCCTCCCTTTCAATAAGCCTATCTGCTATTGTCAGACTCAACATGCAGCTAAAGTTCAGCTGCAACACTGGACTCTTATGTTTGTAAAGGCTGAGGGCTTAGAAGGGTAGAAACCACAAAAAGATGAGTTTTGGTAGTAATGTCCAGCTAGATACAGCAACAGGTGCCTGTTTGTGCTCTTTCATCTCTATCCTCCACTTCTACCTCAGGACACCATTTGCCAAGAGAACATACTCATTTCAATCCCTGCTGCTCTGGTAAATGGATGCTGAATTAGCACCAATGACTAGACAGAGCTTCCTGTGTGCTGGTCTGAAATCAATAACTACACAAAACGGTCTTCAAATGTTGCTCCTGGCTGAAACACCTTTTCTTGGGAATGGTTCCAACAAGCAATAAGGAGGCAAAATTCTCCAAACCTCTCTGTCAGTGTCCTGAGCCAACCTCTCGCCCCTGGTTAAAAAACAGTGCTTAAAATAACACCTATCCTCTTCACTACCATATCTCAAACTGCCCTACAAAAGAAGTCAGCTAAAATATCTGTGTTTTTAAGTGAGGATAGCAAGAGTGAAGCACTTTAAATGATAGCATTTCCATATTTACGCAGGGAAGAAGTGGCAGACTTGGCAAGAGGTCCTAAGCCTTTAAAGTTCAAACCCACTGACTCCTCAAGCACATTTCTTCCCATTTTGAACACTTCTGGCATGTGTTCAAACTAGTGAAAGAACCTCCCTCTCCATTGTAATCATCAGCTTCTCACAAACCAGACACTAACAGCAGAGACCCACTTCATTAAAATGGTTTAATGAAAAAAATGTGTTTCTATCTGGAAATTATAAAATATGAACAACTTTTTCTTTTAAACTGCTGCTAAAGAAATTACTATTGACTTCCTATGCTCATCAACATTGAATTCTCACACATTCCAGACATATCTTAAATCGAGAAAAAAATTTGTTTTCTTATTTTACTATTGCTCTTTTAGGAGACCAGAGATATCCTAAGGAGAACCACAGCTCCACTGTGGTATGTGCAAGCTGGCAATGCCATTTTAGACACACTGTTAAAAACAGGTGCTTAACTACTGGTTCCTCTTCCACACACATGGTAGTACATACACATGCAAATCGATACCTCAAGCTATACATTCCAGACATTGTCCATGCAACCTGCATCCATTTCCATGCTAACTTTCTTCCACTAGTTTATAAACCTGTATTGTCCTCAATGGAAAGAAATAATGAGAACGAGCAATTTCTTTTACACCAAAGTGGCAAAGATAAAAATCAAGTGTTGTCTCTTGTCAATAGTAAGTTTTTATTCAAATTGGTATCCAGACTCACTCTTTTGAAGTTCATCATAAAAGAATCATTCCGAGCAGAAACAAGAGTGACTCCTTCCCCAGACCACTGACTCCACCAAAAAATCACCAGTAAAATGGGGATTTAGACAATTTAAAATTAAAATATTTCAACTTCCAGAGCAAACAGCAAAATAATTTGGGATTATCACTAAACTTTCTATACTCATGCCTATCATTGCCCAGGTAATCAATTATGAAAAACAAGCAAAAGCAAAATATAAAATCACCACAATTTTCATTGTAGCATTACTATCACCATTTTGAGGTGGAAGGAAGTCAACCACATCATATAGTATGGGGAAGTACTATGCTTTATTTATCAGGATTAATGGTATTCATATTCATTTGTATTTTTTCATGTAGACTGATTTCCGATTAGAAACAATATCTCACTAACCAGTCAAATTTTATTATGACATATCCAAAACTATTGCATTTCAAAGCTATGTTGAACTCATTGTGTAAGCTCCCAATAAACTAAACTCAGTTCACCAAAAGTTAAGTGAGCTTAAACTCTGCTCGTCATAAATCCTCATTCACTCAGTTTTCCAAACACAGTATTAAGAGCTTTGGTCTATGACCTTCCTTCCCCTGCAAATGAATGCAATATTTCTACAACCATCTTGTGAGGAGCAAAACCCTTTTCAGTTAGGTCCACCTAGCTCATGTTCTTCCACAGTGAAATATTGAATTTAGGCTTGCCTTTTGGAGAGTATCAACAGGATTACAAGAACAACACATCCTTGTCCTGAGAAGAGAGAATATATGGTACCTTTCTGTTTTTAACTAACCCTTTTCCTCTTTAAAAGCCAGCAGACTCTAAGAGGGAAAACAGTCTCACCACAATGTCATTTGAGCAGACAGTACATGTTGGGGTTCCTACCCACTACAAGAACACACGCTCCAAAGCCCCCAAAAATTTAGATCTCCTTGTTGCATCACTCTCTAGCTTTCTTCTCATGACACCTTTGCCTGCTTTTGTGTGGCATTTCCAAGGGTACAGAACAGCTCTGGGAGCCAGCTGGAATGAGCAGGGGACAAGGCTGGCAGTGGGTTAAAGTAAAAAGGCCAGACCTTGAATGGAGGGATGATGACAAGACTCCAGCATTAAGGGCATGCAGGACCAGAAGGAGCACATGGCTGCAGGGCACTCTGGGGATGGGTCTCCCTGGGACAAGACACCAATGTCGGGCAGCTGAAAGGGGGCACCTCCATTTAGCAGCTCCCTGCAGATCTCTGCTCTGTCTGCCTGTGTCCTCCCATGGCTCTTGCCCCATCCTCTGGCCCTGGCTCTGCTCCCAAGCACTTTGTCCAGCTCTGCTGCTTCTCAGCTTCATCCCACAGCTGGTCCCCAGCCCCTCATCCTCCTCACCCCCTTCCTCCCGGGCTGCATTCAATTCACTGCACCCAAGGATCTCAGCCTCCTGTTTACATCAGCACTCTCCAGGTTTTTCTCCCCTGGACGTATTGTCTTTTCCTCCTCATGTCCACTGGTCATTTGACAGGTTTCCACCATGGGAGGCCACAGGAGTATACCCTGGGGTGTCCAAGGTCAGCAGGGGAGAGTAGAGCCCAAGCATGAGAGATCTGAACTCACCAACAGTGAGCAAATTTTACACTGATTTTCCCCCACCCATATTTAAAATTGGTTGTCAAGGACTGCTGAACAACAGGCATGCAGTACACTGACCCTCTTTCACCCAAACAAGCTCATTTCTTATTTCTAGTCTGGATTCCAGAGTCTCTCCAGGCACAATAGGGAAAATTCCACTTTCGCAATGAAAGGGACAGCACAAACGAAAGACCATCCAGCCCTCCAAGGAGGAAGGTTGCCCGGTCAAGCTGAGTACAGGACCAGGGCTCTGGCAGTCTGTAATCCTACTGCCATCTCTTTTATTTGTGATTTGTGCCCTTGTTTCTGCAGCTTCCCAGGCTGTGGACGGCAATGCTCTCCGACACCAGCGCCCGCAGACAACAAGTATTCTGTAGCTATATTTAGCAAAGCCGCACTGTAGTGTAAGTTCATTCGACTATGCTCATCACAACTGTTACTGTTTGCATTATACCCTGTGTTTTATTTGGAAAATTTACTGGGTTTTTCCCTTTCCATCAACAGTGCTGGATTTCTGCCTTGTTACAAAGGCAACGGTCTAAAGGTGGGGCAGGTGGGTCAGAGCAACATAACCACAGCACACACACTTGTCATGAGCAAGAAGGGAATGTCACGTAGTAGAGAGTCCCTTGGGATGCTCCACGTTGTACAAGACACTTCGAGGAGTAAGAAATGCTTGTAAATGTTGAAGTCATTCCCATTATCCTACCCCTTTCCTGGCCTCTCCATGAGTCAGCTCCATCCATTTATATGTTATGTCCTACACTATATCACACCTTAAAATGAAAATAATAAAAAGGCACATTTTGTAATTAATATTGACTTTTTAGAGTCTGTGCATTACCACACTTCTTGAAAGCATTTGCACTTTAAAAGCTGAGAGTGGTTAGAAACACTGGTACCACAGAAATATAAGGTGCTGTGCTACTTTCATGAAAGCAAAATTCTTACAGTTAATATAGTACAAAAGTTTCATTTTCAATTGAAGAATCTGTTAGCTGGTCTATTATCAGTTCCTGAAAATAAACATGTCCAATCCTGATGAACTGCTACCATGATATATGAAGTCCATTCATTCAAGATTATTGCATTACATAGGGGAAAAAATCCTACACAAAACCCAGTATAAGATAAATGTCACCAAATCTGTCCTTTTTCCTAGAGGATGCCAACAATTCTTCATGATCTCAGTCCAGGACACAGCACAGGTAAAAAGCTCTTGACAAAACCAGGGACCAAATCACCTTGATTAGTGCAGCGAAAATTCAATTTTGCATTCCGTGATCTCAAAGCCTGACCAATGGTGCAGTTTTCACTACACATGCATATTTCAAAACGAAATTTCAGGCCGGGAGTATGAATTAGTTTAAGGCACTTAAGGAAAAATCCACGACAGGAAATAATGCAATCAATAACTCCTCTCAAGCACAGACTAACACAGAGCTCGCTGGTGAGTGTCTTTCCTTAGCCCATGATTTTCTGCCCTTTAAAGATTCAATTTTCTGTACGACTTGTTTATTGCTGATGACTCAAATTCAGTGTCAGCATCTTGGCAAAAGGGATTTGAATGAAACAAAGCTCCTCATAAAGAGAACTGTGAGTCATTTACTTCTCCCACTCATGATGCAGACAGTCTCCCTGTCTGGTCTCCCAAAAATATTCCAAGAGACAAAGAATTTCATTTTGGATGGTGCAAGTACAGAGATATCAAAGCTGCACAAATATATCTCACGTAACATGTACAAGAAAACAAAAATATATATCACGAGTTATTTTCTTTTCCAATGTCTTTTCAAAATGATGTTTAACCACAGCAGCAGCTCAGAAAACTACTCAGAACTAAGATGAAGAAACAAATGGTAAACTATGGCAGTGGGCAGAGAAATTAATGGGATCCCACACTTTCACTGCAACCAGTGCCATAAATTACAGCACTGCTCAAATGCCTTTAAGGGGAGCACACTGTAGCTTAAAGGCTTCAGTGAGTATTTTCCCCATCTATAGCTGAATTCTTTCTTTTTTCCCCAAGGATACATTTTGTTCCTGTTTGTTGCAAGCAAAGCAGAAAATGGCTGAATTTCAGTGACAGATCAGGAAGAGTGCTCCATGTGTAGATGGGGAAGTTGATGATGTTTTCTAAGGAGAGTTCTAACTCAGGAGAAAATATTTAAACAGATTATGCTATTAACAGACAAAGTAAACTATTTTAACATGGCTGAAATAAGAGATACAAGGTCTTCTGAGTTTTGAAAGTGTTCTTGTTCGAAATAAATATTTTTTTGCCATTCTTTGGATAGGCAAATTAAGCATTTGCTGTATAGCCTGACAAGTTTTAATTCAAATTCTACATTTTTAAACAAGTATGTGAGCAGTAAATAATTTTATATAGGAGACTTTTTGAGTAACTCCACCTTGAATCCCAGTAGACCCCTTAAGGAGTTTCCCCACTTACTTTCTGGTCCCAAACTCTTCAGCACATTTTTCCAATACCCAAAAGAAAGAAAAAAAGAAAGAAAAAAAAAAAAGAAAAGAAACCCCTCCCCTAAAAGGAACCCTGAGACACCTAATTTAAGCCAATTAAAACAATCGCAGGGATTTTCTGACTCAGACTTTCTCCGGTTTGGCCGGGCTGGGCAGCGGTGGCTGCCAGCGGCATGGCGGCGAGCCAGGAGCCGGGCGTGCTGCTGGAGACCCCGCTCCTTTGAAGCCGGAGAACTGTGTGGTCCCCGGGCATCCCGGAGCTCCCCTAGAACAGGGAATTTTCTGCGGCACTACTTTTATGGCCTGGATTATCGTAAAGTAAACAGAGGCCCGTTGAACAGTGAAGGTTTCCATTCTCAGTGTCAAGAGTTTATTTCATTATTTAAAGCTTTAACGAACACTTTATATAATGAAAGCAATCCTTGCCATTTTTGGAATTTTATGACTGTTAGGACCCTTCATAATGTTGTTTTCCTTCCTTTATTGCTTTATAAGGCTTATGGGGCACCCTTGAAGTGTATATCCTTTCTGCAGCTGCTGGAAGCTCATCTTTCATCTCTCCACTGGCTTTCCTGTTGCCTATGAGGCATTTGCCTGCTCTAGTTATCCTCCCTGTCTCTAACACAAACGGTGCAGAGTCAGATCTTACTCAAGATAAAAATAAAATACAATTCTGAAGAGTATGCCTAAGGAAACATTCCTGATAAACGTTATTTAATAGACAGGCTTTATATTTCAAGTTAGAAATGTTCCCTACAGAAAGATAATTATAGCAGTAATTCCACTTATCATTATTTAGAATTTACAGTTCAGAGCAAGTCAGACATTTCCATAAACGCTGCGCTGAGTACTGCAAATTTGTGTCCCGATTTTTTCACAGCCCTGAAAATGTTTTGGGGAAAAAAAATAAAAGAGGAGGAAGAGGAATCCTAAAGGACAAATATATAATAGATGTATGAAATAAAATTGAGAATACATTATCCAAACCAGACTGTATGCATATTTGCTCCTATGGGTAGAAAAATATATCCAGGCTTTCCAAAAGGAAAAATCTGCAATATCTAAGTAAAATGATAAAATTCATTGATAGAGGAATTTTGTATTTTTGCCACTTCTCTAGGAAGCAGCCTATGAAAACAACTCTCCTCTTTGCCACCTTGCACTTTTAAGAATTTTTGCACTACTTTGGACATTACCAAGTTTAACAAAAAAAGTCCAAATGGATTAATCTTTCTGGAAGAGAATGCAAATCTTCCAAAAATCAACAGATTTCTAAATCCTTCATCCATAATTTTGCTTTCAGTATTTTGATGCACCACAGTATGACTGCAGGTCTCTTCCCAAATTTCAACTCAGAACAGAAATCTGGAACTTCTATTTTCATATGCTGGAAAAAAAAATAAAAGAACAGCTTTTACTTGATACATTGCAGTATTCTCCCTTTTGACTTGGGTTCACCATAAAGCTTTTGTGTTTGATATTGCTTATGCTAGTCAATAATAGAAGGGATTCTATTTAAAATATCTAAAATAATGTTATTTTACCCTAATGCGGGTTAAAGACATTACGTTGATTTTAAAAATAGGTATTTAGAGCAGTTGCACTGTAGTATTAGAACACCAAACTGTCCAAATCTCTTCCCACAGTTTCTTGTAAAAATAGAACCTCTTCTGGGAAAAAAAAATCTCTTCATGCAAATGCAAATTTCCACATACTTTGACAGCTGGATGCAAAGACAGAAAAGCCCAGATTTCTTAACTACCATGAGGAAACTGAAGCAGAAATAGTCCTTTTCAAACAATTAGAAGGCCACTAATGGTTGTGGAAGAATATCGAGGAGTTTTAAGCAGTTGTGGACCGGGACTTGAATTACCATGACAACTATGTGGAGTGACCATAATGTCTTTAAAAATGTATCACATGGGAGACCACTGAGCTCAATAATCTGGTTTACAATTTTAGTACACCATGTTTTCTTACATGACACATATGACTTAAGCATTTAAAAAAAAGTATTTATAAAGGGGAACATAAATGTCTTACATGACAATAATCACATTTTTTTCTTTAAATTATGGTGTTTAATTACTAAATCCAGTACATAAGTTATTTCCTACTACTTTCAATTCAAATCCCCTCAATTACAAAATCCGTTGCAAATGTTCAAGGATCAGAACTACCTATTGCCCATAAACACATGATATATCCATCATCTGCTTTCCTATTTCCAACAGCTGAGACCCAAGCCCATCATAAGCTCAAAGTGCTCAAGGATAATTAATGTAAACCATGCTATGTGAGGAAGCTCCAGGCATCTCCAAGTTCTGATAACCAAGCAACCTAACCCACACCCCTGTTACCTCCACTCCAGTCCCCAGTAACTCCAGTTCTTTTTTCAAGCTTTCCAACAAGAGTAAAATAACTTAAGTTTCTTTCAAAAACAAAAAAACAGCCCTGAAGTATAGAAAATTATTCATTTGAAAAGCATCCAAAAAGGAACGAGCTCTTCAGACACTCACAGTCCAACATCCTGCTTTGCAAGAACAGCAGATCAAAGTGAACACTCTTGCTCTCAGTGATGAGCACTCTAGCAACAACATTGAATAGTTACTCACATCCTCTCTGTCTCAACAGATTTTTAACTATTCTGTGCAAAATAAAACTACTTCATTTAGTTTTCCCTTCTTAGAATGCCTGTTGAAAAGATGGTTATTGATGGGCTTACTTAAGAGGCAAGATGTTGCTTCAAATCTCATCTGGAGGAGAAAGGAAGCTTAGTTTTACATGCTCTTATACATGAAGGCACCTTCTCCAGTTTTATTTTGTGAGAGAGGCTGGAGATGGTGCAAAGCATAAAATAAGTCATGCAAATTTCAAAAAAACCACACCTCTTTCTACAGCATTTCTTCTTGGCTTTCAATTATGTTCTTGTTAAGATGGCTGCAATGGATCCTCATTATTTTACTTGGGAACGCAGGCTTCACTAAGCAGAAGAGCACTAGCAACTTACAGACAGCAAAAAGTTGCACTCGGGTACATTTTATGAATCTAATCTAATCAACGTTCTCTAACCCATATGCCACAGTCCAAATAACCCAAAAGAGGTACAAAATTTTGTTACTCTTCTTCCATCTCTCACACGGTTGAAAAGTAATTCTGCTATTACTGCTAGACACAGAAAACTCCACACTCAGGAATTTCTGAACTGTAACACCGTAGAGCATACATATTAATGCTGTCCTTCCAAGAAAATCTGCTCATAATTTCGTGCCTCGGAATTTCACTTTAGCACATTAGACACCAGCTCCAAAGAAGAGCATCTGAATTTTACTTCTGTCCCACTGAAGGTCAGTGGCAAACAGACCACAAAGGTTCCTTGCAGAACAAACGGAGCAACCCAAAAGCGATGCCTTCCCTGAAGAAGAACTGTGGAGAGAAAGACTATATTTTTATTCATAAACCTCACTTTCACTTGAAGAGAAACCAACCTCCCATTTTACTAACATTATCCTTCAGGAGGTCTTAAAAGGTGTCAGACAAGTACGTGGCAACTTCTGGGTCACTGAGTCCAGTTCCCTGTACTAGAGAAGAGTGTGTCAAACACACTCAGGAAAGAACCGAGTCTCATCTGGAACTGAATTCAGCTATACTCCCATTGGGTTTTTTTCATTTCAAGCTGTTATAGCATCGTTTTTACCTTTTTTTGATATTTTTTCACAGATTTGCACCTTTTCACCATGAAATAATTCTTTACCATTTAACCCTACACCACAGGCTTTCTTGGACCCCTGGCAGACAAACTTCATTTGTCTAAAAAAAAGTGAACTACCTTAATAAAGCAAGAGATCAGGCCAGTCTTGTATAACAATATCAAAGATAATTCAGGTTGTGTTTTTTCAGGTTTAAATTTACCTCTCTGTCTTTCATTTCTGCTTTTAGCATTCCAGTGCTGATATTATCTAGTTGCCTATTTCAGCAAATTTTTCTTTCATTGTTATTATATAATAAACACTACCCAAACTTTTTCTAAAAAGATAAAGGCTTCCCCAACTGCACAGTTCCTGGAAGTATTTATTTTCCTACTAAAATGAGACAACTAAAAATTCACTGCAATTAATTTGCAATTCAAAGAAATCTCAGTTCAGATTTTTAACCAAATCCAGGCCTGAAAACTAAAGAAGATAAATACAGAGCAAATTCATCTTCCACCAAATATAAACATCAGAATCTGCCTGTTCTGGTAATGCAGAGTAAATGAAATCTGCCTCTGGTCTCAAGAAATCAAAAAAATTAATCCTTATTTTACAGCCTGCAAATGCAATTTAGACTGATATATTAAAATACATTTTGTTGACAGCATATTTGATCCAACAACCAGATACAACAAAACAAGCAGCTATTCAAAGGCCTTCAAAATACATGAACTGAACACAGATCACTTCATCTTTTCTGTGTAAAAAACTACATTTGAAAACTGTCACTAGTACATTTCCACATGAACCAAAGTACTGAAATTCCACTTTTAAAAGAAATAACCTAAAATGCATTCATGTCATTTTCCCACTTTGTTCCACAAGGACCTCAAACAGCAAGACGAATTAACATCATCCGATTACTCAACTCAATTCCAACCATGTTACTAAAAGAACAGAAAAGCCCAAAAGCATCTCGCTGTTCTCCTGTTATGTGGGCAAAGTGTTCATGCAGCACTGGAAATATGCATCCTTTGACTCAAGGACTCCTGTTTCCCAAAGACTGACTCAGATCCTACTCTCTTAAGTCTGCAAAACAACCTGAAAGGAAAAATAGTTGCACACCTTCAATTACCTCAAGACACAATCAACATCCCTGTTTCCCACAGGTTTCACAGTATTTGACAATTCCATTTTTTCCCTGCTGTAGCACCTCTGAAGGCTCCTAAAGGTCTGTGACATTATTACAGACCTAATGTGACAGCTCATACTGATGTTAGCACAAAGCAGCTGTTCTCATAGGAGCATTACCCTCCAGTGCCTGTGAAATATGGCACTCAGAAATCTGCAAATCTCTGCTAGGTTCGAGGCACACGCTTCCATGCAGCTGGAAAATCAGATCTCCATACCCTCATCCTTCTTATTTTTCTCCGTTTCCAGCTTACAACTACTCTTGATCAAAATACGGAAATTTGCTGTGGTAAGCCAGATGTGCAAACATTTTCTTTTCTTCCTCAGTTCTGAGTTCATTATTTATTTCATACGTTAATGAGGTTATTCTGTGATTTCTGTAGCCTTTTTTTCTCGGATTTCAAAAATAATAAAGTATTTCAACCCGAAAGAAGCCACTGATTTCACATCTTTGTTACATTCTTTCCTGCAAGATAGAGTACTTTTCAAAAAGAAGCTGGAATTAAATCATAGCTATACTTAATAAAATAAAAGCAAGCAAAATTTTACTGAGTAGTGTTCATTTTCACCTGTACTAGAAGCCAAAACCAGCAATGCCTTTCCAAAAGCCATGCGTTAGCAAAGGCCATTTCCCACGATGACAAATTTCAGCACTTGAGTTTGGCTTTCACGGACAGGGCTGGTGGTTTAGAAGTACAAATTTTTGAGAAAGCCCAAGAGTGACTGTTTGTATCAATATATCAAAACAGATAGTTTTCTGCTCTTGTTCTTGAATTGTCATGAGGTGACAGGTAGCTAATTACTATTGCAAATATTTGTTAATTCACTCTTTTGCAGGAATTCCCCTTTGTGCCTTACTTTATTTTGTGGATCAGTAGGTAAATCATCTAACATGCCAGCCTGAGGACTAAAAGAACACAATAACACACCTTACAAAACCCAGCAGTCCATTTGCCTTTATATTTATAAGAAAGCTATACTTTAGATGTGCAAATAAAGATTACTTAATATGCAGAAAATCAACAAGAGACTTCATTTAATACTCTGTTATTGAAATCCTAGCTGGGAAATAAGACTAGCAGAGCCTGGGAAGGCAGCCATCTTTTAAGAAATTAAGAAATCAGGAATTAAGGCAGGATTTACAACCTCTTGTAAATACCCACAAAAGACTGGCTTTTCAGCATAATTCAGATTGCACATGTACATAGACTGTTTTGGAGGGAAATGTATGTGTCCAGCATAAACACAGCAGCTATCAGCCTTCGACCTTGTACCCTGCAACCCTCAGTGCTGCAGGTTTGTCCTCAGACACGTGATTGGCCCCCAAACGCTGCTGATCCGAGAGCCCAGCGTGGGGGGACAACTGTCCACTTAAACCTGATGAAGTCACAGATGTAGCATCAGCTGAAGGTGCACCTTTGCTTGGTGTCCTGCACAAGCAGATCCACACATCATACAGACCTCCTCTGACTGTAAGTCCACATCAGCACAGGAATACATCAGTCAGACCAGCTGGTGGACCAGGTACTGCCTAAGAAATAACTTGGTAAGCCTGAAATACCAGGCACAGACCATGCTTTAATTTTCTTCTGCTTATTTCTTATCCAGACTTCATATTTTACTCATTCCGCTCTTCTTTCCAGTGGACTCTGATGCTGTAAGGCCATGCCAGAGTCACATTTTCAGTGATGTTCATTCTTTTCTGTCTTGCAAACAATCAGCTGCTTGACTCTGCTTCAGGTGTTGGGTGTCCATGACTGAGTGTCCACACACTACCTGAGCACTGGCCAGCCTCACTCAGACCTGCTGACCCTAGAGCTACATTGCAAAGGTCTTTAATCACCTCTTTGCTGTTCAATGCACAAGGCTTATCAGCTTTTTTCAATTTACATTTATTAATCATCTGCAACCTCAGATATTGCTCATCCTAACATCCTCCTGGATCTGCTGAGGCTTTCCACAGCCAAGGTTGACATCAGACCTCACAACTGCTCCCCTCTGCACACAGTCTGGAACTTTCTCTGTCCGATCTCCACAGGAATGCCTCACTGTTTCCACCTGATGCCATCACTACTGTATGACTTTTCACCACAGTAGCACTGTAAAGTTGACCTCCCCATCTGAACGTGAGTTTTCACTACAATATATCCACTTTTATAACTCAAACATAGACAGCACAATTGGAATCAGATGCTTTCATTAACTAAAAGGTGACCTCCATGCTATTTATATAATTAAAATAGTGAGTGGCATCCGAAAATCTATGCATGTAAGATGAAAAGATACAGCAGCTTTGTGTCTTCCTGAAGACAACCAATGGCTTTTGCCACTTCTCTAATGATATCATGCTTTGGATGCCTGAAGATATAATTATTAATTTTTATAGTTGGAAAAGTGTAAGAAACTCAGGAATGATCACACTGGATTCTGTTCAGTGTCAGAAACAGAGGAATGGTCACACTGGATCCCTTCCAATGCTTTTTCATGTCTTTCAGCACATACAGTTACTTACAGAATATGGTAAGGTAAAAAGTTTGAAACAGAAAATGTAAATTATCTGTCCTCCTTCTCCTCACAGCGTCATTACATCTAAAGCTGTTAGAGACTGACCTAAACCTTAGAGCACAATGTTGCAAAAACCACTGCCACAGCTCAGAGCACCTTTTGCCTCCCAAAGAAAATTGGGAACTTCTTTGAACTTGTCTGCAGTCTTGGCTGAAGTCTTGGCCTCAATAAGTTTCAATGAAGAATAAATTCCACAATGTAATTACACTCAGTGTGAATTTGCCAACTTTTAAGTTAATTAAATATCCCCCTACCCTCTGCCATGAAAAGTTCATGACATACCTTCTCTGCAGCATTCATTATTTAACACACTTTTGTCAGTTCCTTCTCATTTGGCTCCTTGCAAGGTAATTAATTCCAGATTTTCAAGACTCTTCAGATAGAGGGTTTTTCCATGCTGTTCATCATTCTCACCCTGCTACCACAGTCACAGCCAGTTTGCCCATGGGTAGGGCAAGGCAGTGAGTAGTGCAGGAAGAAACACTCGGATCATGCTCCAGCACGGGGCTTCCCAGTGCTCCCAATCAATGGCTCCCAGCTGCCAGTCCTGTGCAGCACTGCCCATGTACCCCAACTACCATACTACATATACTTCTATATTACTAAAAGCTTTCCTTATAATGCTTGCAATTTTAGTGCCATCAATCATTATGCTGTCAATAGGACTGAGTTTTTCTGCTGGTTGGTTGGGTTTTTTCTGCTTTATGTTTCCCCTCTCTTTTCCCTGGCTGCCTAGTTACTTACCCCAAAATGCTGTCTGGATTGAAGCAGAAAGGTTTGAACAGCCACTTCAGTCTAAGCCTATCTCATCTGAAAATATTAAACCCAGGAGAATAAGAGGGTTGAAGAGACTATGAAGACAAAGGCATATTTTTGCTTCCTTCAAGTTAGAACAAAGACTTTAGATAATAGAAGAATCCCTTTTCCACTTGTTTCATGTTATGATTCTGTTCCAAATCTTTTGATAAGAAAAATAACATTGCATGCACTACACTCTTACTAACCCCTTCCCTACAACTTCTCTCCAAAAAGTTGCTAAAGTAGTAGCTAATGTATAAATACTTCTAAATACCTTAATAGCCTAAGGTATTAACACATACAGTTTCCTTTTCTTTATTTATTTGAAATTATATGTGAAATTGGTAACCTGGAGGAATAAATTCCTGAAATCTCTACAGTCCTTCATTTTTCAACTTGCATTTGCACTGGTATTTAAGCAACTGCCTTATGTAAAGGTTTCTGAGACTCCTTTTGCACAAGATTATGATATAACATAAAACCACTAACTCTCATAAATGCTGCAAGGGTTCGAAATACAAGAGCATGCTAAAGCCCTAACTTGGGTTGTGACTGTATGTACACTGCAGGTATGTCCAGGTGAGACCACCTGATGATCTGAAAAATCTGAGCTAATTCAGGAGTGGCTCTGTAAGTATCTTTACTTACCAGTGGGCCACTGGTGATAACAGTTGAATAAGGAGAGGAGCATGAACAACCAGGATGCAAATCAAAATTTAAAGAAAATTTATATTGACTACAATGTTTTTACTAGGTTAAGTTCCCATCTGCCAAAACAGCTTCTGTAAAGCTAACTGCTCCTAGGACCAAACAATGAAATGTCTTCTAAATTGCATTAATTTACAAAACCAACTTCTTCGGACCCAGAAACCATCCCTGTGTAGTGCTGACCTGCTCTGTAGTTTCAGGTGCACTACTGCAGCCATATTAGGGCACACAGAGCCTGGAAGAGCACTTTTGTCTGCAGCTTCTAAGTACCACTGGAACATAAATAATGCATAATAACAAACAGTACATTTGTACCTCTGCTATGAAAAAAACACTTGCCCTGAGTTTTAAAAATCAGGCTGTGTATACATTTTCACTCCTTAACCTCTGCAAGCTGTATGTCAAACAGCCCCTTTAAAAATCACAAGTTTTTGCAAAGTCAGGCACTGCATTAATGCCTTACTTCAGAAGTTACACTCTGCATACATATGTATGAAGGAATTACAGAAAAAAAAGGCAGCTCAGCTTATTTGTCTTTTGGTCACCTAATCAAAAAGGTGATTGGATTCATTTTTACCATATCAATGAAGTCACTGGAGAGCAATCACCACCTTTTTACCATGTGACAGATGAATAACCTTTGCCATGGCCTTAATACAACAAAAGACAAGCCCATGTTTCTTCCAGGTACACCAAGGCCACGGTTCACTTCTGCTTGTACATATAGGGAATATCAGATGTACTGCAGCAGCACTTGCTCTCTTCCCACTCTCAGAGCATATCAAGAGGCTTACTTAATTTCTTTCACAGCAGACCAGGAGGACACCAGACAGGAAAATACATGGGATATTAAAGATGTTTACCATGCATGATTGGAAGGGGACACAGCAAGGTGTTCTTCATTTCCCAAGGGAAATCACCACCCTAATGCAGCCAAAGTATTTAACACAACAACTGAACATTACCGAGCAGGACACAGGCCTTGGCTGAAATACGTAAAACCCAAACATGCACCTCTGAAATCCAGTTCAGCAATTTTGTTCATCATAGAGTATCACAGATCTGTCTGAACCTCACTACTGCCCTTCCTCTTCCAAAACATTGTTTGATACTTGCCTTGTCATTTTGTGAATTCTCTTTCCAGTCAGAGTCAATTCAATGCACTTCCTTCAGATTATACCACCCACAACTTCACAGAATCCTCCCTTCTTGACCTTATCTCTTTGTCCTACAGAAAATGGCACTGCTGGCTTTTATCAAAGAGTTTGCCATGTCACTGCTGGAGCCTCCCTGGATCCCAGAAATGTTACTACTATTACACAGGAGCTGAACTTCCACATCCAAACGCGCAGGCAGGCACTGCTTTCAGCCACAAGGTTTTCACACAAAGCTGGACCTCAGTGACCTGACTGCCCTGTGACCCATTCTGCCCTTCATTTGGCCTCCTAAAGCAGGAACTTTGGCAGTTCTCTCTCCTCACACAGCCACTGCAGGGCATGGCTAATACATTGGCAGATCTTCAGCAATGCATTCACGAGATATTGCTCCCACCATGTGTGTTTGTACAGTTTCCATCAAATCTAGCTGGTAAATCCCAGAAAGACCATTGGGTAAGCAGGCTCCTGAATTACCTGGCTACCTCACCAATGCAGGAATCTGGTAATACCTAGGCTGCAGCCTCCTGCAAAGCTATGGGCTCCACTGGCTATCTGATGAGTGTGGAAAGTAATAGAATAATGGAATATATATTTTTTCATTGTATATTTTAAATAACTATAAATACGTAATCAATTCATACATTACTTATACCAGCTGGAAACAAGTGAAACAATAATGGAAAGTCTTTGGTACAGGTGTCAGACATTGAGCATAAAACATAGACCCATAGTAAGCTTAAAAATGGAACAGAACTACCTTGTGTTCTACATCAGGGAGGGAAGGGGGGACATGGGGAACCTAGATGTAACCTTGGCACCCAAACGGCATTTGAAATACCTACAGCTCCTCTTTTTAACATTAATTTGTTCTCCTTTAGCTCTATAGGCAGAAAACCTTCAGCCTACTCCCACTGTACTCTGGGCCCTGCTGGGACATTTAGACATTAAAGAGCAGAACTCTGCTGCTGCTCCCTTCTTAAACACAAGACACAAGGGTCAAGACACGGGATGAAGTCTTTGGTTCTGGCTGGTAAAAATGAGCTGCATGGATAGAGAGTTCAGGAGAGCGAAGGAGATGGATTGCAGATTGTGAACCTCAGCAAACAACACTTTTCCTCTACTGTTCATGAAAATTCAAGAGGTTGCAAAGCAAGTTACATTGGACAACATGCAGGCTGCCTGTGTTCTCACTGATACAAAACTAATTTGGTATTACATTTCCTCTTCTTTCAGCCACAGCCTCTGTCTGTTGTAAGCAGCAATTCCAGTATGGACTCAAAAAAGCCCCTCTGAAAGCTCAGCTTTCTGAATACTGATGTGTAGTTACTTGCATCTGCAATTTTCTCCCACAGAAATAATTTTAACATGCTTGGAAAATGTGACTTAATTTTGTGATGTGAATGAGTTTTCCCGTGTAAATCCTCTATACAATTTTATGTTATTGTTTCTAAAAACCAGAAACTACTACTGCATTCTAATTCCAGTTCCAGAGTGAATACTGAGATTTATACCTCAAATTTTACCACAGGGTGACACAAGGGAACCGCTCTAACTTCCCCTCCCACATTCCCCAACAACAGAAGTGTTTTGCCCACTTTACATTCGGCATTTAAGATGGATGCATTTACTAAACATAAAGTAAATGGAACAATAAATAGCAAAAATATATTTCCACATACTTCACACACCCATGTATGAAACCCTTGGTCATTCATGCAGAAGGCTTTGGCATGTTACTCATCACAATTTTATCTCACAAGCTGAAAAACAAGGAATATGACTTATCCCCAAACTCCCTGGCATCTAATCACAGGCAAACTGATGGCAAATCACTGGTTTGCTTAGAGTTCCTTTAGTAGTTGCTCCAGAAAAAGAAGAAGAAAGTTCAAGGGAAAAAAAATAAAAACAAAACAAAACAAACAACAAAAAGAAGCATTCTTTAAAGGAGAGAACTACACTACAAAAAATTAGATATATTCATTTCAGAAAGCAACACTACAGAAGGACAATTTTACAAGGCAACAATACCTGAGATTTTGCATTCCTAAAGCAAGTAACACAGAAAGTTATTTCACCTGTTTTGTATTCGCAGGCATATATAGGTCCTGCTATGTGGCATGGGGATGGAGCTTAGATGAAATGGTTTCTCAGAGCACATACCACCTACTATTGCAAAAGCCATGAAAATTATAGGTTCCACATATGCATCTACCCACGTACCATTCAGATGGGGTGGGTGTTTGATATGCAGTAGCCTCTGTGTCCTTCAGTTTGAGGCCACAGTGCAGGATCATTTTCATTACTGTTCTGTATAAGACAGTGGCGATATCCCACTGCAAACGTTTCCATGTAAAGTAATGAGCGATTATCAACAGCATCATGGCACTATATCCTTTTGTTATACTTAAGTACATGAAGAAATAAAATAAGTGTGACTTGCCAAAAGTCATGTATGCAGTCCATGGTAGTGATGAGAACTGAATGCAGATCTCCAGATAATGTATTACCCATAATATTATACTGCCCTTTAAAAAAAAGTAGAAAATTCTTAAGAACATGATGTTTTTCTCCCCTTCTGATGATTAAATAGGTTCTGCATTCCCCTTTTCCTGCTTCCATACATCACCAGGCTAGGAAAACAGCTTATTCCATATGTGTCAAAAAAAGGTGGCTTAAAAAACACCTGTTCACTTTGTCTGGACCGAGTCTGTGCATCTCTCTTAAGTACAGAGGCTGACAATTCCTTGGGCCCCACTGATTATCTCTACAACCTACATGATCATTTTGATTAATATCTGACAATGCTCTTCTGTACTCCTGGCTAGGTTAGCTGTGTATCACTACATCACTGCATGCATATCATGCTTTTGTCCAGGAAAACCTATAGGAGCAAATCCATTTGTGATAGAGATTCACATTTGCTCTGAAGAAAAGAAGGAAGGACCTGTCCTGAGAGGCTGTACTCAAATGTCTCTTCCATTGACAGTAATATTAGATACTGAGCTGTGGTAAACATCACAGTCAGGCAAAAGAACATGAAAAAAATGTGAAAAGTCATCTCTATTCATCACTTGTATATAATAATGTACCTACTGCAATTCAGGAAGATAAATACGTGTGAATTATTTGGGTTGGGCCTATCAAATAAAATTGGAAATAACCAGAAGCCAAAAGCAAACAGATAGTACAAATCATTAGGAGAGAATGCAAAACCTCATCCCTACAACATTATATAAATTCATGGTGAGCCCCATCCTGCAGTGCACTTAGTGGTTGCCACCTCACCTCAGAGAGGTATCAGGGAGATGGTGAGGGTGAGCAGACCTGTTGAAACACTTTGGTATATTTAAAGTCTGTGAATACACGTTCCCTCCAGGAGATATGATAGATTCCTACATAATCACAAATAGCAGATAAATGGTGATACAACAGTTTCCCACATGAGTGGTAGCTCGTATTCTCCTTAAAATGTATAAAGATCAACTACCATCGACCAGGGAGTCTCACTGAGAAGCCTGCAGCCCCCAGCAGATACCAGCTGAATCACTGCTAAGTGGATCTAAGGTGCTGTTCGGAGTGCCGGAGAAGGTTGTCATCTGAGGCCTCCTCCATCATCTCTCCTTATCAGTCAGCATGTGAGGTCAATAGTGAAAAACAAAAGAGCCACGTGGCTCCATGGACACTGATGTCAAACTGCCAGGGCAGAGTTTAAGAATGAGCAGGAAGAAACAGCGGTCTGTTCTCTATGTTTTCTCCATGAGGGAATAATTTCTCCCCTTTCCTTGGAGATGATGTAATTCAAGCTTTCAGTCTTCCAAGAAGTGGGAAGCTGAAGGGACACGTGGCTATTCATGTCATTTTGCTTCACTAAGCAAGTAGGCAAATTATATGAATTGGGCATAGGAATTTCTGATACATTTGTGATTCGTGTTTATGTATGTAAAGCATTAGCATGGGTATTTTTGCAAATGAAGGAGAATCTAAATTAAAGTACACAGCAATCACATGTTACATCTGCGACCTGAACTAGCAAGAATATTCATTCTATATATGAACATATTCTTGAAACTGCAGGATACTAATTTAAAAGACAAGCAATTCAAAGCTTCCTTGGTTGACACTGCAGGTAATGAGATTTTTTTTTTCCCCTGACATCTTCTGTTTCATCTTACCTCATAACTAAATTATTTAGTATATTTTTAAATATATATATAAGCATTCTAAACACTAAGCTGTGTATGACCTACTTATTTAGAGTTTTCAATTAAAAAATAGATATTCCAGGAAAAAGTATTTCCCATTCTATTGTCATCAGAAGGAAGTTGATTTAATCCATGAAACAAAGACTTGTGAAGGTGAGACACACGCACCAGTAAGCACGAAAAATCTTTTGAACTGCAGTACTAATTCTGAGAAATGAGTTTTCAATTAAAAAACAGCATTTCCCATATGACTCTACCAGTCACTAAAGCACATGACAGCTTCAGCCGATATCAGTGTGGCTGCTGTGACAGGTCACCCCACAAAGGATTTTGAATGCGCAGCTTGTACATAATTGGCTTGATTGTAGGTATTTGCATATATATAAAGCACAGGCTGATGTGAAGACCATCAGCATGAAATGGAGGTGGTTGCATTCTCCATACATGACCAAAGCTGTGAGGACAGTCAAAGATTTTAATGTAATGAGTGTCTTTAACACTTTCACCGCCTCTGCTGAGCACACAAATAGACTGATGGAACAATAATGGGAGCTGAATCATCTGCAGGTTTTATTACTGCTACATATTTACCCTGTCCACACCCTTCTTCCCTCTCACTAAAATAAAAATCAAAATCAGCTGCATTAATCATAAAGGATTTTAAGTGTGTTGGAAAATGGACCAAGTGCTTAAATTTCAAGAGGCTTCTAAAAGTCTGCAAAGGAAGTCTCCATCCATGGCAGTGTCTCTGAAAGCACACTTGTGGGACAGGGTGAATTACCACTCTGAAGGGAAAAACACCCAAGGAACTTGTCAGAAGATTGGAACAAAGAGAAGAAGGAAAAAGAAGTAGTTTTGTTTACCCACTGTATCCACTGCATAGTGGGTAACTAGTCTGAAAGACCCCCACTTCCTCTGACGGAGCTACAAGACAGCTCTGGGTAAGTTCCCTGATACCCTTGAAATTCTCACATGCAGGATCACTGGGTAAAGGTAGTCCCATGGCTAATGAAGGCAAAGGGGGCTACTTAAACCAAAAAAAAATCTGAAAAACTGGTATGAATTTATATTGGGTTTAAACAGGCAACATTGAGGAAGGTACCATTACCTTAAGCAGGCGTATGGAGCCCTGCAAGGAGTGCAGAAGGGGCTTCATGGGTACCACGGATTTAGAATACAGCTCCAACAAGGAAAAGGACTGCTTTCCTTGTTGCTTTTATACAATCCACTGAAATGGCTTTTTTGTCTTCTGGAGATCCACAAGCCTTCATACCTGCATGAAAATGTCCTCCCTTCCCATAATATGAAGCATGAGTTCAAGTACCTCTGCATCTGGCTGCCTGTGCCAGTGCCCACATTGTGAGTTGTTAAGGGTAGAACTATTAAAAAAAATATTTGGAATATTTCTAGTATATATAGCTTCATTTGATATTGTTTGCCAACCTCTTTTATGGTTTACTTGAAATCATAAAATACAAAGCCACAGGGGTAGGCAAAAAAAGTAAAATGAAAACTACACCTTAGGCCAAGTTCAAGAGAGTTTGACTTTGTAAAATAAAGATAGAAACCTGAAAGCACAGCCTTGTGTTTTCTTGTTAAAAAAAATGAGTGGTTTACCAGGCTACATTGGATTTAAGATTTTAACAAAAAAATGCCAGAAAGCAGGAACAAGGTTACAGTCAGGAACATTAAAGTTTTTATGCAGGCAAAAGAAAGCTATAAACATTACACAAATATTTGTCTAGAAGGTTTAAAATGGAGAGCGTGCATTCATGAGACATGATTTCCAGCCTACACTTGAGAAACACAATGGTAAAGCATTTCCAAACTGTCTCACCACTAACATCTACCAAGAAACAAAAGGTGAAACCATGCAAATGTTTCACACCCTCTCTCTCTGAATCAAAAAGAATGGGGAGTTATTAAAGACATTTGGACAAGCAAATAATTAAAAGAAATGCTTTAAATAAATTTTTTGAGTCAATGGTTTCAGAAACGTGAAGTTACATGACATTTCAGAAATTGTTTGACTTTGCCCATTCCTGTGCAAGACTGAAATAGAAGCTTACAGATTCAGAGTTGTCTCAGAAACATTATTTTGCCCATACAATTTCTGCCTTTTCATTACAATGCAATGGAATGAAAAAAAAAAGGAACCTTTGTCTATTAGATAAAAAAAATCTAATAATAATCAAATAGAAATACTGTAATATAATAAGATAATCTAATAGAAAAAAAAGTGTAGAAGTATTTCAGATAGCCATTAACCCTTCTTACATCTGGATCACTGCAACTAAGTGTTGAAATGGGAACCCATGATGCAATTCTACATGGTGAAGAACTGCACACCTGCTAGCACCTTCTGCAGACAGAGAAGATAATAGAGTCCAAATGAAGCTCAGGAATTTTGCAGGGGCAGGGAAATCAACCTGTACACCCCGAAATTAAAAAAAAAAGCGTGTGGTGTGCATGTGTTTTCACAACACCCAAAGCTCTAAAATTGCTTCAATGGATGTTCAAAACTATAATTTCACTTTGCCCTTTGAAGCACTCAGCTGGGAGCGGGTCTAGGTCCCCTTCCCCTGTGGAACAGCAGTCTCCAGCAGCGTTTGCAGCATTGAATGTCAGGATCAGGGCATGGGCTATGGCACGGGGATGTCGGTGCCAGCTGACAGGCTCTGGCATGGTGGTAGGGACAGGTGGGATAGCAGGGCTCACTCCCACCAAGCACCTGGGACAAGGCACCAGGTTTTGCACCCTCAGCACTACCCAGGGCACCTTGTGCCTTGTGTCAGGGTATCAAACATAAACACAAAATTCCTCTCTCATCCTTCAGCGCAGCCCTCCTGTTCCCACCCTGTGACTGGGGGAAGAAGACCAGCAAACACAAACACAGAGAGAGACAAGTAATCCCACTGTTGGGCCAGAGAGGACCAAAGGAAACCAAGCACCATGTGACAGGAGATGGCCAGCCCACTCCAGCAGGACAGTCCCAGCTCCTGCTGGTGTTTGCCACACAGGCAGCGCCAGAAAGAATTGCGCACAGATTTACAGTGTTATCATGGAAATTTCCCACAGTAGCTTTTACCACCGGGTAACAATAGGATCCTATGAGAAATTAAAGCTTATTTGAGCTGGGTGATTTGCCAGCTTGGAACACAATGGCCCACTTCAGCAAAGGCGAGGTGTAATTTTCCCCTTTCTGCAACCAGAAAGGATGGTACTTTCTCCAAAGCCATGACAGAGGCCATGACAGCTGGGGGATGCAAACAGCCCAGCAGGAGCACAAAGCTCCCTCCATCACGCACGAGGGGCAACCTCGAGCCACAGGCTGGAGAAACAACAGCTTCTGCTTGGAAACAAAGCTGCCTTGATCGCCCCAAAACTGATGGCTCCCTGTGACCCAGCGCAGGTTTCTCCCTCCCCGTCACAGAGACAGAGCCCCAGTGTGCCCATTGTTAGCACGACCTTTCCCGAACAGAAGCCCAGTCAACTTGGGGAGTGTCCAGGTCAGCTGCCTTTGCTGAGGGCATGGGGAAAACAAGGAAAACACCAGCTCACAGCCACGTTGTGAGTGTCTGATCTCACTGGTGGGATTTGGCCAGTGCTGGTCCCTCCCAGCTGCAGCTTTGGGGAGTTGCACCATGGAATAAAGGCGCAGACATGAGCATGGAGGAGTTGTATAGTGAAGTGAACAAGGATTGTAGTGGCTTCCCTGCAGTGCTGTATAGAGCCCAGGTCAGGAGAGTAGGAAAAACTCACAACATTCTTCCTTTCAAAATCCTCCTCAGAAAAAGAATTCTCAACTGTCAGAAATGCCCATTGGAAAATAAGATAGAGAACTCTGTGGGCATTGAAACCCGATGACCCAAAGCCCAGGTCATGTTAGAAGAGTCCCACCTTCTGAGACAGGAACTAGGGAATCAACACACCATTTCTCTAATGACTTTTCTGCCCTTTGGCTTTTCCCTGTTCTTTTCACTAGTAAGAACACTCCAAGGCTGCCATTTGTATACCAAATGAATTGTATTTGTATATCTTACATTTGCTTTTATTTTTCCTGGATGGGTTGCTTTTGCCAACCCACTTTGAGAGGTACCAGAGGCAGGGAAAGGTCAGTGACCTAAGGGGCAAGTCCATCAAAGAAGGGGTGACGCAGCAAGAACAGGTGATTGCTTTAATTCAATTCCTGCATATGCCAGATATTAACGCCGTAGAACTAAAACTCATGGGAATCCTTATCAACAACAACCAAATCCTCTCTTATATCATTTGGATTGACACTGATGAACTCCAAACTGAGGTTAGGCTAACCAAGGGTTGGCAGTCCTTTTCTGACAAGCCTGAATCTCATTTATTCAAACTGTGCTATGTTTGGATTCTGTACTGAAATCATGCAAAAGCTGCCAATTTGTGACAATTTAAATTTGTGTTCATTCAATTCCAGAAGGAATCAAAGTAGATGAGCATATATGCAGAGGAAATGGTTCATTTCCAGGTATCGCATAAAGGCAGCTCACCTCTTCAGCTGGCTCTGCTCACAAGTCCTTGTGAACTACCAGGACAAATGTCCTGATACGTGACACAGACTGCACCAAAGTCTACCTAAAACACCACCTTCAACTTGATTCCAGGTGAAAGGTCCTTTCAATACAGCTCTTGCCCACCAAGAAAACCAACAGAAAACAAGTTGCAGGTGGAAATTCAGAAAGAATACAAACCCAGGCAGGTGTTGGTCAAAGTCATGTGGCAGCACCAGCAGCACCATCGAACAGCGACCTTGACATGCATTATGCACTTGCATCTGCAGTTTAACATGCATGACTCCACAGGTCAATCATTCAAAGGCAAAACATACAGTGCCTCTGTTCTTCGGTTATTGTTTTGCTGTATAGCATTTACAGATCCCAACCCAGAAAAAATCTGTTCTCCATTAGCAAGAAGATACTGCATGAAAGAGAACTGCCATTTTGGTTCTGTCTTTCACTCGGGGTATCTATGTTGCAATTTTAAAACTTTGTTCGAGCAAGCCTGATTTAAACAAATATTTTAGAAGTCACTGCTCAAGATTTCTGCCTTGGATTTTAAAAGCCAGTGCTTTGATTTACTGGGCATTGCTATGAATTCTTTATAACAGCTAATCATCATGCTGCTACTTAATCTTTTGAGTGCGGTACCTGAATTATTTTCATTACTTTAATGTAATATATATTCAAATAGCCAGTATTAAGCCAAGCATCAGTAAGACTCTTGCCAAACCAAACAACTTTTGGCCTCAAGCCAAATTCTACTTGGTCCCAATAAATTACTGCAATGTTCATTTAAGTTCAGTATTCTTCCATCAACCTCCAATTGGGTTGTTTGGTTATTCTTAGTTCATTCCCTCAGGTGAAAAGGAGGTTTCATCAAATTCAACAGTAGCTGAAAAGACATTGAATTAATGTCTCTTGAATTTCCAAGCACTAAAAGGTGAAATAATATTTATACTTTGTGCGGCTGCCTGATTTTTCGTATTAGCATATCTGTGGTTTTTATCAATTTTTCTCTTGTGCTCATTTTGCAAACATTCTACAATTACTTAATAGTTTGTAAACAGAGGTAATTAGTTGACAAGAAATATGATTGAGGTTAAGCATGCATGAAATTATTTTCAAGATTGGGGCCCAAATTAGTTAAGCCTAATTCAGGTCATTTTTAATAAAATTTTAAAACCCCACTATTTTTATGGATGTCTTTGAAATAAACTCTCTCACTTCTCTTTGATCTTCTTTGTTCTCTTCACCCTACTGCTTTACCGGTGACACTCAAAAGCACAAGTCTGCATTTTTCAGATAGCAACACTGTAAAATTTATCCACACTTTCTATACTGAAAAATAAAATTATTAAAATGGTGGCTCAGAACTTACTGCCCTCCCTTCCCCACACAGCAATAAAAACCTTTTCCTTGGAGTAACAATATAAAAGCATTACAAATCTTTATTTCATCAAGTTGGCAGCTGCATATATGTCTTTAGACTGGTTAGGAAAGAAGATTGTTGAGAAAGTGGTAGCAATATATTTCTTACTCTATATAACAATACTTCATTACAGCAGGACAATGCTCTCGTATTTGCATATATATCACTTCCCTCAAATTTCTACTCCTCTTTTCAGACAATTTTTTGGTGTGCATGTTTATTATATTTATGTTGGGAGTTGCACAGCATTGCTCAATTTATGGCACAAGTGTATTCTTAGAAGTTATACTTAAAGTAACATGACTATTGAATTTATTCTTTCCACTACCAAGCACAGCTTGTGAAACTTAACATTTTCCTACTGACCACAAAGACATTTGTGCTCCAAATCTTCCACTGAAAATAAATTAATTAAAAGAAATTGCAATGTAATTATTACATTGTCTTTCTTTTTACTAGATAGGAAAAAACATAGACATACTGGTACCAAAAAAACTACACAGGCAATCGTGTGCAGTACCTCACAGTCCAAAGTATCTATACAACAGATGGTTAATGAAAAAAGTCTACAAAATACTCCACTCCCCTGTCCATCACTTTCCTCTAAGCTTTTTAACCTCTTGATCTGTTTAGAAATGTCCCCCTCAAAAGTAATTAAAAAAAATTCTACAGGAACTTCAGGTTTGAAGAACACCAAGTCAAAGTAGATCTTGCGTTCATTACCTCTCTAACACTACCATGTCTCCTCTTACACATCACATAGTTCAAACATAAACAAATTATGCTTAATACATGTTTCAGAGGAAATGTCCTCTTAGAAAGGAAGCCAGATGACCATGTGGGTCAAGGGTCTCCTCAGACTCATTTTCTCATGCTACCACCTGCACTCAGTTTTGCCCTGTCCTTTCTGCATCAGCACTGGTAGGGGACAGTAGACATCTTCCCTCACAGAAGAGACAGGGCTTACACAACAGTAGAAAATCCATGAAAACACAGGCCTTAAGCTATTAAAAAGTAGATGTTATTACTAAAGGCACTAGGGTGAATATAACAGAAAAGGAGAGAATGTGTAATTAAAAGGCTGCCCCTCATTCATGAGGTTTGAAAGCAAGAAAAACCACCTTCCTCAAGGCTAGGAAACATGTTTTATGGAACAGGTACATAACTGTGTAGAGAAGCACCACGTGTTCCTCACTGAAAGCTGGTAGTGATAACTGAGGGTAGATCCAGACGCTCTGACAACTCTCCACAGCCAAAGCAAACACTTGGAAACTGAGGATTCTGATATGGGCTGCACACAGGTTGTGCATACAGAGTCTTCTGGCCTATTTCCCCCCCAAAGTCAATCCCACTTCAAGATAAACACAAAGCTCAGTTCAAAACTCTTTGCAAAACTACAGGCTTATTATGCATCAAACATCGCTTTCTCCATCCAATTTCCAACCAAATTTGAAAACAGAAACAAATTTTCACATAGCACATTTGACTGGTGCACCTATATTTAAAATTGGAGCCACTCATGTTTTTAAGTAGCTTTAAAAGCAGCAACCTTACACAGGAAACTCTTGAAATGTAGTGTATGTGTCACTGAGGAACTCTTTACTTTTATCCTCGTGCTTCAAAGCCACACCACACTGTGCTTCACGGCAGCCACTTTTGTTTCGGTCCCATTCGGCAAGGCTCTGATGCTACTCAACCTGGTGTAAATTGTACAGCTGGTCAGAGAGCGTCCTGCCAGCCGGGGAAAGCAAATACAAACCCTCTATTTTCAGCTGAAAACAGAAAGCCTAAGAAATGGTTTTTTTGGGAAATAAAATAGAAAAAAAAATTTAAAAAAAGAAAAAAGAAAATCCCAACTTTTTTTTTTTTTTTTTAATCTTACACAGCTTGACATTTCAGCGGGACAATGTCCTGTCCTGCACAAGGGCGTGAGGCTGTCACATTTCCCCGAGCAGGTTCCCAGTCATCACAATGCTGCCCCATGGATGTATGAGGGATGTAATGACTGCCTCAGGCAACTCCAGAGGAGAGACCTTTACTTTAAAGGACATCAGACAGTCTTCCCTAAGCTCTGATAGGCAGGGAAGCCTGGAGAGGAGTTCATCTGGAGATTTGCTTTTCCTCCCTTAAACTTTGTCTGGTGCGAATATACTCCACCTGGGGCCCTCACCCTCCAAACCAGGAATGTCTGCCTGGCCACTGCCCACCTGGCCACTGCAGTTCTGCTCCCAGGTGATGGTGGGAGGCTCTGGGAACAGGGTATGGGAGAAGGCAGTCCGACGGGAGGCTCAGACCCTGCTGCTCAAGCACACCACCACATCCGTTCCACCACCAGCCTCCATTTAAAGCCCAAAGCTCAAATTTAAACACCTTTTTTTTCTCCCCATCACACACAATTTTGAAAATCACAAAGCCATTTAAAAGGGTTTTTTGTATTTTAATTTTCATTGATGCAGTCTAACAGGATGGAGGGGAGCAGGTCTGCCTGCACATGGGAGGGGAAGAGGAGCAAACACTTTGCCCTTTCCAAGCACTCCCTGATTTTGTCGACCCCACACTGGGATGTCAAAGCCAGTGATATACATGTAGCAGGACAGGTTTCTCCAGGGGCTCAGTCCTGCACGCAGCATTCAGCAGTCTGTGAGAGGAAATCAATAAGAGCTCTCCCTTGGCTCTCCGCTCCCCTGTACTGCTGCATTTCCCTCCATCGCCTATGTACTTATGCAAAGAGTGCAGTCCTTTGTATGATTATCCCCCCATGAAAGCCATTACAGAAGCTGAACAGTGGAAGGTGACATCGATAACTAAAGTGACAGAAATAGCTTTCATAGCTCGGTGAAAGATATACAGGCAAACTAAATATTACAGCTAAGCCCTGCTTCATCACTGTTGATGCAGAATCATGCCTGGGCTTCCCTGACCATAAAACACTGGATTTATTTCTACATTTTCACGTTGCTAAATTATCGGATACACCTGTCTGAAACACAAAATACCCCTTCTAGTCGCAGAAACCCAGCAGTCATAAGGTCTCCCTGTCATGCTGTAGCCTTTAGATAGTGGACTCTGAAATGCCAACACCTATCCCTCTTATTCTTTCCATCACTATTTCCCATAGGGTGGCTTTATCTGCTGGGACAGCATGGTATTTTTTCCTGAAGAAGTTAATATTGCTTACTCTGTCATTTATCATCGCTCTTTTAAAAACAATTTCTTTCCATTATGCATTTTCTATTGATAATATTCTCTATTATAGACATCGTATGGCCAATAATAGTGTTTTTCTTAGTCTTTTTCTGTAATCCTGTGTAATGTAGGTTTTCCACATTTATTTAACCCTTTCCTATTTTTCAGTATGTTCTATCATTGGTACCTCTGCATATTCGTTGTAATACATATGGCACAAAAGGACCCAATTCAAAGAAAAGCTTGTTTAAATATATACTCCTGTTAAATTTTTCTCTGACTATACATAATTAGAAAGCAAGAAGAGTTCAAAGCCACCATGGCTGGAATGACCTGACTAGACTAGTGCTAACTGACCAGCTGGCTATGGGGCAGCCACAGAGGCAGACAGGGTACAAGCAGCTGGCACATCCCAGTATCTTTTTTTATGCTGGACATTCAAGTAAGACCCTTCTTTCCAGTGACTTTCCTTCTCGAAGTGCTGAACTAATGGAGAGGAATGGAACAAAGCATACAGAGGAGATAGCTTGGGCTACAGCTCCAAAGTTGGTGGGATAGCCTGGAAAGCAATGGATGAAGCTCAGGAAAAATCCTCCCCACTTTGGGCCAGTGGCCCTGGAAACCTGGTAGGGGAGTCAGGATGCTCACAAAGGCTGTGGTTCTGCAAGGCAGGCAAGATGTACAGCCTCTTCAGTGGATCCATTCCATATTCTCCAAAGGGAGGATGCATAACCTTGCAGAGGGAACAGAAACCATGTCCCAGCAGCCACCAGGCCCTGGCCAGTCCTCTATTTTATCTGCTGGATTTCTTTAGTTCAACTCAACCACGTTCTTGTAGGCTTGCACCTTCAAAGGCAGTCCCCTTCCGATATGTAACAATCATAGTTCGATTATTTGTGAAGTCTGATTGAAAAAAAGAACAAGTAAAATGTAAGCCTCTCTCTGTGTTAAAAAAAAAGTCCAGCAGAAAGAGTAACCCAGCAATATCCAATGACCCTGAGAGGATGAGGATAAAGAAGCTATCAGTTGGAGAGTGAAAGAATTAAGCAGTGAAAACAAATTATAAACTTACTTCAGTATTGTGGACACACAGACAAAAGCCAGACATTGGTACAATAAACACCACAATCTCTGGAATTAGGAGCAGAAACGTTTGGATTTCAATTGAAATGCTAATGTTTCACTTGACCATGCAGGTGTTTAACCTTCCAGGCTTCACCCTACTTTCACCTTACTTTTTGTCTTTGAAAGGACAGACATGCTAAAGCAGAAAGCTTTTCTGCATGGACAACTTCAAAACACACTTGCTCAATAGTCCCATTATACAAAACTTTGGAAAACTCATTTCCTTGCCAGCAGAGGCTGGTAGAGGCTGAAGGGATTTAACCTCTCTTCTGCCACACATGATCAGAGCATTTCCAGGCAGAAACAGGATGGGAAGGGACTGTGCCCAGCCACCACTGCACTGCCCTCACTCACAACACCTCTGATTACAGACCAGCAACAAAATCCAAAGCATTTTGACTTACTCTGGGGTTATTCCAGAAAAACAAAATTGAAAACGTGTCTCAAACTCTTTATAGACCTGCTATCAAAGTCATTCACAGCCCATTATGAAATCACCTATTTTATTTTCAAGACCTGAATCAAGCTATTTTATGCATGTTCAAAGACTTCATTCCCACCTCAAAGAGCTTTTAGCTTTCCTGGTACCCACTCAGATCCTGTAAGCACATGCTGCCTCAAACCACCACACAAGGCACCTCACAGCGTAGGAAACACTGGGGGTTTAATTTCTGAGAGCTCAGTACAGGGGTGGCACTCACCCCAGCCTTGCCTGCTCCCTGCCGGACTCCTGGCAGAGGAAGCCAAGAGGTACTTAGAAAATATAAATAACCATTTTGATTCAACCCAAATGCTGCTTTGCAACATCACTACATCAAATAATATGTCCTAGTGTGCCATTTTGTTTTTCTCCCTTACATTATTTATCCTGTAAAGAGTTCTGCTGTGGGAGATGCAGAAACCCAAAGCACAGTCAAATAACTGTATTTCTCAGGAGGAAGACACCAGAGGCAATTTTAACAAGACTTGGTCATTTTTCAGATTCAGGTTTTTTTCAATCAAGATAATCTAGTACAACAGTTCACTAGAAAATGAAAATAAATTAATTTGGGTTCAGACGAAAGGGCTGTTGACTTGTTTTCTTCACATAGACATCAATTAATGGTTTCAGAATTTGTAATCAGAGAGTAAAGATGGGATTTCTATGCTTAGGGCCTCAAATTATGATGCACTGTCTAGACAGCATAAAGATTTGAAGGAAATTCTGTTGCCTATCACTGTATATTTAATGCAATACAGCAGCAGGGACCAAACAGAAGACATCTGCCCACCAATAGTAAGTGGCTGACTTTAATAGTTTGTCAGGACAATCTTCTCTTTACGATCTCTCAGTGGCAATCCACTGCGGGTGATTACACCTTTGGTGTTTGACAGAAAGAGAAATATCTGTGATGGAAATGAAAAGCAGCCAACAGGGAAGAAGAAAAAAAGATGTAGTGCTTACAAAACTATTAAAGGCATTTAAACAGCCATGTAATAAAAGAGTGGGAAAATGTGTTAGCCAACAGTCATAGCAACTACGTTCAAGTGTTCCTTTCAGTTCTTTACAATATCAAAAATTAGGTGACATGGTACTATAAAAACTAAAATCTCACCAAAATTAATACCTCGGGAAAGAAGCAAGTAATTATATCAAATGGGAGTAAATCAAGCAAGTTCTTTTCCGGAACTCTGGAAGGCAAAGGCTGCCTGTAAACATGAAAGCAACAGAGATCACCAGTAAGCAGCAATGCACGTTATCTATCAGTTTATGGTTATGTGGACCATAAACGCAGAATGTGTACAAATGCCTGGTGAAATGCGCATGCAGAGGGAAAAAGGCAGAGCTCCATTGCTAGAAGGAGTGGAGGAGGTGCTCTGGGCAGTCCCCTTCTGCCAGACTGCAGAAATGAAGATGTGGAGTTTTTTCAATTTGGTCCTGAGATAGGATTCATGATACTTAATTTTAGCCAGATATATGCTTGACATTTGTTCTGCAGTAATGATTGATGCTTCCTCTAGAATCAGCAATAAGACACAGGCACTTTCAGTTGGTGATTCACTGGATCCTAAAATAGGTTTATAAAACAGGAATCTCCAGGGATGATTCAATCCACATCCACTGACTAGGACTGAATTTAGCAGCTGAAGTTAAATGAAATAAATTTCATTTGGACTTACCAATCTCAGCACAAGAATATCTGCCAACCAGAGCATAAGAAATAAAGCTGAGGAAAGGAGTTATAGTGAAAAAGCCACACTTCCAGCATGTTTCATCTTCTAATAATTAGTATTTTTGGATTCATGCGCTACACTTCATGTAGAACAACCACGTGATTTCATTCTGTTAACTGTCTATATATCTAGTTTTCTTTCTCAAAATGCAAGCAGTTCCTAAAGAAGGTGTGATATTATGTACTACTTTTTCTTCACAAATTTAGTTTGATCTGGCAAGTGTGTGTTGTGCTCCTCACCTTGGAAGGAACTATATTTGCAGGGGATCCTCACTTCCTTGGGAAACCTTAAAAAAAACCCCTCATATGTGCTCACTCTGTCTAATGTTTCCCAATGCACAAATGTAAAGATGTCTGTTTAGGTCCACTAGTCCAGCTTTCAACAAATTACAGTGGCAGAATAAACAGATATAAAGCAATTACAAAACTATTAAAACACATCACTAAAAGTAGACTATATTCAAGTATGGATACCCTAACTTTTTAATCACAGTTTACGTAAAAGGCCATGGGAAAGTAAGAAAATAAGTAACACAATCAGATCACTTACAGTACGGCATCTGTGTTAAATTTCTAGAGCTAGTGAATTATAAACAAAGCCATAAGCTTGTAGGTATGCATAACTTACTTCTGTGGAACTAAAATGAATACACTGAAGAATGCGACAAACTGTAATTTCAGGAAGCTGCCTCTCTACAGATGTCAATGCAAAAGTCATGTATATATACAAAGCAACACAAAACTGCCCATTTTTCTTTCTTTCTTTAGGTCAGACAGATCTTTTTTTTTGCTATGTGTATTTTCTTCTTAAGAAACAACATAACAGTTCTGCATACAACAAACTGTGTTTTCTGAAAGTAAGAAGGCTGAAGGATTAACAGATTAAGCAAAATAAAAGTAAGTATTAAGAACGCACAGAAGAAAAGAAATAGTCAACAGCCATATTGTGCAGTGAGAGATTATTCCACCCAGTACTAGCAATGGCAAACATCCACCATCAATAAAAGAACTCCTGGGATCTACTAACATTGCACTAATGGAAAATTAATGGGCCTTGCACAGATCTTTCGGCTGCAAAGGCTGAGCATCACAGCAAAGGTTCTTCATTCCACAAACAAGACACATCATGCAGACTCAAAGGTCTCATTGTATAATCTCTGGTAGAGAAGACCTTTAGGGATTTTTTTTTTTTTTCAATATGCATAAAATGTTTTGTGGAATACACCATAGGCATATTTCTTGAAAATGCCATGAACCAAACCATTTGAAAATGTACTGAAAATTCACCATCTCCAAAAAGAAAGCCAGACACACATAAGAAAAACAATCTTCAATAAAAAAATTACAGGCAGTAAAATATGTATATGAACTGGAAGCCAGTTACACACTTCTGAGGAAATGCTGCATTGTGCAGTAGGGAAGTATCCATCTTCCTGAGTCCCCCAGGAGCACCCCTAGCCAGAACAGCCTGGCATGGGGACCTAGCTAAACGTGCCCAGCAGCATTCTTCGAACTCAATGAGATGTGGCCAGATGGCTTGAAGGCATGTCTAGAATCCAACAATTCTGCTGGAACCAGAAAATAACCTCTTTTGAGAAGTACATAGTGATCTCAGATGACCCAGTGTGAAGCAGAGCTGCTGGTGTAGAAAAAAAAAAAGAATTTCCCACCAGTTACTACCCTGTAAAACCATGTGTTTTTTCCACACTTTGGAACATACTCCCTATTCAGGGAAGCAGCATGGCAGCTGCTATTAAAATTTGACCTCTGTGATATTAAGATAATAGTTTTTGACATAGCCATACTAAATGTCATTCCTCATTCTTCCATGTCACTACCAGTAAATCAATACCAGAAACTAATTTATTGCTGGCAGAAAAGTTCTCCTGTCTTTTGACTGACATAAATTAACGAGCTAAATAACATGAAATTATCTGAAGTCAACTGCTCTTTGCATTAGTCCTACAGAGGTCACGAAGCAGACGGAATGCATACCTGGCAAAGCCCCATACCAATGGCAAAGTTTAGTTTACATGTACAATATAAAGCAGGCTATTTTTATTACCAGGACTTTTACATTCCTCCTCTGCTTCAACAGGCTGGTCCTGGCTCTGGTCTCATCAGGGCTATACTGACACTCCTGAAGTCAACAGTGTGATGTGTGACACAAAAAAAAACCAAACAACAGGAAAAAAAAAGGAAAAGGAAAGGAAAAAAGAAAAGATGGTAAGGCTTGGGGAAAAAAAACCAACAGCAACCAAAAAAAATCCAACCAAACACCAAACAAAACAACCAACCAAAAAACGCCCAGCAACATTGCTAATTCTGCTGAATTACAGCTGCAACTCGCGCTTGCAGTTTGGCTGTCCAGAAATAGCGGAGCAGCCGTGCTGGGCAGTCACTGGAAGCTTTCTCAGACAGTCACCATACACTGTTCAAGCTGCAAAAACACAAACCCTTTTGACATTTTCAACGTGTCAGAGGACATTTTCCTCTCCCTCAGCTTTGCTGTCCACCACCAAGAATTTGCCAGCCAATTGTCAAGTAATCCAGATTTCCAGCCAATCCTTCCTAGTGGGATAAACAGTACAACCCCCACTGCTTCAGAGCCTTAAATATCCATTTTTATACAAAAATAGAGGAGCTGTTTTGTATCAGGTGACTAGCTGATTTGTTTGGAGGAGTGTGTGACAATCTCAAGGCTATGAAAGGAGCCTTCACACCCACTGCCTGTCCCTAATTAAGGAGAAATGAGTCCTCCTGTCACGTACACCCCAGTCACACAAAGAGCTCCCGTATGACGTAGAAGACAGCATGCTTAGATGAAAGGGAAATTAAAAAGGCAGCACAGCCCTGTTCTCTTACTAGCACCATCAAAAAGGAGGGAAGAAGGAGTGTCAAAGATCAGTAGCACTTAGATGCAGAGGTCACCTAAACCATATTTTTTTCATAAAAGACTTTTGGTTCCAAAATCTTCTTGGTTCCTTGAAAATATCTTGGTTTAGTACATGCTGTTATATTATCTCACAAAACATCTCCCAACCTTTTTTATTTCCTATGTAAGAAACAGCTGACAGAGAACTCAATATATACTCTTTTTTTACTGGAGGGGGGCATATTAATGCATATTCAAACAGAAGCATTGGAAACAGAAATGAAACTCATGCTTTAATGTTTACATGGAAGTATTTATACCTAAAATGAAAGGAGCTACCACCTTGATTTAAAAACCACTTATTTCCACCTTACAGGGATGTCCATGCAGAAATACTTTGCATCCTGAAGAACAGGGTGTTATATCTAACTACACTGGCTCACCAAGCCTTGACATCCTTTGTAATTACATAGCCTTTGCTAAAATGCATTATAAACATGATTATGTATTTTGGCAAAACATCTCAGAAGTCAATGTAGAAAGGAGATTTGCATAGTTTCACAGATTAATAAATTTTCTGTAGCTGTTTGCTTTACTGACACTTTACGTCTGAGTGTTTCCCCTTCCTAGAGCTCATCCTGCTGAGCAGCAGCGTTTGCTGCTTCCTGAGAAAAGTTTTCCAGCTTCCTTCACAAGCTGTAGGTTGCATGCCAGGGCTGAGTTACTGCTTAAAATAATCCAGTTTTGAGTTGTTTCCTTAAAAGAGAGTTGGGAAATTAAAGGGCTTGTTCTCCACCTGAAGCTCAGATAAATCCATGTATATAAATCTAGAGGTTCCTCACAAGGGTTGTGTCTGCAGCAAAAGGGGTGAAGGATCCAGCATCCTGTATGCAAACCTACAGAAACTACACAGGCCTTCAGCAGCTCTGTATGAGCAGGAGAAAAAGTACAAAGGAGAAGAGAAAATGCAGGAAAACGCGACTCTGTGCCAGGAAAGACAGAGGCAGGAGAGAGGGGACCCTGAAATGACACCCAGCACAATGCAGTGATGGAATGGAAGCCAAGCGAGAAGAAGCTGCTGCCTGGGGTGAACACAAAGAAGAATTTAAAAAATCGTTCTATCTCATATGTTAAAGTTGGAAAGCATCAGTCCTGGTGAAGGTCCCTTGGACCCTTGTTTCCAAAGCCCTGCCCAGGCAACTCTCTATCCAGCAGTCGTGTTTTTTTCTGAGGAGCAAATTAAAAACTGAGCCTGAAGCACTGCTGCCTGCAAGCTCAGAGTATAGGAAACATGACCATACTGGTTGTGCGGTTTTTACCAGCAAAAAACATCTTACAGATACTCAATGGGGTAATCATGTGCAAGCAAACCTTGAAAAAGTTCTAGTTGATTTTATCTCAGAAGAGCCAACTTCCACCCCAAAGTAATTACGGGCTCCTCTGTGGCCTTTCCCCTTTCCCCTCATGGTATTCACATTTTTTTCCAGTTCCCTCTGCATGAAAGTAACCTTAATCCCTCATGCTTCCTGAATGCACCATTGAATACCATTATTCTACAAGCTTTATACATCACATAGCTTAAAATGTCATTAAACCCCAAGAGACAGCTTTCCCTACTGCAGGGTGCTCAGGCCTGGGGTTTTCAGGGGTGACATTGGATAGGTAGTGCCAAGCAGGGCTCTGTATTAATAGATTTGTTCAGCAAGTGCTCAGTTTAAGATCCAGGTACCAGAGACATCATTCATGACACCAAAGGAAATTACATACAGGACTTAAAAATATGTGCAAGACTTTTGCGATAGCAGAATATATAGCCTATCATTCGCTCTTCATGCTACATTAATAATCTACACAATTAAATCCTTGTAATTAATAGGCATCTATTATTTTTGTAGTGTATTTCTGTAATTGCTAATGTAGTATAAAAAATCCTGAAAACTGTCTGGGGGTTCATTTGAGGGATTTCTTAAAATTTCATGGAGCCTTACAAGTACCACCAAAATGGAACAACGTCTACAGGAGAAAAACTAGACATTTAATTACTGAGCAAGGTTTTAATCAAACCTTTCTATTTTCCTTCATGTTAACAAAAGAAATGTTTCGGCACTGGGCCAGAAAATAACAGTAAATTTGCATGTTCTTTGCTTCCGAAGAAAAGAGGTTAAAAATTCATCTCTAGCTCAATGTAGTAATTATTTAAAATCTCTGGCATGAACTGTTGAAAAGGTAAAGGCATTTAAAATTTAAATATGAAATGAGGAAAAGTGGTATAACAATGAAAAAGGACCATTTCTCTTCTCCACAGGCTCTTTATCGATTAGTATTTTTCATAACATCAAGTAAACAGATTCCTAAAATACCATCAAAGCGTGGTATGGTTTTCAAACCCTCACAGCTGGATCTCTCTGGGTTATGGATTCAGCAGTCAGCCCAGACTGGTGCAGAAAGCCTTGGCACAAATTCTGCACACTGCAGACTGCCAGTCAAGGAGCCTTCACATGAAATGTAAAACTTTTTGCATTCCTTCTGTTGTGGGGCAATTTAACTCATTGGCTAGTTTAGAGAAATCTTTCCAACAATGGGACTGGTATAAACACCACTCCCTAATTATACAATACACTGAAATCTACGACTAAGTGATCCTTTGACCATTTAAGCACATTTAGTGACACATACAGATGCAGCCACATCTGGCCTACAATACTATTCTACAATAGTGTTCTTCCATCTGTTTAAAAAATGTATGGACTAAGCCAACTGCAAAGCTCTATTCTGCAGATATTGTCAGTAGTTCAGATGTCCCCCATCCCACAGACACAGCTGATGGTTGTAACTGGTAGAGAGCATAGAAATAAAGTACAAAAACCTTCCCAAAAAAGCAACTTGCTTAAATAATTTGCAATGTTTTCCACGCTTTTTAAAGTACATGGATTTAGTCAAAGTACCATTCTGTTCTTCCATTCTTGCATCACCAAGGTAACATCAGTAGTTTTGTGTTTTTTTAATAAGGAAAAAAGTAAATCTTTTTTCTAAGTAGGGCAACAAGGAAGAAAATTTTAAGAAAAATAAGGGGAAAAAAAACTGTCTAGCATTATAATACCTTGAGTTTACACAATTTTTTACAATCGCTGTGCACACATTTATCACAAAGATTTTAAATTATTCAAATAAAATTACATTACTACAACAGTAACATGTATCAGAAACACAGCACTTGGCCAATGATTTTGAGAACAAAGCTCTAAGCTGTAACCTGAGTTCTGAAAGAAAAGAAAATCAGCCAGAGTAGCATTACAGCAATTACCTTTAATATGCTACCATCTCCCAGAAACCTCCAGCAGCCACACCTTGTGCATTCAAGTGCGTTGCCTCCACTCTCACAACTAATTTACAAAAGTGACTGAGGCTCTCATGGGTGGGAAGAGACACATTACCACAGGTAATTTTATTCCACAACTGCACAGTAACAGGTTTTGTACATTTAAATTTCCTAATCTTTAGGAAAGGCAACCTGTGGGCATAAATCTCTCAACTGGACATTGTAGTAAACTGACCGAGGGGATCATCTCAGCACATGAGATGGACAGCACAGCACTGCACGGAGCAAACCCTGTGGGCAGTGCACGGCCCTCCATCCCAGCAGATTCCTGTCTTGCTTCAGAACAGCTTTCCACTTCCAGCCTTAACTCTCCTCTTCATTTCTGTGCAGAAACACCATCATTTGGTTGCTCCCCTGACCTACTTACTCAATAGTGCATCTTTTCCTCCTGGAAACAAAGTAACACTACTGATAAGAAACTAAAAACAGACAAAGAATGCTCTGTACAGATTGCAGATGAAAAGATGCTTGGAATTAAAAATAAGACAGATTTTATAAGCTTTCTAAAATGTCTGCAGCAAAATGGTGTGTGCTTGTATTACACAAACAGGGAACTGGTTGCAGTTTAAAGAAACAATACTGGAAAAATACTAAGAGATGAAGAAGAAGAAGACCAAGAGAAAAGAGTTAAATCTGCAGTGCTTTAAGAAAGCACATGCAAACTGCAAGACAGCCACCCTGACAGAGGCCATAATGCTCCAGGACGGTATTCCTGCTGCACCACTGGCACCAGAAGAGGAAGATGCTCAAGCTGACGCTCAAGCCCTCAGCTGACCCTTGTAGCTACAGCTATCAGTTTGACAGTCTGCCATTCCAATTCAGCTGACAACAGCCAAGTACAAGCACAATATTCACATGCTTAAAATTAGGCATGCTCAAGTGCTCCAAGGTCCTGGTTCCATATCCCACCTCATTGTTTAATTAAACCAACAAGTTGCTCAGGTCATCCATATTTCTGAGCACAGCGGAAGGTCTAAACGACTGCCACAACTTGCTTCTCTGTTCCTAAAAATATAGCAGGAAGATGCTTTAAAATGCCAAAATGTTACGAACTATTTTGATGCATTTACCAGTTCTCACTATTTCAGCTAGTTGCTGTCAACTGAGACTGAGTGTATCCGCCAGCCAAACAGATAGCAGATATCAAGGCCCCTCGGAAAATGTTCCTGCAGTGCATGCTGCTATGGAAGGTATGTGTGTGTGGCACTATTACACCTCACGTGGTTAGATAGGACAAGTCAGTATATTTAAAGGTGTTAGAAGTTAATCCATATGCCAAACATCACGTGGTGGTCTCTTTGGCTGGATTAGCTGTGGTAAAGCCATCTTGCCTAAGAAATGGCTTGGATTAAAATTCTGCTTTTTACCTTGTAACCGCCTAAACTACTACAGTGCCTGTTTGTGCCCCTGTAAATTTATTCCTGCAAGTTCAGAAGACGCAGATGCCTGTTGGAGGGGGAGGTAAGTATAGTCTAAATCAGAACTCATGATTGCTGCTCTAGCACTGGATGAGGAATGAAATGCCATCAATCAAAAAACCTGCATGCTTCCAATTCAACCTCCTGTAGGACCCGGACCTTTCCTTCCTGAAGGGCCAACAAATCAAAAATCACAGGGTCTTTATCCCCTGATTAAAACATATTTCATCAAATCACACAGAATCTAAACACCAGGATTTAAAGGTGGTATCAACAGTGCATTGCAATTGGAATAGGGGTGAAGTTGGACCAGAGCATGCTGGGGAGTTGGTTGATAATATGATTTTGCAATTCAGGAGAAAGTAGCATGGTCAGGTGTGTGCTCACTTTATAAGAAACTGGTTTTGGCTCTGCTCCTACATATTTTCATTTCATAAATGTTACTGAAGTTTTTTTTTCAATGAAAAATCCTTTTGAAGCACAAACATTAGAATTGTATATTAAAACTGCATTTTGCTGTCATAGTATCACACATTCTACCAGTAAAATATAATCCCACCTCCTCCCAGAACTACTTTAACTTATGTTTCTAAGCAATCCTTGTATGGAAATTTCTTTGACTGCTTTTAGCCTAAAATAGATATGAAAACCACTTCAGAACTCAGAATCACAAACACTTCGCGTACATCTACCGAGATCTTTCGAAGACGAAGGTGGACTGGCTGAGTCTTCTGCCCTGAGCTGGCCAGATGGCAGGCAACTCTACCTGAATGTGGGGTAGCCACATTAATGCTGTGTATCACAGAGCGACTCCAGTTGCCTGCCAGGAAGGTGTACAGTCAGCAGAGACCCATCCTGTATCCACAACACACCCCCTTAAAGCAACTGTCCACTAAAATCTACTACTAAGAGGTATTGCCCTGGAAATGCATTCCTTAGCTTACACTTCCTACTTAGAAATGAAAACCAAATTTCTTCTCTTCCCCTGCTAAGCAAAGTTTTAGCCAAACAAAAAAAAAACCAAAAAACAAACAACCCAACAATGGAACCACATGGGCAGCAGAAAAACTGACCACAAACATTTTTCCTTAACTCAGGATGATCTAGAAGATCAATCAGACATAAATTATTTGTGAGCCAAGCTATTTCTGTAAACACTACTGAATGTTACATCAAAGGCAAAGCAAAAAGCCCATGACAAACAGTACTAAATAATTTCCCCTAACCTACTTCAGTCACTGAATTCTTAGGTGTTTCTTCTAAAGAAAATAAAAATATTTCTCTGTGCGTCATTTCCAAATGAATGTTCATGATTTCAACTCATCACTCCTTACGTATAAAAGGTAACTCCAAAGTGTCATGGCATTTTCGGTGCATCCTGCAACACGCAGGCAAAGTGTGGGGTATTTAAAATGGTATGTATACTTTATTACATCTTTATTCCATTTTGGTTTAAAATTATTTTTTATATTACAGGTTACTGCTCACAGATACATCCACAACTATACAATTTTGCAACACAAACTCCAAAGAGCAGCTTTCAAAATGCAAAGAGAAGAGTCAGCCACTAGATTAAAGTTTATAAGAAGAGACTAGTTCTATGGGAAAAAATGAAAATGGATGGAAACCCCACTCTTCTGTGTACAACAGATTTGACACAGCAGAAATAAACATTCCCTACCCTTTCTCACGCCAAGTCATTCGCCTGCCCAGAATCTCAGTGTAAGAGGCATTTCCAAAGATTAATGGAAAACTCAGTTCATACAAACCGTGCGACGCTCCCTCCACATGGCCCATGATGCCTAGTCCAGGGTTCTCAAATGTTAAATAAGGATGTGACCAGCATCTCTGCTGTAGCAGAGGGAAATTACACAAAAAGCATTAAACTGTTCCACTTACAAGCCTTTTTTTTTTTTCCTAAAACAACTTTAAAAATAACTGGACACTTATAATTTGAATGAAAAGCAAGCCAGTTGCCCTGGAGAAAGCACAACAGGCACATAATTTGATACAGTAAAATATGTTCCCCTTTTGTACAAGAGTTCAACACAGTCTTGCTAAAAAAAAACCAAAAACCTGTTTATCTATTCATATACAATAAGGTTACCTTAAGAGAATACTTTTATTTTTAATGATCAATAAGTAGCAAGATAAAGTTAGATTTTATTTCTTCTCTTGTAGTCAAAATGAAAAGCACATTTGTTTTAAATTAGATTATTGGCCTTTGTCAAAATTTGCTAAGCCAATTCTGAGTCCTGTCCTGCTCCTGAATGCCTCGAGGCCCTCTGTAATTAGGGTGTTGCTGGTGTGCTGAGGGGTAAAAGGAAAATTGCTGCTTTGGAGCCCCACAGGCAAAGCCCCTTTTGGTGGCAGTGTACAGAAAATCCATCAACTTGATATTTATGTTTCAAGGAAATAATACCTTTCTAAGTGTCCAAAAGTGTCCAAACTTTGAACAGCTTAGAAGAGAAACACAGTTCTGTTGTGCTATAAACTGGTACTTCCAACTCCAGATGGACCTGGACAACCAATTTGTGTCCCAACGTGCTGTGGTACTTGTTCCCATTTCTCCAATAAACACTATGTTATAATTCTGGCTGTTGCCATCTGGCAAAACTGTTTGAGTCTAAATTTCACAAATCCCCATTGTTCTTAATTATTTGGGGCATATTCCGTAAGCATACAAATTATCATGGCAAATAGGATGATTTCCTATATCTAAATTAGATGCCTTTCACAGAAGAATCTTGAAAGCCACTCCACAATTCAGCTCTTCAAACCAGATCAGTATGCATGTCATAACTTACGAATAGCTGATTACAACTATTTTCCTTTTAAGCTGTTTTAAAGTTCCACAGGAACAGAGAAGTTGGAGCTAAGCTTTGTCCCTTTCCACTTGAGCTACTTCCAGCACACTCACCAGCCCAAAAAGCAGCCCAATGCTTATACTTAAATTCAAAGTTACATGCTTCTATTTACACTACGTTTAATAGAAAAATAACACCAACAATATACAATAAACACAACTTATACATGTGGATGTTCTTGCTTTGAGGAAATTTTACTTCCCGTGATGTCTGCATCCATTTAAATGTGCACAATCACCTAGGTATCATTTTCAATTTCAATAAAAGCATGTATATAAGGATTAGACTGTTATGAACACTGCAGTGCAGATCTAAATAACTCAGTCTGCCAAACTAGTGTTACTATGGAAACAAAACTAATGTACTGTGACCACAGCTCTGACTGCATTACTTAAGACCATCTGGTTAAAACAAATATTTTTGTGGCACAGTATTTGTTCTTAATTGTGTACCAATCATTTTCCTTTTTTTATTTTTAAAACATACACAAATACATTACTTTTTTTTGTATTATTATACTCTGTTCAAGTTTTCACAATCCTGCATGTGAATTTAGCTATATTTAACATGCTTATGCATAGATCCATAAGACTCTTAAGTTAAGCAAGATTGGATAAAGGTAAATGGTCTGAAGTTCCTTATTCTCTTGTATTATGTTTTAGATGAGGTATCTGTTCACATTCCTGCATCACAGCACTGAAGAAACACTTTGAGCCATCTATTCTCCACTAGGAATGCAATCATAGCGAAAAGCGAAGCCGAGCAGTACAGCTCCCTGATTGCACTGAACATGCAAAGCACCTTTCAAGTCAATTGGCAGCTCCTCCAACAGCTCCTTGCTAGAAATAGAGCGCTTCCAAACTGGTTTATTTACTTCGAAGCATTTTTCAGACTTATAACTCACTGCCTGACTCTAGCCTGGGGAAATTTAATATTCAGAATTGAGATGTGTCGCTACAGATACTGTTCTGATAAGAAATAAAATGTTTTCACAGATAAAGGCAGGCTGACCAGATTGGTCAGCAATTCCAAAGCAGAAAGGTGAGGACCACTTCTTCTACCTGTTTCTAAAAATGGAAAGCTATTTTATTCTAGGGGAATTACTAAATTAAGAAATTAGTTATCAAGTAGATCCATTTCTTATTTCAGTGTTTCTACAGAACTGCAATATTTGGTTCCTACTTAACAGGGAATATATATATGTATTATAAATATATATATTACAAATATATATATATATACACACACACATATATATATATGGTGGGAGTTTTGGTTGGTTGGGTGGTTTTTTTTGCAAGCTCCAAAGGGTAGCCATGTTTTGCAAAGACAGGCTGCATTCTTGAACTGCATTGTAAGTTTGAGGACATACGACTTGAGAAAAATTGAACACAGTTGGCTTTCTAAAGATGAAAGGAACTGAAAGTTGTCCATTACAACAACTAAATTATTAACAGCAGAATGCTTTTATGCCTGTCACAGTCCTTGGCCATAGAGGTAGATTCATTCTTTTGTCCTCAGCTGGAATGTTCCTTACAAATATGACTTGGAGAAGCAGGTTTACTGTAGCATGGATTATCCACGCTGCAGAAGGTGTGAAAAGTGCACGGGTTAATACTGGTGAAGTGACCTGCAATCTTCTTTAGGCAGCTCTGTTACATAAAGCCTGTGAGACGTGCAGTCAGGAGGGCAGGGGGCTCTGCCTGGGGAAGGCAGGGAGCCACCACTTCCCTCCTGTCAGCAGGAAGTGGTGCTCCATCAACGCAGCTGGAGAGCACTTTTGGCAAGAGCTACAGTAAACGCACAGCAGCTTTAAGGAATTGTAGATGATAGCATAAAGAAAACCCAGAGCAATTAATCTAATGCTCTATTTGCTTGCATGTCTATCTACACATTTTATCTGGACATACTGTCATGGTATGTGGGAACTTGTAAGGTCTCAGATTATATGAGGTGTTATACAGTGATCTTGAAAACCATGGCAGAAAGTTAAGAATTCAGCTAGAGCCTCCACCACTATATGAAATATACATCTAAGGAGAATATTCATGCCCTAAATTATGTGCTTCTGAATGCCACCACTGGAGACAGAAGAAGGAAAGCAGCTCCCAGTACAGAGCTCCTTCAGACACCCCAGGGCAATGCTTTTTGGAACAACCTTTACTCAATCCTGCCATTATTCCACCTTTTTTTTTTTTCCTAATTGAGAAAATGATGGGGAGAAGATTATTTTTTTAAAGATCATGAGTGTTAAGGAAGCATAATCTTGCCAGTTTATAATTGCAACCGAGTGTCAGATTGCCAACCACATATCAGTCATGCATTTCTTGTCATTAAGAAATGGGTAATTGCAGCAGGAGATGATTGAAGGAAATCAGCCACACTCCGTAACAAAAAAAATTTGTCTCCATTTATCAGATGGATATAGGGAAACAAACATGAAATTCTGGCTAAAGCCTCCAAGAAAACACGCCAAGAGCTAAATTCAACATAATTAAGAGGTGATTACAGAGGAGCTTTACCTACAGCATGGTGTGCAAAGCACCGCACCTCCCCATGCCACACACAGATTGTCCTTCTGCCAGGAGCTCCTAGTCTGGCTACTAGGAAGGTATTCTCACAGGGGATATTTCCAAAAGGATTTCTACTGAGGTGGGAACCACCAGCTTTCCTGCTACAGCCAAGAGCCACGCAAACATGTGACCTGTGCAAGGAGCTGGCTCTGGACCTCAGGCAGCATGAGCCACCTGTGGAGCTTGCCCCTGTCTCTCCTCTGGTTCTCTTGGGTGAGCTTCAAAGAAGGCATTAAAGTAAACCTGCTGCTCCAAACCTGACAACTGATGCTGGAGTTGCTGCTATCCAATGCCTTGGTAAAGGAAATAGGAGAGAGGAGCTACTCTGACTCCAAGACAGTGTTAAGAGCTGAATTATGTTTGGCTGACAAAAAAAAACAAAACAAAAAAACAAACAAACAAACAACCAAACAAAAAACAACAACAACAAAAAAAACCCAAAACCAAACTAAAAGAAGTTCTGTGCTACAGGTGATCTGAGGATAGATAACTAAGAGAGTGGTTTTCATCATCTTTGCAAGGCCACATAAATAAACAGAATACTTAACAACAGAAATCCTGCTATACTTGACCATGTTTCCATTGACAACTGACATAATTTATGCAAGACAATAGTCACTTAAATTATATGTCACGTCTCACTATGAATTTCACAAAATTAAACTAAGGTATGTTACTTTGGGACACAGCATCTAGATGTCCAGTGTGTCAGAGGAGGAAAGGCAGAGGGGAAAAAAAAAAGCTCAGGAGATCTCAGCATCTTCCCCGTCCCCACCCTCAGCAGAGTCACCATACAACAGTCACCTTCAGACTACATTTATGGGATCAAATTTCTTTGGATTTAGAAGAATATCCTACTGATTCCTCAAGTCCATTGAAAGCCTATCTGCATTTAGCATATCAGAACATGAATGTGACTATATTTCTGGTCTGGTTTGGCATTCATCCCAGTATTGGTTTGATGACAAAATCCGAGCAGCTCTGCTTTGATGTGATGAGCATCCAAATGAGAAGGTCCTATATTTCATTAATGTTTCAGGTGGCCTCCCCAGTCATGAGGATGATGAAAATAAGAAATTCTGTGGGCAGAGCACGAGGCAAGTGCAAGGCTCACCTGGCCTGCCCAGGTCTCCAGTCTCTGCCATGAAGGATGGCTGCACAGCAAACTGGAGCCCCAGCTCTGCCCTCTCCCCAGCCCTCCAGTCACAACTGCAGTTGGTCCCTTCTGGCAGGGAGCTCCAGCTTCCCTAGAGACAACAAGAGACAACTCGTCCCAGCCTTTGCCAGTCTGCTCTACCACTTCTGACCCTTGGACCTTCCACTCATCTTTCTCTTGCTCTGACTCTAAATCTCATGCCACGTTCCTTGTACTTATGGTATTTTTTTAAAAAATAATGACTGCATCTTATCTTCAGAGTCCACACCTTCATACCTCACGAAGGTGTGAACATATGCTTCTGTGGATGGACACAGTGCAGGAATTTTGCATTGTTGCCCTCTCTTTTCCTCTTCTATCAACTGCTGCTTCTTATTACTTCACTTCAAACTGCAAGCCCTTCAGTCCAGGTAGCACATCTTGTCATATATGGGAGAAAACTTATTTCTATCCCACTTTCCATTTTCATGTACCTTCCTTGCTCTTTTTTGCATACTTTTCGTATACATGTCACTGTCAACAGCTTAACTCTACTTCTGGCCACCTTTTTTTTTTGCAAGGGAGAAGAAACAACACAGTGAAAGTAAAGGAGTATCTACACTTAAAAAGTACCTTACGAGATTAACATGATTGGATTTGTACTTGAAGGATTTCAGACACCACCATGCTGCAATTGCTTCCTTTGCAAAATAAAACACATTTTCACCCAACAGCGAGAGCCTTGACTCAAAGTCAAGTTGTTCCTCTCCATTTTATGACAAGAACAGTATTACTTGCATAGAACACTCCTCCAGTTTCACTGAGACACATACACAGCACTAAGGGTTTTTAATAGGATTACTATGGTGTTCCTGGGGTCTAAAGAGAATAGAGTCACACAGGAAGAGCTGAGGACTCAAGTTTACTTGCAGATAAATAGAAAAAAAAATCAGAATTCTTAAGTAGCAATTCTATAAAGAGCAAAACTTCTTAACAACAGAACACATGAGTTTTAGAAATTGCAAATGCATATATGAATTTTTTGCTCCCCTACTTTCACTTTTTAGGTGTATGCAAGTATCTGCAGATTCCTAACTTTAAAAATCAAACACCATCTCACAGAACAGTATATGGAAATCTTGCTTATTTTAATAATAAAATTGGAAAGCATAATTTCTGGTAACTTATATTATCTGTAAGCAAATGTAGTAAGTACAATAAATGCCTATTTAAGCAAAAAACTCTGGATACCCTAACTCAGAAGCCTACACTTGGACCACCCATTACTTAATAACATGCCTTTGGCAGGCTCTGTTGATTCTTGCTAAGAATACTTTCTTTAAAATAGAAAAGGATTAACAAAATGTTAAATCTTCAGTGCTTGACACATGAAGATCACCAAGGAAACTGTAATTATTTGACTCAAAGAGAACAGTGCTTAGATTTAAGGATGAAACATGCACAGGATTGTTCAGGAGTTTTGTTCTGTTTGCATCGAAATGGAACATATCCAAACTCATCTCTACAAATTATAAAATGTATTTTTTAATTACTTTACATACTTGTGCTACGCAATACATATAAAGATGACCCAAACATGCAGGTACTAATGAAAGTAATTTACGACAGTCTTCCCAAACACAGCCTCTTACCCCCCCAACATTATGTGTTTGGGCACCACTTGTGCACTCCTATGGGGAAGATCCACCTCAGCAACCTGGGGAGTGCTCTGGCTCCATCTGAGGGAAAAGCAGCCACATTGGTCTAATTTACAGCCTGGTCTTTATTTGCCTATATTCCACCACATTCAAATATGTTCTCTTTAAACATGCACTTTTTCCCCCCTTCATTTTTTTCTTTTCTTTCAAATAAAACACTTTCCAAATGGACTATGAAACTAAAAGCGGTTCGTGCCTACTCAACTTTAATTTTCTTGTAAATTCTTTGCTGTTAGGTTGACAATCTAAATGCACGTTTTAAGTAAATGTCAACATTTAATGTTTGAGTTTTACACACTGCACTTTATATTAAAAAAGAAAAACAAAAAACCAAAACCAGATGTCTCTCCTTGAACTCTTTCAGTTAAACCCCAAAGTGACACACCCAGAGAGTTACTTTCTTGAAGCATGAAACACCATTAGGGTAATTGCAGGCATGTCCAAGTGTCCAGAGATATCTATTTCTGACTGTTAACATTCCAGAGTTTTGCTGCCTCTATTATAAACTTGAGCTCTGCCACATAGTTACCAAGCTACCAGAGAGAGCAAGAACTATTTGATATCATTAACTGCACCAGCATTTTCATTTTGCTAGACCTGACTGAAACGGCTGCAGGAAGCCCTGATCTGCAGTCCTACATGATTCAACCAAAGTTTTCATGATATCCTAAATTAGGTTTTGAGTAGACTATTAACAAGAAATGTAGATACCTGCCCTTGGACTATCTCCATGGTTCGCATACCTGGGCAGTGCAACCCATACAGTAACAGAATAATCTGTATTTAAAAACACACCTCCAGCTCCCAATGGGAGGAGTACAACCTGATGGTAGAAATAATAGCAAGAAAGTGGAAAAGGGGAGTCAAGGTGACTAGAAGAAATAAAATGCAAGCAGATATCAACAATCATGTGCAATAGTTGTTAAATAGATTGGAAAAAAAAAATGAAAAAAAATTACTTTTTTTCTTAAATTCTCATTGGCCAACATTTCTTGTTCAGTACTTGTACTTCACATATGCTGCATAAAACAGTCATATGATCATCACCCTAGCATAGAGTGTTAAATGTGCTGGTGTAGGTGTTGGTGTCAAAGCTTTTCCCCCCAGGTGTTGAGCGATCACACCTCCGTTTAGACGCTGTCCTTCCCATTCCTTCTGGCAAAGCAGAGTAGTGATGAGCCTCAGCCTGGGAACAGCTGCTAAAGGGAAGGAGCAATGGCAACAGGAGCCCTGTCTCTGTATGTTACAGGAGGGACCGAAAAAACACATTAGTGACCAATCAGACCTACTGATTAATGACTGCCAAAATAATCTCCATTTGCTAGATGACATGTAAATCAGTATTCACCCAAGAAGGACAACAAACAGGGAGGTGTGTCCACATACCTGAGCTGCAGAGTTGGGGCCTCTGATGAAGAGCTTAGATCTGACTCTCAACCATACAGCATGGTGACCGTGGTGCATGTATCATAGTCATAGCACCCATCACCAAGCATGTAACGTGACTTCAGAAGGAATTATTTCTCTAGAGGTATCATTCTCATGAACTTGAACTAGAACTTCTTACTGCTTGGAGGAGGTTTTGGTGTAGGAGGAGAAGGGCAGAAGACAAAGGTTCTGGTGAACCAAAGTGGGAAACACAAGTCTGCCCCGGTGGTAGAGAATGATGGGTGCACACAGATGTATTAGCAAATGTAGACAGAGGCTTACGGAAATTACTATTTCCCTCTACACGGCATTTTTGACAACATTTCTAGAGTATTGTGTCAGTCTCAAACAAGACCACAGGAGGAATGGTCTTAAGGCTAAATGGAGTCTTGATGTTTTAATGCGATCAGCTTCACTTCATCAATTAATGACACTCTAGCCTAGAGACCTCCACCAGGAAAGAAGGCAGCTCTATGCAACAATCAGAAAATAGTGAGTTTGACACTGATTGCTCAAGATAGTATTAAGAACAATCTTTAACTGAATTTAGGAACTTCTGTTTTGATTTCTGCAACAATTATATTTATTTTTTTCAGTTTGTATCAAAAAATACTCAATTATATATTATACTATATTAATGTATAAAGTTTGATCAAAGGGGAAGTTGAGCTGATGGCTATGGTTTATCTAATCATGGACCATAAGGTAGTGCAGAACAATCATCTGATCAAGAAAAGAGAAATAACATGCAAATGGCCACATAGCCAGTCTCTCTGGATCATAATGATTAATCATCCTATGGAACAGGTATAATGAATTACTCTGAAATTATTCTCAGGATTTCAACCACGTAAGAAAATGTGCAAAAAACAATTACAAATGGCAGGCAGGAAAGGAAAACAATGGCAATATTTTGTTCCTATACTGTTTCTGAACACTAAAATGGCCTGAATTCTACCAATTAGAGGTTCACAGGAATTCCTTCATGCAAATCGATTCATAACATTGTTGCCAATTCTTTCAGCCACAAACGGGTCATTCACATAACAGCACAGCTCTATTTATCTTTGCCACCCTGTCAGGAGCAGAAGTACAGGCAGTATACCCAGAGCTGAATGAGGATTTACACTTTTTTTTGATTGAGGAACTAAATTTTTTAAATCTCCTTAAATCATCAATTACTTTATGTGCTGCAATACTGCTGCCATCAGCATTAAAAAATAAGCTTGGCTTCAACCTACAAATTATGAGATTGATACGTACCATACTCAAGTTCCTCCTCCCTTGTTTCTTAATTTCTAGTGTATGCCAAAGTCCCATTTTCAAAATTTTCTCCACACCTTGAAGATTATTTATTTACTTAAAGGAAAGCGGGAAGGTGGGGAGGGAAGGAAGAGGAGAGGAAGAGAGAAGGTGGGCAGGAGGATATTTGCTTCAAGGATTGCACTCCAGGCAAGATCAGAAAGGTTGCCAACATGACAATTAAAAACAGAAACAGCCTTCATCAAGGAAGGCCCTCTATCACCAAGGTAGTGTTCACATACCCGCTCAATCCTTCTGCTACCCACTGATCCACAGTAACTGTTCAATAGGAGACAGCACCAGTACATCACACTCAAGAAGAGGAAGTAACTAATCTGCTTGTTGCTCACTGAGAATTTTGCCAAAACATCAGTCAATCCTGTTACAGTCACTGATGTGTAAAAAAACAAATGGTCTTTAGTAATGACAAAAAAAGGAAAACCAGCTTCCATAAACCCCACAAATAACATACTCTAAAAATTACTTTCTCTGCTCTAGTTTAAAAATGTGATTAAAACTGATTTCTGTGTTAGAGTGAATACACTACATTAGTACAGGCTTTGCTGCACTGAAGTCATGAGCTCAGCCACACTTGTGCACATTGTGTGGTGTGGCAGAAACCAGAACACAGGTGGAACAAGAGAACTCGCCTTTCTCATAGGGCAGAGCGTGTTGCCAGGCAGGTCATTCACATATTGGTGGTCTACCCTGCATACCTTCCACAGCATATGCCCAAAGCTTAGCTGTAATAAGCAAAACCAAATAAATGAAGGCCATCCCTAGTGCATCCGGAAATGAAAGACAAAGCTTTCCTTAAGCATGGACAGTATTAAACCTTCTTTTCAGAACATACCCAGGAAAGGCTGGTACAAAATTATCAAAGGTAGTTCAAAACCCTTTTCTTGCACAAACATCCCACCCAACCTTAAGAAATCACATCACCTCTCCTTTGAATTTTGCTTTCTGGCTGTGAATAATGGCATTTTTCCATTACTATTACCTGAGCTCCATTACAACAGTAATTACATTATCATTTGCAAGACTTTCACATGGGCCAGAAAAGCTGTACATCTAAGGAGACAGCTGAGTTGTTTACAAAGGAGGACGCCCCCTCTTCCCCCAAGAAACAAACAGCAGTCATCACAGATAAATTAAGGACTCATTCCAATTTCTGTTCACGAGCCACTGTTTAAACAGCAATAAGAGATGCTGTGTGAGGCATGTGAGTTTCATATTTCTTTGCTGCTATTTAGAATTTTTAAAGAAAAAAAAAAGAGTTGCACAGATTTGTGATTGATATTGGGAAAATGCATTTAAACAGTTCCTGGTAGACACCAGGAGGCTATGCCCATCTGGCCCTGGCTCCTCCAGTGCATGCAATGCTGCCAGGAATCCAAATCTGTAATTACAGCTACCCAGTGCATGAAACACCCGCGCTCCTTTGCCTTCTATTTTCTGCATTCACAAAGTAAAGCTCCTGCTGCAGCTGGCTGCTCCTTCAGAGCCCAAAAAGCCGGAGCCACGCACGGTGTACACGACAGGGCACCCAGAGCCCTGAGGTCCCGTGCTGAGAATCCCAGGCCCAGTGCCCAGCTGTTCCTCACATCCCTCCCACTGCCTCCCCCACTCTCTGTGAGAGCTATGGCAACAGCACAGAGCTGGCTCCTCACAGAGACTGTGTTCCTGAAAATCCAGCACCAGGCAAGAAGATAGCCAGTTATTTCAAGGGATACAGCAACAAATCACTTGTTATTACGGGGCAGCCCAATGTCAACAGTGTACTGCAGGCACAGGATCTTGTGCCAGATGAGAATACAGAAAACAAGGAGCACGAAAGCATTGTGAACAGACATCTGAGATGCAGCAGTGCTGGACCACTGCTCTTTCACTTAGATTAACTGCCAGCAGCATTAATGAAATGCAACTATATAACTTACAGCTCAAAGCATTAGAGGTATTGAGCTGAAAAAGTGAAACACTTCCTCAGCCATAAAGGGCTCGAAATAAAACTGGGGTTTATAACAGTTCCTAATGCAGAAGCACAGCTCCGTCGTGATACTTCCACTTGAAGGGCAATAATTGGCATTATCTTTCAGGTAACTGCACCCAATGCAACAGCCTGTCCTCCTCTTCCAGTGTGACTCCTGGCTCACTGGCTGGCCCCTCTGCTTTTTTGGTAAAGCTTCCAAAATGTTCGGAGGAACCTCCTTCCCAAATACAAAGCTCACTGCTCAGGTAAATTTCCCACCTTTGTCAGTAGAACTGGCTACTGCATTTCATTATATTCTGAAACTTTATCACTAGCCTTTGTGTTGACACACGTCTCTGCTGGTATCAAAGCCCTATTCTGCAGAACATATAAACATAAAGAGACATCAAGTTGTGTTAGGGAAAAAACCTGTAGAAGTTACAAGTAGAAGTACAAAAATATTACTGACAGGACAGAAGCTAAAAGGACTATTAGAGAATTTCCTTGGTTCACCAATATTATCATCTTTACATACTTCACCGGCATATAATTTTATGTGCTGTGTGTTACAATGTGGTATTTTATGATTCTAAGGTTACAGAATTCCTGGTTTCAGCATCCCACCACATAAAATAACCATGACCTAAAATAAAAATCTCTTCCTGACATTTGTAAGCATAGCTGTAACTATATGTTTATTTCCTTTGCTTCAAGCTTTGAAGAACAATTGCTGCAATTTTCTCAGTGAAGAAGTAGAAAACAAAGAATTAGTATCAAACATTGGGAGATCAATTTTCACAGACCCCATCGCTTGATAATTTAAATGCTAAGCACTGCAGCCAATTAGTCTAGACTGAAGTATTTGATGGGGGCAAAATTTAGGTTAACAAATACTGCATAATATTATCTGAATACTACAGAGCAGACTTCCTACAAAGATGAATTTTGAATCTGCCCATTATATGAAACAGGTGCAAAGAGTGCGTGGGAGAGGTGAATTCATCCCTTCTCTAAATGGCAGTAAAAAATAAAATTAGGATATAAAATTTGGGGGTGTCTCACAGGGCAGTTTTTAATTATATACTTAGCAGCATTTTTGCATATAATCATTACCTCAGTATCCTCGTTTGCATGTATATATTCTTTTGTGCCATGATCAAAGAACAAAGGTTAAATCCTTCTGAAACTCTATTCAAGCAGTGAAAATTGAAAACAGCTATTTCAAGGCTTTGAGCTTTTTTGTGTTTTTCAACTGTCTGTATAATCTGCTTAAAATTCTGTTTACTTATTAAATCATGTATTCATAGGGTGACAGACAATTGCAGAACACAGGTGAACCAGCAGAGTTTTAAGAAGGATCCTTTCAATGGTCCTTCCCTTGAAAGAGAAGAGAAACCAAACAAGATCTCCAGCCAGGACACTGGCTGGCTGCCAGAGGACTTCCACCAAACCTTCACTCCTGCACCCAGATTTGGTTTGAAAGGAAGGATTTGGTATGGAAAAACTGAAATTATTGTCTACTCCTCCACTGACATTCTCATGACACACAAATGAAGTCCCTCTCTGTCCTGGCAGCAGTGGATAAACATCCAGCCTTGGCAGCAGGGGTGGATGAGAACTGAAGGAAAGGCAGAACCATCCTTGTGTCAGTGAGGAATGCTGGGACTGGGTCTGCTAGGGCCATGGGACCACCTTCAGTCACTGCCTTCCTAGAAAATTCTGGTTTGTGAGTTTGTCTTCTTTCTCTGTTGCTGTCAGCTGACCTGCACACACATCACGCTGCTGCATGTTATCACCATGCAATATTCCTGGCTACCTCTGAGGAAGTCCTCTGTCCCCAGTTAGCATTCCTGTCTTGTGCTTGGGCCTAGGGTTAATGATGAAAACAATCCAGGTACTGAAAACTTCCTCTTTTTTTCTAAATAGAAGCTGGGAGGACCTGACCAAGGGGTTAAACCCTAGAATAGGACAAGAGGAGGTGAACTACTGAGTAAATGAAGGTACATGGTATGGAAACAGCTCAGCAATTCCTCATTTTAACAAAACCTGGATCATATATATCTCTGTAACACATCCAGCAGATCCTTGTGACACATCACCAAAATCTAGAGAATATTGAGATACTGGGTGCCAATACACAAATACCACAACCACACAGGTCACAGCACCAAGTATTTCAGAGTTCATCTAGATGCCAGGTACCTAAATTCACATGCCATCCTAATCGCCCAAACTGAACCCAATGATGACTGTTGAGAAGAAACCTCTTCCTTCATCCAATCACAGGTTCCTGAAGCAATAGTCACAGAAGGCTGGGGAAGATTTTGTTTCTTGGATAGTAACCACTTTTTAGTAAATAAAATTGTTAACAGCTTAGACTGTTACTTTGCAGCCCTGCAGAAATCTGTCTGTCACTGAAGAAATACCAGGTCACCTCTTCCCTCCAACCTACTGATGATCTGAAAATATGGAACAGGAACAGCCCCTTTCTGTCCCAAACACACAATCTTTAATATCAGTCAGGAATAGCATGCCAACAGGGTGTTCTCCAGGACTTGGAAGCTGTAGTAAATATTACTGTTGCACCACAACCCATTATAGAGAGGATGGCAAAGTTCAGCCTTTCTCAATAGACTCATGGCTCAGGTTTGCCACAAGATGTATCTGAAATTTCAGTTACCAAAGAGCTATTGAGATTTTCAGATAGTTAATTGTTTCCCATTACACATAAAGAGATGCCTAATGGGTGAATTGACTGGAAAATATTATAATTTTTTAAAAAAAGAATGTTTGACTAGTAAAAGGCTCTAGAGAGCTCTTCATTGGACATGTGAAGAGTCCTTTCATGTGAATCCTTTTACGCTGGCAGTCCTCTGGGTAGATTCATTCCATTTAGGTTTAGCCTTTAGCAGATTTGATGGGGATAAAGTGAGGATGATTTAGGAGCAACACTGTGAGATTCACTGCTCACTTCAGGCTCTTCCACAGTGTTCCTTTAGAAAAGTTGGAGATTAGGAACAAGCAGCAGATAAGGAAGCCCCTCAGGATGTAAAACACCAGGTGAGGCTCTCTGTCTGTGATGCTGAACATTAATAGCTTCTTGGAAAGAAAGAAGAATTTCAACAACATCCTATTTCTGTCATGCTCTGCCAAGGCAGACATAGATTCTGGATGGGAATGTTGGAGAATTTCTTTTTACTCCACCAACTCTGTCCTTCTTTCAAGAAATGTTTCCACCATATGGTAGAAGTAGTCACAAAATCACAGAAAATGTCATCTGGATATTTAGTCAACCACTGTTTCCAGAAATGATGGCATCCTCAGTCATATAGGAAAAAGGCAGTAAAAGTAGGGCTTCACCTGCAAGTCCAAATGCACTCTGGCATTCTGGCCTCTTCAAAAGAGCGGCGGAAACTAGGTTAAAATCCTCAATTAAAATCTTGAATTAAAAAACAGCAACTCACTGAATACATATTCAGGATTATGAGGTTAAAGAACACCAGTTTGCTGTATTTGCCCCTTTCCATCTAAATACCAAAGGTCTGATTTCCACAGTTATTGTGTCCACACACAGACATAACCCTCCACCTGAAGGTGGGCTGCAGATGCTCAGTGACCTCTGAAAAACAAACTACTTAGCAAAGGAACAGCATATAAACTAAAACAATATGAAAAATTATCCAAAGGGCAGCATGTCATGCTGCTCTACATTACTGAAGTACTACTGTCACTGTAAATTTTCCCTCGTTTTCCCTTTAACAGCTGTCAGTATGTCTCTCACTGGATGACTGCAAAGGCACACAGGGATGTGTCTCCTACCTTCCAACACCTTTTCAACCATTCAGGTTTCCTACACAGCACCTGTCTGAAATGCACTGCACCACTCCTGCTTCCTTCCGCACCTGTCTTCTACGTCACAGGAAAAGAAGTTCAGCTAAAGTGCACTGTAGCATGCAAATTTTATACAACTAACAAATATATTTTATATGGAATTACTTTCGGACACATCAAAAAAATTGGAGAGAATAAAGCCAAAGGAGACAACATGCTAGGAAGGAAGTCTCATTTAAGTACAATTTAAACCCCTTCATAAAGCATACAAACAAACAAAAATCCAAAGTGATACACAGCAGTATAATTCAATCCTAATGTTGCAAACACTAGAAAATTAGCAATGAAGTGGATGCCTCACATGGCTGTTTCACTATCCTTAGAAAAATATGCTCAAAATTTGCATGTTTTCCTTCTCACAATGGTAAAATTTTATTATGATGATGTTTTATCATTTCAGAAAAAAAAACAAGTGCCAAAAAATGCCTAGTAAGAGGAAACTAATTAGAGTGTGTACCTATGTAGAAAACAGAATTAGATCTCTTAAATAATTAAAGGCATTTCTAAGTGGCAGCTTTTCTTATCGTTATCAAAAAATCACATTATATTACAGCTGAGATTAATATTTTTAGTATCTGAATGGAAACAAATGTGGAAACGAATGTCTATTAAAACTGTGTGATGGCCTACAGCTTTATAAATAACCACATCCCCTCTTTGCCAGTTGCAGTGATGACTGCGGTTACAGCATGCTAAGTTATTCCATCACAAGTCACACACTCGCAGGAGCACTGCAAAGTGAAGATGAAGGTTAAATAGTTAGCAGGGATTTCTAGGAGGGAAGGTGGCCGTGTGACCTTGCAGCTCTGACAGGCTCTAATCGAGGAAACCACAGTATATATGTGTGTATATATATATATATATGTAATCAGATACTCTTCACAGGAGAATTTTTTTTAATTAGATAAAAAGCATTTCATGTCTAAAAGGCCAACTGTGAAAGTTAGGAATTCACATCAAAAGGTGTGCTGTTTCTAAGCATTAAATGTTACAGAATAGATACTTTACCCCCACATTCTGTGCTCGTGCTTATCTGACATGGAAAGCTCTCCTGCACTGACACCCAAATGCAGGGGACTTTGAAAAAGGCTCACTATCCCTATTTTCACTGGAAGCTGTGCAGCTGCTTTGCAGTATTTCCCTAAAAAAATGCACCATTGTCAAGAATGGCTTCCCAATGTGCGCTGATTAATATCACAGCTAACAGCACTGTCCCAAACTGCCTGGAATTTCCTCCCTCTAACTGCTACACTGAAGATGCATTTTCCTTATCCAGGCACGAAGGTGACTTCTGCCAAGCAGAGGAAGGGAGGCTGGAGCTTGACAGGGCGCCGGTTCCCCTTGGCTCATTTAAGGGCCAGAAAAGCAACTCAGCGAGACCGTGTCTTACAGAGAGCCGAAGGAAACAGGCCAGGAAACCACGCTGGTATTTTTCCCAGGTTTAACTCTGTCTATTCTTCTGCAGCTCCCCATGAGTCAAGGTGAAGTTGAGACTGCCTGGCGTGGCTGCAGACCCAGTAGCAGGCACAGCCTTACATTATGCCCGAGCCTTTTTGTCCAAGCAGATTCTGTCTGTCCTTCCCACACCTCATCTCCTACCTCATCCAAACAGTCCCAACATTTGCTTTGAGCAGCTTGAGTACTCCCCCCCAGGAAGGTACATCTTTAGGGGTTTAAAAACAGGGCAAAAATTGGGGTATGCTTAAACATAAAAAGATTTCTAAAAAGGTAAAACCTCTTATGTGTTACTCAGATCTAAAAAAGGAAGGGTTTAATGAGTAAAAGAAATTTCTCCTTGTTCTTTATTTCAGGACCAGTTGAGCAGTTCTACAGGCAGTTTTCACACTGGAAGCTGTTCCAATGGAAATGTTAGTGTAGCCAAAATTAAAGGAAGCCCTGCTACAGCTTCCAATGGTATTTCCATTAGTTTTATTACCCCTATCTCTACCTAATACAACACCCTTAAAAATTACTAAAAGCACTAAAATGCCTCTAATTTTCCTTCTGTGTTTGAGGAAGCACACGATATTAACCAAAACCAATTTCTTTAACTAAAATGACTCTTTGGGCATCTCATTATAATTTGACAACCACTTAGTCTGCCTTCAAATCAACACCCTCTACGCTTCTAACTACACATAACACAACATGGCTGGGAATGACCCATGTTTATATTTTCTAAGCCCAGTTGCCTTTGCTTTTTGAACTGTTAGAAATCAGAGCCGCTAAGAACCAAAGAATATTTTAAAACCCTGCTATTATTTGTTTGTAAATTATTATCAGAGGAAGACAAGCCTCAGATCACTCCAACCTTAGTGACTGCTGCCAGAGTTGCTTCTACCCATTAGTAGCTGTCAACAGATTTGTTTTGCTTAATGGGCAGCCAAACTCAGCTTCACTGAATAGCGCTTCCCTGGAAAAAGAAAAAAGCAAGTTTGCACACCTTCAAGTGCAGACAATGAAAAGGATTTGCGCAGTAAGATGCACTTCAAAAATGAAACGTAATCTGCTCACAAAACTTCAGGATACAGCTTTGTTCCCCTACTTTTTTAGTAATGCCTCTTGTCTAGCCATCTATCCAAACTGGTGTGAACAATTCAAGCAATATCCTGAGACAGCAAAATTTTGCATGAAATACATAAATAAAACTAAAATGTTGAAAAATAACTCGAAAGTTTTGGGGTTTTTCCTAAGTAGAGCTCTGACTATTTTTTAAAGCAGATCAAGAGTAATTTGACACAGCAGACCATAATAAGACATGGAGGGAAACAGCTTTTCAAAGAGAAGAAGTAGTCAAACCATCCCAAAATGCTCCCCTACCTGCTGGGCTGTTTGTTTCATAACCAGAGCAGAGCAAAGGGTTACGCAGTTAGAACACAGGATACTTCACTCATGATTTTGCTCATTTCTCTTACTGTGACAGAAAGCTACTGGAAAACCTATGGTGATTTCTTTTATATTTTTCTAATTAATTCCAAAAGTGAATTGAAATTAAAGGAGGAGAAAGATTAAATGAGCCATGGCAGAGGTATCCCTGCTCTTTACACACACTGCATCCTGGGATGCTTTGCAAGAAGTCTGCTCAGACTTGGTACATCAGTGTGAATGCTCCACACTGGGTTGGAGACTGAAGCTCTAATTAGGTATCTGGGGTAGGGCAGAAAGGCTCTCCCTTCTCCCTTCTCCCTTCTCCCTTCTCCCTTCGATATCCAGCAATCAGGAAGCAGAGACACCGTGGCACATCTCTGCACAGGTTTCTCTAGGTAGCCTGAGTAATTTCTATTTTCCCCTTACATTTTTAATGGGGGGGGGGGGGGGGGGGGGGGGGCTCGG
>VWZF01006442.1:161821-266871 GCA_013396755.1 Sclerurus mexicanus | reverse complement strand
TGAGATGGTGCTTCTGTTATAAACAGTGGGTTAGCCTCATGAACAAAGCCTGGGGTGAAGTGATGGGAAAGGTTTGGGGGAGGAGGAAGATGCTTTTGAAGAACGGGATTTGATAGCTGGGCCACCAAGTAAATTAGTAGTATATGCTCTCATTTATATTAAAGAGAAAATACAACCAAGCCAGTACCACAGCAATTCATGGCTATGGGAAGCAGTGCCCACAAGCAGATGGAGATGCCCATCCTGCTCTATGTGGTGTCTGGGTCTGGGCTTAGAAGCTGCTTAGAAGCAAAAGAGCCTTAGTCCCCTCCTCATGCTTCATGTACGCCATTCCTTTACAGAAACAGTGTCTGCAGATGAACACTGGCTGCCAAAAATGTGACAAATTCAAACAGACAGGCTCTCATAATTACTGGAGAAATCTGTATACAAAGGAGGGAAGGGAACTATGCTCCATGAAAAAACCCCACAAACATCATATATAAGAACAAGACAAAGGGAGCTGTTGTTGAAATGAGTCTTGCCAGTTCCCAAAACATTTTACTTTCTCTTTTCCCTTAGGCTTTAGGAGTGTAACTGAACACCTTTTTTTTTGTAAAAAATAAAACCATTTGGTATTTCTGCTATCTGAGAGACAAAAATAGAAAATAAAATCAGCCCCTCCTCCAACCCTGCCCCATGCAGCACCACGAATCTAAAGAAAAGGTAACCTCTTATCTGAAAATACCTGAATTCAGAAATAAAACAGTATCACAAACTAAAGGCATGGAGTTGTCCTACTGAGCAGCATCTAGAACTCAGCTGTACAAATTAATAACCAAAAACCCATTGCTCCCTGTGGCCTCAGAATCAATAACCAGGAGTTTTTGTTGCAGGAACAGAGCAGCAGAGCAGCAGGTCAGCCTGAGAGGCTGCGTTCAAACTTCCGCTCTCGTGGAGGAGTTCTCTTTAATTGAACAACACTGAAAGATTCCACCGGAATATTTTTATCACGTTCCTCAACCTCTTTTGATGATTTTGCACTTTGCAGACAGAGGTGCCTCCTGCCCTGCCCCAGCATCCTGCAGCAAACCACGCTTCCAAACACAAAGGCAGCAGCATCCCATATATAACACTCATTATGTTGCACGCTTATCATTCACCAGTATCTCTCCATTGAAAGCTGATTTGAGAAAAAGGATTTTTTTTTACCTCTTGGCTCCTTCCAGTGTAAATTATTAACAAGAACTTGTTTATTTTCTGACCTCAACTTTACTTTTTTTTTAAACAATTCCTTTTTTTTCTTAAACCATTCCTTTTTTTTTTTAAACCATTCCTTTTTTTTTTATTACTCCTTGAAGTAACTCTGAGTCTAACAGCTTCCATTTACTATCTATGTGAACAGCAGAAAATAATCATATTGCCATTTCTCTCTAGCAAAGTTTTCTATTTTATTTCAGGTTTTTAGTTAGGATTTTCAAGAGAATCACACTCTACTCCAAGATGCACACACAGGTTTTACAGGTGCTTTTGCTATGAGTAATGTGCCTACCATACCACTTCAACATGATGCCAGTATGCCAAAAACGCAGCACTACTGGAACTCTGAAATTATTTCATAATGCATTCATGAAAGAAACTGGATCACAAAACATGCTATTGCTATTACCTGTGAAAGTCATTACTGTGAGGCCCCACGACGGCATTAAAGAGCTTCACACGCTAGCGGAAAACCTTCCACACGCACTGGCTGCTAATAACAAGTCAGCCTGTGCCAGCACGTACCGCAATTAACCACAATGATTTCCTCTTCTTGACAGAAATCTCTCCACAGAAATTTGCTCTACACTAATGCCTAAAATGGAGTTTTAATGGTACAGATGAGACATAAACAAAATGAGTTTACCTTCTCAGAAGGAAACATTTCAAGGCCAATCCAATTGTTTCAAGATGCATTAGAAAAGAGCTAATTCTGCAAATGCAATTCCTTTTATTCTTCTGATTTTCAGAGGAATGCTTTGCTGACCTTTCTATCTTGCACCTTGTTTTTTAACTCACTTCAAAAATGGGTAATCAATCACCCTGATCAGAATCTGTGATATTGGGATGCCCAAGAGACAGGTGGGTTTGCATGCTCCTGATGAAAATATTCACACATCAATTTGCAAGACCTACAAAATTTGGAAATCTTTTGACTGATATATATTTGCACAAGAACAGAAATTCTCTTTACACTGATTACATCATATATTGCTCAGGATCTGCAACTTTCCCTCAGAATGGCCAATGTCATGAATTGGGGAGGATTATTGTTAACCTTGACACTTGAAGACTGAACAAAATGACTGCAGTTTTCTTGGAGAATAAACTGATTAACAGCACTAAATATGATGTTTTGGTACATTCATACACGAGCGTCAAAGGTTGATTTTGATTTTTAATATTGGAAGGGCATATTTATTACGTTGCTTTGCTAAAATATTTTGGCACTTATCTGGCAGAAATTTGAGATGAAATGTGTAACATTGATGTAACGACATTTTCTGTGAAACATAAAATAATCTGCCACACTCCTCTCTCCACCATATGAAAAGTAATTCAAGTACAATCTCTACTAGACATATAATGCTCTCTGAATTAAACATAAGAGTTTGAGATCTTTTCCCTTATCTGGTTTAAAAAACAAAAAACACAAAAAAATCCCAACAATAAAAACAAACAAAAAAACCTACACCACAAAATCCATTTTACATTTCCAGCTTTTGTTTGGATGTATTACCAAGTACTCTTTCTAGACCCATAGTCACATATTAAAAAATCCCTAGGAAACACTGCAAAGAAGTGGTAGGAGAAATGCACAACTGCAAGATGCAAAGATTTCCTCCAAGGCAGGAAACTGAACTTCCAGTACTGTCTGGTTCTTATGGTTTTCAGCACTGCAGAGCTTTCTATTTTTCTATTCTTCAATTTAGCCCTTGGAAGCTGGTGTGGGAGGCATTATCTATTTGATGGAGATTTTTTTCTCCAGATTGTAGTCAAAAATAGATGATGAGGGGGGAAAAAAATAAAAAAGAAAATCTCATGTAAATAGCCTTAGAAGATGTGATTTAAAAAAGAAGAAACCTGCCAGCCACCAATTAAACCACACTATATTTATTCTGAAACAGAATTAAAATGAATAGCATCATTAACTGCATCTGCTAAGAAGTTATCCAGCTTCTGTACAGAAAGAGTTTCTGCTAAGGAAGACTCCCTGCCCACATCTCATCCATGGAGTGTGTGTGATAGAAATAACACACTGGCTGTGGTCTCTTGTTTCAGATAACTGAAGACGACGAAAGACAAAGAGAGCGATGTACTAAGCTGGGTTCATGACAAGAAAAGGATTATACGACCTTAGGTATAATTTATACAATCAGTGAAAAGGGATAAAAAGAGGAATGAAGGCATTCAGCAAAAAACACACATATATATATATACACAAATATGAGAAAAAGCTCACCACTTCAAGACCAAATAATAAACAATATACTCCCATTATATTATAGCACATGGGCTGTTGAGCAAGTCCATAGTTATTAGTAATTTTTTTAGACTGGAATGCAACACAGCAATAGCTAAAATACTTTGCAGATGGGTGAAAGACTACTAAGTCTGCTCTTGATTCTATGTTTGCTCTTAGACACTCTGACCACATGTCTGAAGGCAAACAGAACAGGTTTTTTATTTAACTTATTCTTAAAAACTGATACCATGAAGTCCAAGTAAAGCAAATGGAATATTCCCAAGCTGCTGGGCAGAGACACAGGGCAGAGTTTCTCTCTCTTTCAATTATTCATGAACCACAGTCTTTAGTAATTTTTCACTTTCTGAGTTGTATATGACAACTTTAGTGTTGGAGAAACATGAAGGTATCTTTGTCTAAACAAAAACACTGCAACTGGCCACATCCTGTACCTACTCTATAAATCTGTGGGATAGTAAACAAAATAAAACTAGGAGCATCTTTGACAGAAAAGAAAGAATTATTTTCAAAGTAATATTTAAAATTTCAGTTGAAAAAATACAGTCAGACAGAAGGACAAAGTGCAATTCTTCCCAGACTACAAAGAACCAAACAAACCACTGAACATCTGCTCCAGAGGCAGCAGAACAGTAACTGTGTGTCCCAGCCAGTGAATGACCTATACAAACTTTTCCCTGATGTTACATGGCAATGGCTCCTTCGATCTCTTCTTTGAATCAAGAAAGCTTGTCAAGAATCAAGGGGTTAAATCCCTCTTCTCATCTTCCTCCTCTCCTCAGCTTCCCACACAAGACAACCTATTTCATAAATGAGAGCTGTCCTCCTACGTAGGATTTATATTAATAAAACCACTCTTTGAGGATCACAGGCTCCATCTATCCCAGCACATTACGCAGTGCCAGGGAATGTTCCCAGGAGAAGGAACCTGATGGTCTGCACTCTCACGGGGGGAGGTGGTCCCTGGCAGCACCTGGCCCTAAACCAAGCAGTGCTCTCCCACACCAATCTCTGGCCCAGCTCTGGAGTGAGCTCTGCCCATCCATCAGTTGGGATGCCACCAAGCTGTTTTGGAGTGTAACACTCAGAGGTGCTGGCTGGGGCTCTGCTGTGCCAGCTGGCCACACTGCCAGAGCAGCCACAACATTTTTATGCACCAATAAATCCCAGCAGCAAACCACCAGCACCATGCAGGGTGTGCCAGCCGTGGAGCTCCAGCTGTTTTACATTTAGGTGTCTTCACCTGTCTCATGTACAGCCATTGGAGAGCAGAACCACTCCAGTGGTACATGGTCCCCATGAGTTACTTCTCCTCTGACTGTGGATAGAAATCACTGTCAGTGTTTACAGTAGAGATCATATACTGTAACACTGGTGAGAGATTTCCTGTGGTCCAGGGGAAAATATGTCATCAACTTGTAAAAAACCCAGTGAGTTTAACTTTGGGAAATGCGCTTTATTTCTGTTTCTTAGTGTACAAGTCCAAGTGATACAGAAGCAAATCATTATTTAAAATGGACTTTATGAATGCAGAACACAGGCTCTGAGTACGTGTGCCTTCTACAGCTGCACTGAGCTGGAAGACAGCATTTCAGCAAAGGCATTCAAAAATGCCTACTTTTTAATTCTTTAAAATGACAAATCAAGCTCCTTTCTTGCACCCCAAAATACTCTGCTATATATAGGAGGGGTCAGACAGGTGTTACTGGATTTGATTCTATTGTTTCAGTAAAATACCAATGTTAGGAGAGCAGGACAAGTGATCTGAGGGTATTATTGTCCTCACCAGCCAATACTACATATAAGGGAGCTTGCTGGACTCAGACCTATATCACTCCTAGGTCTCTCACACATCTACTGGGGTCAAAGGTGTCTGCAAAAGCCAACACCGGAGAAACTTCTAGTAAGACTGGTTGTAACACTTTAGTTCTGCAATCCTGTTCCTTAGCACCTGGAGTGAAGGGCAGAAGGGGATGCCACAAACACAGGGATCTCTGGTACAGTAGATGAAGGTGCATAGTCAATGTTTCCTTTGGGCCTGAGGAGCTGAGCACCAGTGGTACTACAGAGAGTCAGGAAACAACCAGCGTTTCAGCTGGGTTGCTCGAATACTGCCAGTGGTGTAACTGTGCAGACTCAGGCCACAGGACAGGCACAGAGGTATTCTGAGCTATGACAGAAGGTGTTACTGCCAAGTCTCACCATTGCTTCCCAAAGCCTTTGTTCAGCCTTTCTGCTGGACAACGTGGTATGCCCCAGCCAAGGGCACCAGCATCTCAAACTGTCCTTGTGAATCTCATCAGAGCTCAGCTGCCAGCAGCCTTTCTGAGCTCCACACGGCATCTGACACCGGCCGCCCTCATCCTGGGCTGCAGTGCTGGCAGTGCCTCATCTAGCTGTTTCAAGGAGAGCTCCTACCAAAACCCAGCCTTCTGTAATTACAATCAGTGATGAAAACGCAGCCCTCAAGACAGAGAGAGGAATTAATTACCAGAATCTACATTGCTGGCTTTAAGTATCACACCAAACATGTATTAACAACTTTTCTTTGACACTACACAGTGTAAAGGGCAGGACTATCTTACATATTCTTGAATCAGAATACTCAGTCAATACAAGCAGAATCCAAAAACACTAGGTAAAAGCAAAAATAATTTGAAAAGTATGATTTAAAATCAAACTCAGAGTGAAATGGAGTTTTTGCCTTCCAGATGACCGGTATAACTCGAAGTGACTTAACTCATCTGACAAGATGGATTACAGCTGGCCCCTTATCTCTTGGCCTGCTTAGCAACATGAAAGGAAAAGAAAAACAATGCATTAATTGATGGTGGAGAACGTTTTTCTTCCTAATGGTTTCCAGCCAGAATTTTTGAGCTCGAGCCATTTTCCAAATAATGGTTACCATTTGTGTACACATTACTTTCTTTCATGTGACAAGGAAATGTAATTTTTCTTTGAAAACATACTCATTAAGGAAGCAAACCCCTTCCCCTCCCCAGAAGCCTTTGCACCCCATTCATAAGTGTGACACAGTAGAATCACTTTAAAAGTCTGGAGGAACCGCAGGTCCTTTGAAAACTCCCACAGCAGAGACACAGCCCTGTGCCTACTCTCCAATGCCCTCTATTAGATCAGGCCTACCCAGTATTTTAAGGTCATTTGCAATGCAACCACCGTCAGGGATCTCAATCAGGTTGAGAGTTATTCTAGGAAACACATATTTTTTATATATATATATATATATCTCAAACAAACTAATGATTATCACATATTGAAAGAAGCAGGCATCATTAACACAGTTATAATATTACATAGGTTGATTATATGCTCAAAAGCCACTTGGAAGTATTTATTTCCTCTGATAGAAGCTTTTCAGCTTAGTTTCACAGAGCCCTTTCAAAAAGGAAATGCACAAAGGGAGTTGCAAATGACTGTGTGGCACTTCTCACCAGCTGCAGCGCTCCAGGAGATGTGAGTTTGACGGTGGATGAAATGCAGCATGGGGAGGTGAGCAGCAGTGCATGCTGGCTGAGGGACCTGAAATCCTCTTACCTACTACTAACATGCAGATCCTCAGAAGACAAACTCAGCTGCGAAAGGGCTCAGAGAAAGTCTCCAGCCACAGCATGCTATGTCAATTAGAAGCAGAAAACAAATACCCAGCAAGAAGATAAAATCCAGACTGCGTGTCCTGTAAGTTTGTGCCACACTGTCTGTGATGCCTTGGGTTACACAAATGCATGTGCTTGAACCTCAATTTTCTTCCCCTCCATTGAGATATGGCTCAGACCACAGAGGACCAGCAGAGAGCACAGTATCTCTCCAACACAGGGACACGAGCTCTTGCCAGAACAGAAACCATTTAGCACATGACCAGAAGAAATTATGATATTTTTTTCTGTTACAGCAGGAACTGCTTGGTCTCCCTGCTTGGGCTGCACCCCAGGAGAGGCTTAGTTAAAAGAAATAGCAATTGCTATAGAGTTCCCTGCCTGTGACTAAAGCTGGAGCTCAGTTCTACAAGGAAGCAGATATACTATCAATGTGCAGGCATGCAAAATTAATTAAAACTCACCCTGAAAATATGGAGCTGAAAGATGCTCCATCATGAAAGCAATCCCAGCAGTGCTGCCATGAGAAGCACTGCCCACCTGACCAGGGAGAATGGGATGTTGAACACCTGTCACTTAGAGCAAAGACCAGCCTGCTGCCAAATATCAATTCCTATTATTTTATTTATAACCCCAGTACTGAGATGTGTACCAGCTATGTGTGGCAATGCACACCTTCCTAGCCTCTCTCCCACTGATGTATCAATGGAAAGCTGGTAGTGCAGATTTCAGTGATCATCAATAATTACCACATGAGGCTGGAGACTGCCCTTAAAAGGAAGCCATGCAGACACCAACTATTCAACCACCTCTGATCAAAAAAGCTGGGGATCCAAAAAAAAACCCAGCCCTCTGCTGCAGTGGATGTCACAAGATCTTACAGATCTCTGTACATTGGGAAGGCCTCAGTGTGTTGTATTTTCCAGGTGATGGCAAGGTATCTAAGAAACACACTTATTCCTGTCAGCAGCTCTCTGAAATATTTAAAAGTTCATTTTCAAGAGTAATAAATACATTTCATAACTATCCAAAGGAGTTTTTCCTCTTCAATGAAGTTACTGTACTTGGCAAGGAAGCAGTGTGACATTTTTACCCAAAGGCTTTGGAGTGATAAATGATAGCTAAAATGAAATTTTCTATTAGGCTTAAAGCCTTTGCAGAACAAGCTTTAAGAGGCAAGGTTTAGATTAAAAAGTCCAAAATTCAAAAATCCTGAAGTGTAAATATCAAAGTATTTAAAACAGATGCAACTGATACACAGAGATTAAACTAATTTAAGGCAAACTCCCAGATGTCTCTTTGGTATGAAAGAAGTGAGAGATCAGAGCCATCCTCTTACTGCCTTTCATACAATAAACTTCCCTCTGAAGATGCACCATAAACTAAACTAAGACAACCTTATTAAAATACTAAGATATTTCATTGATATTGAGTTGTATTCAGATATTGAAAGAGTTCAAATACTTTTTCAGTGCACTCTAGAAACATGTTTGGTCTTGGATGAGCTCACTTGAGGTACACATAGAAAGAGTAACAGTAGAATTACCAGCCTGAGGGGTTTGACATTTTTGGAATCTAGAAATGACAAGCTACGTTCTAAAATCTTAAGCTTAGGTCATCAAATTATGAAGATTTAAAAAAAAATAACACCAAAAACCAAATTGTGTTATTTCTGTTGTGGTCTTAAACTGTTAGCTATACATGTGAGCCATGTTTTCAGAAGTTTTAATGCAAAAATCATTTTGTTTCAATGGAAACAGATGCAATCTCACAATTTACCAGGCCGGCTAGGTGTTCAGAAAAATTCTCCAAAACTTCACAGTTAACTGTTCTTGACAGCTTAGAGTGGAATTTAGCTATATTGAAAAACTGCACTGACCCGTGACAACCTTATTGAGATGGCACTATTTACATCTCTCAAGTTCCTGTGAAAAAAGTCTGACCTACATGTGCTCTGAGCTGCATTCTGGTCACTCTGACTGAACTAGTTCTGGAGTCTCACATTTTCTTAGAGAGTGAGGGCCTGGCTGCACACTGTGGATGCCAGTCATTCCAAAGGGGGACAGCAGCTTGAGACAGCATCCAGTGGGAGGAAATTTGTGAGTTTACTGCCAGGTCTGAAGCTGAGAATGAGGACTAAAGAGCAATATGGGAATTAATCTTTACAGTACCCTCTAAGTGAAAAAACCCGATAAACACTGGTTGATTACACCGGAAAAATGAAGTTTTAAAAAATTTAATATATAACAATTTTTAAGCCTACACAACAAATTTACAAGAGGCAAAAATTTGGCTTAACTACTGTACTCAACAGTACCCTGAGCTCCAAATGGAGAATGAAACAACTGTCCAAAAGACATTACTTTTTAAAAAACCACACATCAACTAGACAGAGCATTACATCATTACACGCAGAGTACAAGCAATTGTTCCCACTTGAGTAATATTAGATTAAGAAGTCAGGACCCCTAATATGCATTTCGATTCATTTCATGGATATCTTTTTCACTTGCATTCCTAGCAAAATTCAGTAACTATAAAAATAGTCAAATGTTTATTTTCTAACCTGTAAACATCTGTCACACTGAAAGACATTTCCACAGGTGACCGAATGAGGCAGGGGAGCAGTTAATCAGACACAGAACATTTCACCACTTGGACACTGGTTCCAGTCCAGACCCAAACTGATACTGATTAATGAAAAAAAACCAAAAACAAAACGAAAAAACAAAAAAACCAAACAACATAAAAAAACCCCCCACCAAAACTAAACCAACAAAAAACTAAAACAACCCAAAGTTTCCAGCAGCTGTTCAGTAGCACTTAATATACTCCCTGGTAACAATAAACTATTTGTACAATCTTCCTGTATAAAATGTGGCATTAAAATAAAACCTCAGCCAAAATCACTGACATTTCAGTCCAGACAAGATTATCCACAAGTCTCCTGTCTTGGAGAATGAAGACCAAGACGTGTTTCTTCCCAAACAGCCATGATTTTGTACCATACTGCTCAACTTTAGACCGTGGCTCTGGGCTGCATTCTTGTATCAGTTATAATCTGTATTTTCACATGACATACATCATGAGGGTCTGATGTGCACAGCCAACAACAGACTGCATTCATCTACAGCCAGACATGTGTCAAGTTCTACAAACTCTGTTTGGTGGAAAGTCCTCATAAAGCTGAACACCCAACATCAGACTATTACTGACCCGGCTCTCCAGAGGCTCTGCTTGTTTGCCGGCTGACCCAGTCCTGGCTCCCCACCCCGTGCCTGCCTTCACCAGTATACTACTAATAATGGTTCCTAGGGATAAGGGTTCCCAACACTTCCATCCAGAGCTCAACCATGAATGAACATTCCTAAGTGCTGGCTCATCTCATATAAAGCGTGGAATGGGAAATACACTTTAGTCACAGTTTGGTAATTCTGAGAGCAGTGAAGAGCACCTGAACACACCCAGGGAAGTAGGGGTACAGCCCATAAACTTCTGTCAGTGCTGTGTTTGTAAGAAAATGCAGGAGAAGTCTTACTCCGGAGCAGGATTCCCATCATTCTCAGAAGCAGATGGAGGTACAATGAACAGAAAACACCTGATACTTGACATTGCATTACTGCAATAACTATATGGCATACGCAAGTCAAGCAACTTCAAAAATTGTGCCTGAGCACTGGTATCCCACAGAACCCCTGTGCACCATGTTTGGGGATGTCACCAGAGGCAGCATTCACAGGCACAACCCCAGCACAACTTGGCAGCTGGTTTCTCGTTTGCTTGTTTGTTTGTTTTTCCGGGAGCGCAGAATGACTAACTCAGCACTCCCTGCTCACAGTCTCCTAACAGGGCTTGGAAGCGTGAACTGCCCATTTAGGTCAATTTTTTTTTTTTTTAACCTGGGATTTCAAGGTAACATTTACATGCCCTAAATACCAATTCCTTAATACACTTTTAGCATAATTAGGTGATCAAGCAAAGCTATAGTCATATTTTTCAGACAAGCAGCCATTAAGTACTGGGAGCAGCAGCATTAGCAGCTGGGAGTTTATTTTAGGGAACAAGACTAAAACCCTTCTCCTGATCCATAAACAATTCCATTGGAGAGTGTATACAAAATCAGAGAGACATTAATATTAAATGAGACAAAAAAGATGTGACATAAAAAAGCAAAAATTTCAACCAGAACACCAGCTTATTGAATGTGAAAGAAAAGGCAAGATAGAGGGAAACAGAAAGATCCTCTAGAATTCCTTGAACAGAACCAGAGGCATTTTGAATAGTTACATTTTAATTAAGTTAGAAATAACTGGATGAAATTTTGTGATCTGTGTGATACAAGAGAGCAGACTAGAGGATCTAAGGTTGCATTCCAGCTTTAAAATATAAGAACCTATGAGCAGAAAAGGAAAGAGGCTTGAGTGGCAGCAATGGAGATAGAGCCATACAAAAGTTATTTCAGGCAGAGAAAATACACTGCCAAAAATAGTAAGAAAATATGTCTGACATATGCATATACATGCTCTGTTCTCCACTACTCACATCAGTACTTACGTATTTAATGTACACTTGGGCAGGAAAAAAAAACAACACAAAAGGATACACTGGGTTCCCAGAGAATGGCTTCACAGGTGCCCACAAACTTACACCACATGAAATGGGAAAATCTTCAGCCATGGTGGGTCTTCAGCCCTGTACAGATGGCAAATGGCAAGGCCTCAGCCCACCAGCTCCTTGGACTTAGGGAAGTGTCTGCCTCAGCAGCCTCAGCCTTGTTCCACCATGCACAGGGGTGTGCAAGAGCCAGGCACCTCCAAGGAAAGGGCTGGCCCAAGACCAAGTTGTTGCAGCTAGTCACAGCTGGTGGACACTCCCTTGGGATTCAGGGACAGCTCGCACGGGTTGGGCAACCAGCATTTCTCAATAAGCAAAGAAATATGTAAAAGACAAGATAAAAATCAAGATTTCTAACAAAATCATGGTCAGCAGCTTTGTTGTGTTACATCAAGAAGAAAGCAGCACCGGATGCTCTTCTGGAGAGTCTGGACATTAAAATTGCTACCCAAGTATGAACCGTCACTGCTGGATACCTTCAACTTCGGTATTTTTATCACACATTATGAGCAAATTCATCCCAGAAGTTAGAAAGAAATACTGTATGCAAAGCAATGCTTACAAAGGCGTATTGCTGCTGGCTTTAAGGACAACCACTTCGGTCGTATTCATACACAAAGAATCGGGCTTTTTGGAGGGAGTGCTCCAGCCCCCAAATTGCTGCTCCAGTAAGGCTAAGATGGAAGAAGATCCTACCCCTTCAGCAAGGGCTGTGCCCGAATCAGATTCCACAGCACAACTACAGCGACAGGAAAACCCAGCTGCTTTAAACCGAAGAGCTCTGATTCCTGCTGAGTAACCCACCTCCCTGAGGGCTCTCTAGCACCAAGTCCTCCCCCCTGAGGCTCCTGCTGATTTCCTACACCAGCTATCAAGTACAAGTCTCTGGGTGCAAGGGTTGCCATAGCCTGTCTTAAATAAGAAGCAAATGCAATGCTTCATAAATTGTCCAAAATACACAATAAAATGACCACAGCACTTTATTAAATTAGATCTTTAAGATTCTTGTTGTGCTGAAGAGCCTTTATGCAGTGTAGGGCATTTAAAAACAAGTACCACTGAAGCCATTGCCTATGCTGTGCCTACACAGATGAATATATGCAAAAGCCTGTGACTCATGAAGGTACAGTCATAAGAAAAAAAGGAAACGGAACAGAACAAGGAACCAAACTCCCACATATTTGCCTTTTTCAGCTAATCTTGCCAATAATAGCTCAATTGTTTCCTTATAGAGAACTGCAGGGGGAGTTAATTATCGAAGTAAAACTTGATGCTTTTAAGGCTGGGGGGAAAAACTGAAACCACCTTCCTGTATTTCCTAGCCTCTAGCACAAGGACTGCACTTAGAGATCTCAAATTTAACATTTAGTGTCACTGGAGATTTTAAAGCTATCACTCTCCTTTTTATTCTTCCCACCATCACCACAGCACACCAGCTCCCAAGAAAAGAAAGCAGTAATTTCTGAATTGCTGACATAAATCTTCATATAGTAAGAGGGGGTCAATGAAGTCAAGAAAGAAGCCTTGACTCTCCAATGTCTGTATTGAAATCAAAGTGCTATTCACAGACAACTGCTTTTATATCTTGGTCTCCATTCCCCTACTAACTGCAGCACTCACAGAACTCATAAGCCATCTTGTATTCAGGTTATTTACTTGAGTACGTCAGTGGGTAGAACAACGACATGCAACTGTAACTTCAGTTTCACATTTGGACTGTGATGGCCAAATCCCCAAAGCACTCATTACAGTGACCTGGTACAGTACTGTTAGTCTGTAATAACCACAGTAAGACCCAGATCACATCAGGTTTCAGAGAACTCTGAAATAAAATGAGAATATAAAGGGTTTTTTCCCTTTTGGTTCTAGATTTTAAATCAGTAAGCCATAAAACCTGTCGAGCCGGGAAACTAGCATTATTATAGACTTGCAAATTCAAGAAAGTAGATGGGGCTCTGAGGCTAAGCTGTATTTAATTTCTGCCCACCTGTCACTAGCTCTGGTGTGATATGCCATACTGAATTTAAAAAAAAAAAAAACAAAAAAGGTAGCAGATTTATACTTTCTTTCTGTTGAACAGGAAAAAACTCTTTCTCATGTTCTCAAGTACCTCATCTATGGAAATGCACAAGTAAATAGTAAAATAATTATAACTAACAGCAGTAGTCTCATTTATTTATGATGAATAAAACATGATGGAGAGTTGTCATAAAAAAAGACAGAGATCTAATCTCCTAAGACACACAAGTGCATTTCCTGTTCATGTCAGTAAGAATAAAGAACCATGTTCAAAGCCCAATGAATTTACTGGGGCTTAAATGTCTCTGTCATGAGAAAAAAATTACTTAAGAGCACATGTTTCACATCCAAAATGAAGGAGAGGAAAGGGGGAGATGAATGAGTAATAGCAGAAAATATAAGAAATATTAATTAAATTCAAATTCAGAATTATAATCCATCTTTTCATGTTTTCATGATCAATGAAAAAAATCAATATTCCTCAACCCCACAGGAAAACTATTTAGAGCAGGGTGTTTCTGCTGAAAAAAATTATTCTGAAATAGATCTCTATTAATCTGCTTTCTGCAAACAGGAAATTCAATGGACTTAAGGAGTTGCTTGTATCCTAAGTTTTGTGATATTTTGTCCAATCTTAGCTTGCTATTTGTTACCTTAATGGTTTAGTGTGAAAACAAACAACAACACACTTGCAAAACTACAGAATGGGCAACAACTTGCAGGTTTTTTTGCAGGACACACATTACTAATTCCATGCAATTGCATAACAACTAATCATCACATTTTGGAAATACAAACAGGAGTTTAGCCTGCAAAGTACTTGAATATTTCTTCTACATTGTTCAGCTTTGCTAGACCTCACATGAAACCTGGTGATCAGCTCTGGGCGCTACACATTATCTCAGCACCTCCTAAGACAGCCTGGACTTACTCAACAAGGAATGGCAGAGGTCTAGAAAGTTTCATCTGTGCCCTGTTTAGTGTCCAGGTAAAGTCCTTATTAATGACCCAAACGAGCTATATGCAGCTGATTCCAGACAAGAGCAAGGAACAGGCTGGACAATCTCAGCAAAGTTCCTTTCTGCAATCCAAAGCTAAATGCTTTTGACCTGAGGACTATAAATCTCAACAAGCCCCACTTTCTATTAATACTGTAAATTCCACGTCCATCGCACTACACCAGCCCAAGGATCTCAGCAATGCAGTTGTACAGAAAGCAGTTGCCAAAGCCCAACTTCTCAGAATAGGGAGTTACCATATTGTGCATGAGATGAAATACAGAACTGCAAAGACAAATGGTGACAGCTCCGGTAACGTTTTAGATCCGTGTAAGAAGTGAGATGATTGCTGACATCTGAACATCTTTTGACAAGCAGTTCCATCTAAGAAAACGGAAGGAATTATTTGAATATATTCGGGGGGGGGGAGGAGGGGGAACACAAAAACTATTTTTAAATTCACAATTAGCAAAGTCCCACTTTATTCACAAAGGTTAGCCACAGGAAAACTAAGTCTCGTGGTCTTAACAGTGTGCTGATGTTCAGAAAAGCAGATATGAGAAAACACCTTTTCTTAATAGACATGCTATGCATGTGGCATCCAGATTACCTCTGGTTGCTTTAGGGATTAAAATTACTTTTCTCCTCATTTGCAGCTCTTTGCAATGCAAAATCCAACACAAACTGAAGGCAGGAACTAGACTGTTTCTGGGTCATACACCATTAGATTTGTTAGTTAAACTTCAGTTGCAGAGCTGCTATTCCTGGTTGGAATGTGTGAGCCACAAAAAACATGGCCTGACATCCAATTTATAGGGTTGGCACTTCAGCATCTGGAGACAGGGAAATTTTTTATAGATGATGCGTTATTTCAGCCAGAAGCCTTTAAAAGGCCTTGAATAAGGAATGCCATTTTCAAAGAACCAATATTCAGAGTTTTGTCACATATTAGGCATTTCTTTAACCTACAAATTTTTACAATCTTATGTTCAATTTTAGAAATGAGCAACCAAGAAAGCACATTGGCCAAAATGCTTTGTTTTGACAATAAACCAATAACTGTTAAAATAAGAAACTGAATGCACTGCTCTCTAGACACTGGTCTGTAGCATACCATTCTGTGAAACTAATCTGTTACATGAAAGAAATGCTTTACCAGGTAATTAAACTTCTTCCTCTACACTAGGAAAAAGGGACTTGGGAAGAAATCAAATCTGGGCTGATGTCTGCAGGGATGTTTTCAAATGCATAGTTTTTGTAGAAAATGTACATACTTATTACACTTAGAAAGACTTGTGATTTCCTTAAGGATTTGAAATGTTACATTTTTTCCCCTGCTGGTTCTAGTCTCCATTATTTTTGACTGCTCCATGAGAATAAACAGGTGACTTTGATCATTGCTTTGGCCACGTGACACCATTAGACTGACCAAAATTAACACAACACAGTAGATTTAAAAAGCAAGAAAGAAAACAGGAACTGGCTTTAATCGGGATCACTACATTCTGCAGAACTGAAGGAAGGCTATATTATAAGAAACGGCTTGAGAGGGAAGTACAAAGGAGTCAGGATCTGGCAGGCAAATGTGATACACATGTGGTGAGGCAGTCTGTCATCCATCTTCCTAGAAGGAGATCTCTTTGTTGTTCTGCTGGGGCAGTTTGTAGATGTCCAACTCAAGGAGTGTGCAAAGGGAAAACTGGTGTACTTTTAACAAAAAAATAGTGATGTCCATAAAATCCAAAGAGATTCAGGAACCAGCCCTAAAAACAGGGATGTTCTTGGTTGTCAGGGTAACATGATCACCCCAGACAACACAGACGTCAGCAGGAATCTGCAGCACACGCTGGGTACCCAAGAATACAAGTCTTCCTGCTTCCCTTTAGTAATTAAGCCACAAAGGGATATAGGTAGGTGTTGCTAAGGTGGGGCTCAGTCTTTTACTCTGTGTTAGGGGTCCAAGAAAACCAAGAATCTGGCTGATACTTAGAAAAGTCTTTACTGGTGTTACCCATCTGACCTTCCAACAAAAATAATCGACAGATAGCAGGAAAACAAGGTGAAGTATAAGGGACAATCCTTTCGTTTAATGTAGCAGTGTCCAGTAAACATAGTAAGATCCAATAACACACAAAAATACTACTATTATTTTCGTGAGGGTAACACTCATAACAGCTTTGCTATCAGTAGATCAGATGTCTGTTGTGTACAATTTTTAAGAAGTTAATGAACAGTTTTCCAAGTTTCCATGATGCTCACAACCTGCAGCTTGACCTCTTGAAAACTATGTTGCCTTCTCCCTCAAACCAAGAGACTTCAGGTCACCACTCAGTGGCAAATGTACAAAGATTCAGATATGCAATAGAATAAATGATCAGATGACCAAATCTTACTTGTGTGTCTTGCTAGTTATCCAGAAAATTAATAAAGAGAAGTCATATGGCTGACTAAAGCAAAAATGTGCAAATTTAAAGAATTTTTACTAATGAAAGTGGATACATCTAAGTGTCACTGATCCCACAGCATTGCCCGTGTGTGTTCACAGATCACTCTTCTATTGCATTCTACACACTTGGTGTCTTGGACAGACTGTTGTTGTTTGAACTGGCATGTAGCTAAAGATCACTCAGACTCTCGCTCACTTCCCCTCCCAGCAGGATGGTGGAAAGAACTGGGGGGAAAAAAGTGAAATTTGCAGGTTGAGATAGAGACAATTTAAATGGACAGGAATTGAAATAATAATACTAGTAGAGTAGCGATAATAATAGAATACACAAAACAAGTGATGCACAATGCACTGGCTGACTGATGCCCAGCCAGACCCCAAGCACAGCCCCTGGACAGCTTTTCCCCTAGTTTTCACACTGAGCATGACTCCAAACCGCGTGTGATACCTCTCTAGTCAGTTGGGGACAGCTGTCCCAGCTGTGTCCCCTCCCAGACTCTTCTGCACCCCCAGCCTCCTCATTGGTGGGGTGGGGTGAGAAGCAGAAAAGACCTTAGCACTGTGTAAACACTGCTCAATAACAACTAAAACATCAATGTGTTATCAACATTATTCTCATCCTAAATCCCAAGCACAGCACTGTACAGGCTACTAGGAAGAAAATTAACTCTATCCCAGCTGAAACCAGGACACCCTGAAAACATTTTCAAAAGTCTAGCTAGCTAAAAGAATTCCCATGGAGCAGAAAACATTAAATACTCTGAATTTGGAATATTAAAGTTGACAAGAACAGCCTCGTGGGCTTTAAATCTTACTCTATGTCACCACTCTTGTTTTCTTTGAAGACTACCTTCCTAAAAAAGAAGCATTTAAACCACTTTGTTTAAATCCCTCTAGAGGTTAGACCAACTCTTTAGCACTATGGAGTGAATAAAAACATTCAATCACCAAATGGGATACACACCAGTGATTGTGCAGGAGAAGAAATACTATGATCTAAAAGAAATTCACATAAAAACGAAGCTTATTTTTTCATTGTCCTGATTAAAAAAGGACAATTTATACTCAGCAAAAACTAAGGTAAGAGGGAGATTTTAAAACAGTAAATGGAGGAATGTCTCAGGAACAGGGATGGAAAACATCACTCATATTTTCACAGTAGCAAAATGTACAATCAGTGTAGGTTAACGAGCAGTCTTTTACTCCCAGCCATGGTTGGAACCTCTTTGCAGCCAATTTTGCAACACAGCCTTTCCCCAGCTGGTGAAAGATCCTGTTTCTTCATTCCTGAAGCCCAAGAAACTTAACTGTGCTTTTCTTTCCCTCTTTCCTCCTGGATACATCACAAGCTGGCTGCTTTGCCTTTAGGACTAATAGGTCATATGCAACAAATGAAAGCCTTCCACAGCAGTTTCACAGTCAATACAAGACTCCAGTGAACTTTCTTTCTTCTACTTGAAACTGAGTTGGTGTTGCTAGCATAAATATTTACTTTATATCCACAAACACACGTACACCTTCCCACACACACCCTTGTGACCATTATGTAGCTACATAGCTCACATTACCCATATACAAATTTTTTTTTTCAAGTAATAACTTGAAATGTCTATTAGCAGATGTAGGAAACCAACGACCTGAAACACCAGCTGGCACTGAAGCTACCTAGAAAACAGTCATACCCTCAGTTAATATCTTGCTCTGCATAACTTACAGATGATTAATAACAATCTCGAGTTTGCTTCATCAATATGGGAACGGCACTTCCCACATTTAGGCAGACAATGCCCCTTGTTCTCCGAGTGCTGTGCACATCCCTTCCCTGCCTCCGCTCAGCAGGTGCCCCCTCTCTGAGCCACACACCCCCGAGCTGCTGGGGAAGAAATCCCAGGGGTTTCATTAGTGCTGCCACAGGATTAAGCACAGGAGACTCCAGATAGCCACTAAACATCAACTGAGTTAACATACGAGTCAAGCAATAAATGGAAGTTACAAATAATAACATTCAGTTTGTGTTTGATAGCAATCATTACATGCATTAAAGACAAGTATATAGAAGCAACAGTTTTAACATCTCTTCCTGTGTGTTTCATATTAAAAAGCTTCTAAAATCTCTTGCAATTACTGCTCTACCCTGTGATCGGAAACACAAACCAAACTCAGGCAAGGCCAAGTACATTTTAAATTAAGTTTAAAGTCCACATCAAATACCTCTCTGGAGTTGTTTAGGTGGTAACAGACTATAATCTTTTTTTAATCATCATTTTTTTCAATTCCACTTGACTAACATCAGACAGGAAAAGCAGCTCAACATCTTTCTTAGAGGAGCTCTGCCACCACCTGGCACAAGGCAGGTGGGGATTACAGACAAACCAGAGTTCAAAATGCCCCTAAAATAAAATGAAAGCAGAGTTGGATCTCAAAAACACTTCAGATTTCTGGCTGCCCTTATGATTTCCTATTTTACCTAAAAGTAGAACTTTGCCTCTCTGCTTGGCTACACAAAATTAAATTACTCCAAAATTTTAGGAGCTAGAAAATAATAAGATATTACAACTCATAGGCAGTTCTTCAAAGGAATAAAAAAGGGGGTGGGGAGAGCAAGCAGGGAGAGTCAAAATCCATTGAAGTGACTTCCTTAACTGGGAGTTTATCTGTGAGATGTATACATGTAGGCAACTAGCTTAGAAAACTTTTTAGGTGATCTCAACATGCATTTGTGAGCAAAGTCAGATATCATTCATCTCTTCCTGAGCTCTTAGGTACTTAGTGAATTGCCAAATCAGAATGTACAGGCTATAACAGAAATTTATTGAAGCCAAAGAACCAGTAAACATATTTGATGGAATCAAATGGTTATGAAGCTCATAACCAAAGTCAGTGACATAATTATTTTTGTGACTCTTAACATAAAATTCCCAGGCTTTACTTGAAGGCCTTATCCTAAATACCCTGCTGCAGAAGGACATCTCTTCGTACCTTCGAAGAAAAAAGTAAATTTGGTGAGGCTGGACAGATAAAACTCAGGACAGGACTATGCCAAATATATCCAGTACTGGTCTAAAAAACATCTACAATCAAACCTTGATTTGCATCAGTCTTCTGTAATTGGTTCATGCGTCCAGATTCCTCTGTTCACTGTAAGTAACTGTCCTTAGCTGCCAAACTTATTATCCTTTTCATTTAAAAAATGACCCCTGGCACAAGTGGTAGCAGAGACCTTTCATGGTTTTATTACCAGTTGCAGAAAAGCAGGAAAGCTGCAAGAAAAGCAGAGTCTGGCCACTGCACCGGCTTGGGGTTTTAATTTTATTCCACAGTCTATATCCCCTCCTTCTACCCACCAGGTCTCTCATTCTCTCTCTCCACTATGACTTCACACCTTCCTGGTTTTGCTGATTCTTGACTGTCAAGGCTTCTCCTTTTTCTACTAAAACCTCAAAAGCTAGAAGTTAATTATCAACCCTTTGTCTCTGTGACATGAGGTATTTTTATTTATGCATTCAAGCATGTCTGTATGACACTGCAGGATCAAGGATGATCTCTGCCTCCCCCTTTCAAGCACAAAAGTAATCAATGCAAATACTTTAATAGTAATGTCATAGTCATTCCTCATTCCTGATCTTAAAACTTAAGATCTCTGCTTTGAAGTGAGGACAGGTTAAATGACAGTACTGGCCCCCTCTGTAATTATGTCCCTTATATGGCAAGTTTTCTGGTATACAACAGCTGGTTTTATTACTATTAATGCTGCACATTGACTACAAAAAATCTGACCTGAACAGGATAAAACCAAACCAGCTGTTTCATCTCCTTTCATCTATCCACATCTCAAAGGGGGCTTTGTGTACCATCAGTTTCCACCAAAGAGCTGAAAAATCACGTGTCACAAGAGGGGCTCGACGTATGTGGGTCATCTAATAACCGGCAATCCAGAGCCCCGCGACGGAAATCTCTGCCCAGCCGATCCTCCCCCGCTTAATCTCACCATGATGAATTGGCACGGAGGAAAACAACGAGCACTCACTCGCTCCACTTAATTTCTACAGTGAATAAATAAAGAAATGAGACAGTCAGCATGCTCCATTGTAGAATCTGCCCCAAAAGTCCAGATGAGCAGCAGGGCTGGAGGAGAAAGGGTTTTAGTCTCCGAAATTAGAAAAACAGAACCCAAACACTTAGCTCCATTATACTGTTTCTGCACAGAATACAGAAATAACTCTTTTTCTACCACAGCAACTGACTTCTCCCATCCCTCTCCCTGACAGCCTCCTTAGTTACACTGGTTTTGCATACCATACTTCTGTCACCAAAGGAGATACAACACTACTGCCCACCAACTCAAGATGACAAAAGCTCAAAACCAGAACATTTTAATTACAGATCTCCTTTAATTTCACTTGCAAAGAATAATAATTAGAGAGCAAAAGAAGCCCACACAAACCCAAAAAACATCCCACAGCCACTCCATGGACTTCATCAAGGTTCACCCATAGCTCCCGCTTAACGATCCCAGATAAAGCCTGGAACTAGAACAATTTTAGAGAGAGACATTAAGTACAAACTTAACTCGCTAAGATAATACAATGGTTAATTAGTACAGGTTTGATTTGAGATGACACTTCTAGCACCAGAAGATTACATATGTAAAGTATATTTTAAGGTAATATTTAGCCATGGCTCCAACATGGCTGACTCTTTTCAGGCTTCTTCTCAAACACCAGTAATTACATTTTAACAAAAAAGCCATTGAATGCATCACTTTATGTACCCTGAAGAAAATGAACGATTCAAATAGACGTCTATTTCCAACAGACATAACTATTAAATACTATGCAAAGAACATGCATGAGCAGCGCTATACAAAGTGCTGCATTTCCTGTATCTTAAGTTGGCAGTATAACAATTAACAGTATAGTACCTCGTAGGTTCTTTAGTGAGTTAAAGAATCAGTCAACTTTATAATGAAGCACAGCTGTTAACTGAACATATGCAATGTACCAACAGTGCCACATTGCAGAGAGGGCAACCCAGACTTCCATCAGTTAGGACTCACCGAGACCAAAAGCCTGGGTGCCAATCCCACACCAGCTCCAGTGGGACTGGTGAGATTTCAGTGGCCTTTGGCCAGCAGGAGCTTCTGAAGCATTTGTATGCAACACAGCCCAGCAGAAACAGGGTGTCTCTGATCTGAAAGCACCCTGGCACAGAGTCAGTATCCCACGAAACTAGGTGGGAGTGAAGAGCCTGGAGGGAAATGGTGGAATACAGAAGCACAAACACCCAGAAGGTGGCAAATAATCATCATCAAGAGCAAAGTCCAAGTCAAAATCCTCTCTGCTTTTCAGCCCAAGACACAGATCACCAGGGAGCTGTGCCAGTGCACATCACAGCATTTCCCTGTGCATGGAAAAGTGCCTAGTGAAAGATATTGCCCTAAAACTTTCATTGTACTGCTCAAAGTCTCAGTGTCAGGGCTGCTCTGAGTTTTATTCAGATCACAGGGCAGGATTCTTCTACCTCCTCTCCACACCAAAATGCCCCAATGAAAAAGCTTTCCTCAAAATAACAAGCAGATGCGCTCACATGTAAATGAAGAAAATTGCATTCACACCACTATACCCAAGAAAGAACCACACATCTTTGTTAATTAGCATTATTTACATCAAATGTGATTTAGGTAGCAAGACAGCTTCCTACAACTGGCCTTAAGCTAACAGGCCTGCCACAGGGCAATGCAGAATTTCCAGCTGCTCAGACCTCTGCATTCCAGGGCTGGAGCTCTCAGAAGGCCTGCGAGTGCTGGGGGTGACATTGGCATCAGAGGAGTCCTTCAAGGGACAGGAGAAGCACAACAGCATTCAGACTTCCAAAGTATTTAATATGCAAGTTATTGTGCAGCTTTATCAGTTGCAGCACTTCTTACACAGACTCTCATTTCAAGCTTAGTGTTGATAGTTCAAGCAGTAATTACAAAAAATAACTCGTTTGGAGAAATGACACAACAAAGGTTATGAACAACTTCTTTGGGATACTTCTAATACACTGCAAAGATTAATCCGCAGGTAGAGAAAAAACAAAACAAAGCAAGCCACTTGCACAGCCCCACTGGAGTAATTCCTCTGCAGTAACCATTCTTTGCAGAATCAAGGATTTAGTGTCACAATTTGTGATGTTCTATTAAAGCCATAGAGACAGAAACTGTATAAAGTGCACGTTGATACATATATTTCAATACTGTAGCCAAAAAAAGAATAAATAAAGACTAGTTGTGAGCAACAGATTTTGATTTTATCTGAACTAGTCATAAATTTGCATCTGACACCAAAACCCTCTCATTTTTAGCATTATGTAAGCAATGAAGGTGCATAATGAACTGCAGTCATATCAGATACAGAATTAGAAGCAAAAATAATTAAAAGTATCATGGAGAGCCACTACAGTTTTGATGATGGATACAGAGATAACAGCAAACAATTTCCAACTTGGCAGAACAACTCAAATCAATCTGTTGTGGACATTAAACACCTGGAAGCTTATTTGCACACACCTGCATTACCACATAACAAAAATAAAACCAGACATAAACATTTCAAACATCCGATGCTTTCGCTATCTGCTTCTATCTTACATGCTCTGTAATATGTGAAAGCATCAAGGATAAAATACATGGTCCCTCTTCTGAAGGCAGGACCATTCAAAAGTCAGATTTTCATTGCTGCCCCAGGTGCCTGTTGAGGCAGGTGAGTCACCTTTGGCAGGGGTCTAGTTCCCTTCAGTGACTATAAATAGAGCCAGAACAACTGGTTCAGAGGCATCTCAAAGTTGGACATCTGAGTGAAGGTAGATGAATCCTACTCCTCACGTCTGAGTCATGGTTCCTCCCCAGTTTTTCACCTGAGGCTGCACAACTATGTAACACCCACAGGCAGGACTTAAAATACATCCTGGCCAAGAGAGAACTGTAAAACAGGAGGATACAAAATTTGACAGTTTTATCATAAATAGCCCTTAGGCCTTCTAAAAAGAAACCATGCAGGGAAAACAGTCACTGCCAGATAACCCTATGTTTTAATGGGAGTGCAGATCTCCTCTGAAAATTAACTTCACAATGATATTGTAGGGATATGTTTATTGCTCCTCAGTGATAAAAATAAAACTATCATTTAGTCTGACTGCCAGGGCTGAAAACTCCACCAAAGCTGCAATCTCCCTGGTTTACACAGTGCCATCAGCTCCACTGCTAATGCCACATTAGCACTGCCACACTAAAAGAAGCTACAGTCATGCTAAAAATTGCTTTGGTGCCCAAAAGAAGTAGACAATACTTGAAGCTGCAGAGGGAAAGCATTTCTGTTGTAACAATTTTACGCTGTCATTTTAGCAGACTATAAATAGGTTTAAAAATATTTACTGAAGGCCAGATTCTGCAGAGCTGAATTTATCCAGTGGCATTATGTAAGAAAGGGCTGCAGAAATGCACTAAATAGGGTTGATATTACAGCTTTAGAAATAATTTATTCCATTTTCATGCATTCCACCTTTTTTCTCAGTTTCTTAAACTGATAAATCTGCAGTGATGTTTTTCTCTTCAAACAGTATCCACAAATCTCTAGTATCTGATGACAATGGCTTGGAATGAAAACTGGCACTTGTGGCCCCTTTACGCCAGTCTTCCCTCCCTCATCCAAAAAAAGTTCTGCTATAAATGCAACCAAAAACTACAGAGTGGCAGATTTAACTCAAATAATTCTTCAAAGATGATTAATTAAAATCTCTTAAAAAACTTATATCATTGTCATTTAATTTCACTGAAAAGACGTAGAGTACTTGAAATATTTTGGCAAGTATAATGGATTAGTGAACCAGTGACATGAGGTGGAGATGATTTGGGTCAGGCATTTGTGCCTGCTCCTCTTCTCCTGCCTGCCTGTCTGAGGTCCCACACACCCAGCTGCCCACGCAGCTAAAAGGAACTCTTGAATTTATCCTGCATATTCAGGCACAGTAAAGTCAGCAGCAGGCCTACAACCAACTATAGTGCGATTCTTTTTTTACTATAATAACAACAATAATAGCAGAATATATCTAAAGGCAGTAGAAAGCAAGTTAGCAATAGTAACCCCTTGGTACAATTATTTTTTCTCAGAGGACAGGAAAGATTTTGTCACCCAGTGTCCCACACAAAAAACATGTTCAATGGCACATGTGGAAGCAGTCTCCAAAGCCACCAGAAGACAGAAACAAGACCTCTCACCATTAACTTTCCCCCTTACTTTTCTACCTCCATACAGCAAGGGACCAGGGCAAGCGACCAGGCAAGAACTCACAACAGGACCCCAAGATCCTGTTCCTGTGAGCTCAGTTAGGGACCCAGAGGGTTTGCTGGCCACATCTACCTTCCTCTGCAAAGCCATAGATGTTACCAACAGAGGAGGAGGATGCTAAAAGTAATTCTAATTCTCTCCCCAAAGAATCTCATTTAATCCTCTACGGTGTTGTTAAACCATCATGATTTTCTTGTGGGCAAGACAGAACTTCCAGGCTGCTCTCCGTGACCTCCCCTAAATGGATGCCCAAACCCTTCTGGTTCATGCCTTCAGCTGGAACGGTATTTGGGAGGGATCAAACACCCACGCTTTGCTCAGCACTGGCAACAGGAAGTGAAATGATGCCATGCAAAAGCCATTCTTGAGACAACCCCAATTTTGCTTTTTTCCTTCAGATGAACATCTAGCCTTCAGAATGGTGTTTCAACTAGTGGTATATCAGGGTTAGATGATACCAAGGAATAGAATAAAAACCAGAAAGCATTTCTAAATCATCGTTTCACACAACAGCCTATTGAGAGAGGATATGAAGTCTGACTCACTGTAATCTTCATACATTTAATGGATTTTTCCACACTCCAGTTGGGCTCCATACCAACAGGAAGAAGGTTATTTTCCTCAGTGAAGATCATTAACAACTCATATGCAGCAGTTTCTGCCATATGTAGCTCATCAGCTGACTGCCTTGATCTGTTAACCAGTCTGGTGGTGAGGTTCTTCTAGCATAAATGAGGAGCACATTATTTTAAAGTTTTAACAATATTATGGAAAATGATACAGAAGTCATTTGCTGTGAAAGAAACGTTGCTTTTATTCAGTAACACAGTTGTTTAATCATCCTCTACCTAAATGTGTTGCTCACTTTTTTCTTTTTCTCCTGTACGCTTGCGGGGGAAGAAAGAGATGTGGGAGGACGTTTGCAAGACATAAAAAGCTTCTGAAGTTTCCAATTGGTACTATGAACTGATAAGACCTTGTTTCAATTGGCCAGAAAACAAGACAAGAGAGAAAAGGGGGAAAAGGTGTAGTAAAAAACAGTTTTCTCACTTATTTCGATCACTGCTTAATTCTCTGAGAAAAGGGTGAAAATGTCTCTTTCCATCAACATGAAAAAAGCAGATTTCAATGCAGTTTTATACAAATCTCAGCACTATCTCTGCTGCACTTCCTCCCTGTACTGAATCACCATTTTGCAAATATCCAGTTTTTGGTTAAACATGGGCAATTAGAGGAAGCACAGCAAAAGAGAAAATCATGATTTCATACCAGCCTTATGCAAAGTTATACTTACTGAAATCAATGAAATTACAATCGTTGTGGAATGCGGGAAAAAAAGTGCATGATGTCTCCAAGCTACTTAGATTCTGTGCTCAATCTCAGATGAAGACACTGTCACTGGTATACAAGACCATGGTCAACAGTCCAGCAAATTTGTAATTTAACGATGGTTCTCGTACTTCACAGTCAAGCACATTGTAAGGTATCTGCTTCATTCCGGCCTTTTATTTAATATAGTACTGAGTTATTCTTTTTTCATAATACATATAAATTACTATATTTCAACATGTATTTCTAATCTGTTCATCTCAAAAATCCCAGAGCTAATCTATGTGTATCACACAACCAAAATTGACTTTGCCAAGGAGATAAAAACCTCTGCCAAGAAAACAGCAAGAGCAACTAGTGCATCCATGCAATCAGATGGTTTGGGCCAGAAAAGATCAGTTTCCAGAAAAAAGTGATGGATCAACTACAACTTTCAGTTATTATATGTACTCTCCAGACTCATAATCCTACTCTATGAAATCTGTATCTGCTTCAGAAGGAAGGTAAATTGAATTACTCCAAACCCAGAATTTAATGGTTTCTGCACTGACAGGAAAACACAAGATTTCCTAAACTGTATAAAGATACTGCCAGAAAACAAGGAATTTTGGCCATTTTCCTATAGCATTTGAAGAGCCTCAAATACAAATTTTACAAACACAGCAAAGGGTCATAAAGAACCATTCCAGTTGTGTTTGTTTTGAAAAGAAGCTTGTTTTAAAATAAAACTTAACCATGCACTCAGAACCAGAAAGACAGGAAAAGGTCTAGCACAGGTGACTCCAGGGTTCTGCTCCTCACCTCTCATGCAGTTTTGGGCAAACTGTTTAACACTCCAGCACAATCCACGCCTCCCACTTTTTATCTGCCTATGGGGATTTCACATGCAGCTACAAAGCTGAGAGATAGTAGACAGCATTTTTAGTCCAATGCTGCTTTAGAGAAGTCAAATCTGAGTTTAAGATTTTAGTATTTCATTAAGATTCTTCATACAATATTCAAGGGATTGGTCCAGAGATTAGTAAGAAGTATTTTTTGTGCCTTAAACACCAGAGGAGATTTGGACATACCAATTATTTATGTGTGTTGTTGTTCTAACACTTCTTTGGCATAAACAGCCAAATTAACTACCCACTTTTTCAGGAGTATCTCTTAGATGGCACCAACAATAACTCTGCTGAATTACCAAATATCTACCTTCAAAATAAAAAAAAATAAATTCTGATAATTCTGGAAATCTGAGTGTCATTATTATATCAACACTTAAGGACTTTGTTTTATGGTACAGTAATAAGATGGCATATTGTTAGCAAGATGAAATCAGCTTAGTGGTCAGAAGCAGAAGTTAAATCAAGATTCTTTCTCTGAAAGGAAAAGATGACTTGACAGAGACAGTAATCAAGGGCTATTTTCTAAATGGATTCACTGATGCTTCCAAAGGCATCAAAATGGCTTAAGTTATTTAAAATAAAAATTATACTGTTTAATTTTTAAGTCCTTTTCTTCTCAATTTAATTGGTAATTAAAGTGGATGTTATGAGATATATATAACATACAAGAAGATATCTTCTGGACTTATTTTTGGAAAATTTCAAACCTATTCCTCTTTCTAATAAAATGAAAGCAAGATTTCTAGTCCAATAAAACAGTACCGAGATTTATTTCCACTTTGACTGAATATTCAGGTAACACCAAAGAAATCATTTCAGTGTGACTGAAGAAAGGAAATTAGCCAAGAACTGGTGGCCACCTTCTACAATGGTTCAAGATTTCCTTTCCTTTCTAATGGATTGATGCTGATACACTTTGAACCCATTTAGAATTAAGTCTTATTTTGTCCCTACAGAGCTGAGTAGCTTCAGCTATAGTAGCTATCAGGTTCTGAGCTGGAATGAGCAGCAGGGGAAGGCAGAAGACTATCTTGATCAAGCAAACAAAAGCATATTTAAGTAAGATATGATCAGTACTATAAAAATGTAAAAATATGAGCTAGAGGAGGCAGTATTTTTACAAGTAACCAATCTCCAGAAGGGAAATGCCATCCTGAGGTCTCATATTAGACAAAGAGCCTGATAAAAAAATGATGCTTAAGAACTGCCTAAAATTACGAAGCCTCCAAACCTTTATGCAATATTATTGCAGCATTTGTAAGATCTGATTCACTGATTCCAAGTGCAACCCCCTTCTGCTTCAACTCACCAGCTGAAAACATATCCCCATGACAACCCAGGAGCTGAGGAGGAGAGCACAACACCCAACCTACTGCCAAGCACTGCCAGAGCCCTCCTCCAAAATGGGAATGCGCCAACACACGAGCGTGTTTTTCCCACTGCTATGGGGCCTGGACATGTGTGTGTTGCTCTGGATTAGAAAATTAAAATGAGAATGGCATTAGGTGCATGCCAACAACCTTAAGACTCAGCTAACTTCTTAAGTTCAGCAGTGACAATACCATTTCTGCAGTCTAATATATTATTTGTGAGTACAGGCTGAGAAAAAGAGGTTATTTAGTTGCCCAAATGTCTATCTCCTGCTTCAGCAGAATCAGTGACCAGCTCAAATTTGCAGTATGGGTCCATTACCTCTTAGACCAGGGAAGCTGGTTTTTCTCCTCAACAGTATGCAAAAGAAGCCTGCTAATGGTAAGGTTTGAACTGAACAAAACATTAGTTCTACAACTGCATTTGTCCAGATCAACACTGCAGACAGATTGTATGAATTTCATCACTAAAAGCAAAATAATTAGCTTCATTTATCACAAGTGACATCAAGCACTGTGTATCTCAGCAGTTGTACTGCTTGTTCAATTATTCTGCCTCTGCCTGTTACATAAGCTCTACTTTGCAGCTCCAGGTGATATAGGGAAAAAACAAATTCGTATCACTTCTGCAGTCTACATTATAGCACAGAGACTGAGAAAAGTATGTTGGGAAAAATCAGGAGAATCACCTGCTATACTATTTTGCAGAAGTTCCACTTCAATAATTTCATAAACATAGACTCATGATCCACTTTAGGAAAGGGCTAAATAGGCTTGGCAATTGGAGTTACCCAAGCATTGAAATGATCTCTGGTTAAAATAGAATATGATTGTAAGATGCTCAAGGAAGTTGGTACTTGTATGCACTATTTCATCCTCACCAAATATGACAATTAACTCACATGGTGAAATCCCAGCTGAAAAGAAACTCAGAGCAATACCTCATTACCTTGAGGCCATGGTGACCTTTAATTCTCCTACAGAGACTGCAAAAATCCCATTAAAACAGAGTCCTTTTATTACAAAATTGTGGTGAGTACATATAACTTGCCACATTTTTTCCTGACCGTTGTGTCCAGAAATTGGTTCTGGAAAACAAATCCTACCAACGCAGTCTTCAGAGGCTGGCAGGCTCACAATTCAACTCTTCCCAGAAAGCATAAAATCACAATCAACAGAGTTCAGCTGGCATTTAGTGTCAGCTACGCAGAGACAAAGCTGTTGGTCAAGTCTTGCATAGCTATTACTACTTAGCTCTTGAAAAATGTCTCATGTTTAAAACTAGAATGCAAGATTGAAACTTGGTATATTTTAATCATCTCTCCCGGCAATTTATTCTTGTTTGTATGCATCATAGTCCCCATTATTTCTTAATTTGGTAAGTTCACAGTAATCATCAGTTCATACCAATTATACAATGGAATCAATGGCAACAACAGTTCCCACTGGGAAATCAGGCTCTAACTCTTTGACATCTTTCATATGCCTTATCCCTTCCTTGCCCATGTGCAAAATCACCACCTGTCACGTGAGCCAAGAAGAGGCTGACAAAGCTGGTTACTGCAATTTAGAGTGACACTGCTATGCATGTGCTCCTCAGAGGCCTTTTAGGACAAACCAGCTTAGAAGTCAACAGGTCCCTCAAGGCACCACCCAGGAAACAGCACTTGGATGGCACCCTCAGCATACCTGCCACCTTTGGGAGCTGCCCCAGCTCCAGGCCATGGCCAGGACCTGGCATCCACACTCAGGGAGAGCACCCAGCAGCCTGCAAATCCCATCTGTCTCTTTGACAAGCAGTTTCACATTCTTTCTAGGAAGGATTTTAGGACAACTGCCAAAGCACACTTCTTGCATTGTTTCTGCCTCATGCTGACAACCACAAGGACACGTGGGATGGCTGGAGATGGGGACATACCACAGAGCAAGTACAAGTACCTGGGATTTCCCAGTGAAAATGCAACCACTGCAGGACACAAAGGCAAAAACAGGCCAAGAAGCCACCCAGGGAGCCAGTACTGCTCCTCACAAGAGTGAGGAGTCGGTGTCACCATCTCACACTGTGTATCCATCCTGCCCTGTGAAGAGCCACAGCCTGCACAGGCTGTTTGGAATGTGGACCAAGTGCATTCTGGGGTGAAAGTCTAATTTTCCAAGGCAGATTAGACACACAAGGACTCACATTAATTACAGGTTCTGGGCACTAATCCATGCAGACAGGTGCAGAAACCACAAGTTTACTGCTGCTTTGAGAGTTTTGCGATGGCAAGCCAGAATCACTGTGTATCCCGTCTCAGGGATACAAGCCCCTCTGTGTCTAAACAAGAGTGAAGCAGCACAAAATAACAAACATTCACATGTGAGTGCTGCTCAGAACATAACTTGGAGAGAAATGCTGCTGGCTGTGTTACCAACAAACCCCTCTTCTGGCCTTCCTCAGACTTTGCGTCTACTTCATATATCCATTTTATCAAAGAAATTAGAGGTTTACCATTGAAATGACCAATCTAAACACACTTCTAAACAGGAAGTTTCTATTAGCTCCTCTTAAAAAGTCAGAACAGGCAAAGTCAGCATTCCTACTAATGAGTTGCAATAATGTGCTGCAAGAAAAGCACCTTCAAACATAAACAACAATGTTCTTCGTAAGAGGCTGCTTAGCATTACACTCCACCAGATAAAGCTCGGAGAACTTGTCTGAAAAGCTTGCTGGGTTCTTCATTCCCATCACCGGCACCTGCACTGGGGGGACTGGGGAGAATCTGGGAACACCCTGTGACTGCCTTCCTGCTTTTACTGAGCAAGAGACCCAACTTTAAGGCCCTTATTCTGCCTGAGTAAACACAACTCCCCCTGAAGCCAAAAAATCTAATTTGGATCATTAGGCAGAGGCACTGCTACTGAGGATGTTTCTCTCCTCCAGCAGCCGAGCTCAATGCCATGTTCCCAGGCTTTGCCAGCTCAGAAAATACCACCAGTTTCAGGTCTCCGGCTGACTGCCCAGGCAGACACACAATGCAGTCTCTGTTTTCGTGGCATGAAGGCAGGTATGAAGGTCCCACATGCTGCCTTCATCCATTCCTGTGGCTGAAACACATCCAAGATGAAGGACAACGGGTATCACCACCGAAAGCTATGTAGCTAAGGGTGAATAATGCCTATGTTTACCCAGTGACAAAGCAACAACTCCTAGACTCACCAATACATCTCCATAATAAATCTCCCTCCATCGTAAGATTTTCATGAATCCTAGACATGCACATCCTAGGATCCTAACCAATAACCCAATAGGATCTAAATTTTCGTCCCAAAAACTTTAGGGGTCATATTTACCAACTACTAGACACTTGAATGAATTACCACAGGTACTCAAAGAGACAAAACCAGGTACCAGTGGAAATACATATTTCACAATCACTGAATCCCTTTTCCTCCTGATGAACAGGCAAAACTTTGGAAGTACCTTCAAAACAGGATCAGCAAAAATAACCTAAAATAAAAGATTTTGTCTACTAAAAGCCACAAACTGGCACTTCATAACTTCTAACACACCCTTCCCTCAACTTGTTTTCAATTACGTAAATAATTTACATAATTAGGTTACATTCTGGACAGTTTTTTCCAACTGATCAGAATTAGTATTAACTTGAAAAAGTCTGCTGTCACAATTATTTCATTTCTGTACTCTAAATAAAGGCAACCCCCCAAGCCTCTCTGGTTTCAAGAGCTTGGTTTGATTCATCTAGGGCAAACCTAGGGCAAATTTAGTGTAATTTGGAACCTAAAAGGCATTCTGAACCCAGCATTTTTACTAGTATTTCAACAGCATGGTTGGAAAGTGCAAACATACAAGGCAAATACAAGCTCAAGTCCAAAAACTGTAAACTGTATACAACCACTACAATTCAGGCATAAACAATCCATTGTGCTGCAGCATCTCTTGTTGCAATCTTTTCTTTGCAGGAAATTATGTAACATTTCTTCAACCAAAACATATCATTCTACTCTTTTCCACCTGACCATGCCAGCCCACTGCAGCTATAGGGTTTACATAAACTTCACAAGCTCTCATAAAGTACCAATTATAATGTTGTCTTTTTGATTTCCCCTGTTCCAGTACTTCCCACTTTTTAGGAGATGGGCCAGAAGCTCTTCAAAAGGATCTTGTTACTTTACAACAAGTCAGGAAGAGGTACAGATGGCCTTCAGTGATTTCTTGTGTTCAAGGGATGCCAGCTCAGAGAACAATTCTGAATGGTTGAAAGACTGACTTAAAAGCATCTTGATAAACAAATACACCAATAACCATTAAATGATTTTGTTTGCCAATAATTAAATGCATTTAGCTTTCCAAAGCTGAAATGCCAAAGATGCAAATGTTCATTAAAATCTGAGGCACTATAATCACTACAAGATGCAACACTAGTTAAATTAGCATAGTCTAGAGCTCAAAAGGACAAAAAGATCTACAAATCCGCATTTTTGTTTAAATTGCATTGCATGTTAAATTCTGCTGCTTACAAGCCAAACACTGTGTGCCTCATTGATGCTAAATTGCCCCGATGAAGTCAATAAAAATATTTCTGTAATAAAATAAAAATAATTTAGCTCGATATTAACAGATAACTTCATCCAGGGATTTTTTTTTTCTTTAAGTATTACATGAAAATGCAAATTAAGCAGTGGACTGGTGCCTGCCATGCAGTTGAAACGAAGACAACCAAAGCAGATTTAATTTTGAATGCCAAGAAACCAGGATGTCTTCTGCAGATTTGAGAAAATACAACACCAAAGTGCCAGTATGACTTAGCCAGTGAGTAACTGGTACTTCAAGACACTGTAGGCAGTGAAGATGCTACAGCAGTGTTCAGGAACATCCTTACAAGCACCTATAGGGACACCTGGTGCCTAAAGTTTCATATATTTCTGTGCAACATGCAAAACAGGCCTTATGAGACTCAGGACAACTGTACTGAGGCCCAGACAAGGTAAGGAAGTAGTACATGTGTAAATACCTTGTAAGAAACTTCTGTTCCTACAATGACAAAATACAACCCCACAAGCTGAAAGGGCGATGAAATGAACTTTAATTGCAATGAAGCCAACATCAGTAACCCTCTTAACATCAGTAACTGGTCAAGACCTTTGGGTGTGGGGCTGAAATAGACCTCAGAATGAAGTCTCTCTGGGATGAGAGGAAGGGTTCCCCAGATGTCCCTGTTGCTGTCCCTGGCCACGGCACTGGCACTGACAACCCCTGCAGGGAGCACCCAACATGGCTCACCTTGGGTGGCATCCCAGATGGATGGGCCTTTCTAGCTGTAGGTTGACCATAACAGCTCCCAGAAAGTTTGGAACTGGGAATGTGTTTGTTCTTTCCTTTTCTAAACATGTTAGGAATCCAGGAATAGAAGAACATACCTGGAAATGATCCGAAATGCAGGCCAGTCATGAAAAAATACACTTATCTTCCCTTCCAGTAAGCAAGTCTTGTAAGAGAATCAGCTATGACGCATCCCTGCATCTCAACAGTGTCTGTGATGCATGTATCCACAGACTATCAGTCTGGAGTTGGATGGCTGTCAAATCTGTAAAGCAGCTTTTGGAACCGAAAGGCCCCTTAAGTCTGAAGTTAAAGGACTTATTCTGACTATAACAAACAAATTTTATTCCAACTGTAACAAAGGAACCCATTCTTTCCTGCATGAAAAGCCATGTACTTTAAAAAAAAAAATCCTTTTCTACATTGCTGGTTATATATACAGTACTCAAAATAACTAAAATTCATTTATCAGGTTACTTGGATTTCCAGAATACATAAAAATTCTACTCAGAATTCATGTCCCATTTTTCCATTGTTTAGCAACAGAAAGAGTCACTGAGTCAATCCATCTGGGGCCTGATCAGAAACCTTGTTAAAATCTATAGTGAGATTGTCTGGTTAGGATGTCTCAGTTTTGTCAAACGAATCCATCTCATTAATCTGGTTTCCACTCCTAGACAATGGATAGAGACAGACACTCCTGGGCTACAATTCACTTGACCCTTAGATGTCTAAAAAAAAGAATCAGGTAAATTGTGTCCAAGAAAAAACTATACTTCTCCCTTGATTACATATGGATCCTAGTAGGATTTGATCAGAGTTAGACAGCTAAACTGCTATTTAATGTTACACAAGATGATTCACAGCTTCAGTACCTTTGACAGAGTCTACTCAATACCTCTGTGCAGCCATTAGCCAAAATAAACCAATATTCTCCATTCAATTGCCAGGACCCATCATTGCTGACCATCTTGCTGGCTGGTAGAATAACTAAATGTACTCTTTCAGCCCTACTGCTACATTGAGGCTGAGCTATCACAACCAGCTTAGAACCATAGAGTCTTTTGTTCTAAGGGAAGGGTCTTTTGTGTTCTATATTTACATTTCAAAACATTATACACAAGAGAAATGCCAAAATAGAAACATTTTGTTTCAACACCATTTAAAAAAAAAAAAAAAAAACACCACTAAATTCTAGATGTAATCCAAGCTTTAATGCATTGGAGGGAAAATTTCTGTCCGAGTAGCAGGACTGCATGAAAATCCCAGCTTGTGACAAACCACACAGTAGTGGTTTCACTCCTGTGATCTGGACGAGCTTTTAGCATAACAGGCTGCTTTCAACAAGAAAGCAGGTGACCTCCAAAGTTAAAGCAGCCTGCCTACATTTTGCTCAGAGATGCATCAGAAGCCACACAATGAGACCTTCTGGTTAGACCTGACTTCCATGAAAAGTAGCACTTCATGTTGGTGAGTCCTACAGCTGAATATTCTCATCTCATTCTAAAATGAACAGGCAAGACTGAGCAGAACCATGCAGGGTTAAACCTGGCACACAGCACTAGTACAGCAGGCAGGAATACATGAGGAGCAGCTGAGGGAGCTGGGCGTGCTTAGCCTGGAGAAAAAGGAGGTTCAGGGGAGAGCTCACTCCCTACAACTACCTGAAAGGAGGTTGTAGCCAGGTGGGGATCAGGCTCTTGTCCCAAGTAACAAGTGAAAGGATGAGAGGAAATGGCCTCAAGTTCTGCCAGGGAAGGCTTAGGTTGGATATGAGGAAAAATTTCTTCATGAAAAAGGTTGCCAAGCATTCGAACAGACTGTCCAGGGAAGCGGTGGAGTCACCACCTCTGAAGTATTTAAAAGACCTGTAGATGTGTCACTTGGGCACATGGTAGACTTGGCAGCGCAGGGTTAACAGTTGGACTCAGTAATCTTACAGGTCTTTTTCAACTTAAATGAGTCTATGTTTCTATGACTCTAAGAGATATGAGACACAGAGCTGGTGAAATAAATACATGTGGAGTGATGAACTCGGAGCCACGCTATTCATTAATGGGGCCAACCTGAGGACAGCAGAATCCTAAACACCGGGTTTATTTCATCAGCAGTATTAATACATATATTTCACTTTTCTTATTAACCCTTTCTACAGTGTTACGTGCTATAAGCTTTTACTGACTTTCAAGACCAAATGCAAAATGATTACATAATTGATACAGTTTGCTTTAACACAGATAGCTTCATATAAAGACCCTAGCTATTATCAGGCAGTGCTTCTGGATGTATCTATATGGAGAATATTCCCTCCACAAGCTTACACAATTATGCTTCTGACAGCAAACAGATCGGTCAGTATACACCTTATTTACAAGTCCTCTTAGGAAACAGGTGAAAGAACTCATACAGGTTAGAGAAACTGAACAGTTCAACAAAAACCACAGGTGTCAGTCTCCATTTCATTCCTTCTAAATTAATAGTTGAAAGATGTTCAGCATCTGCATTTCTTATCAACAGCAGAGGAGCTGCTTTTTGAGTGCACTCAAAGGACATTTATCACTGGCACAATAAGGAGGATATTATTTGTGTGATGACCTGGAGAGGTCTTATCCTGCAAGATGCCAAGTGCTTCCTGTGGTTTGAAAGTGACTCTTGTGTAGCCATGAGATCTGTCAACACTACAATACACACACCTTCCTTACCCTGCTTTCCCCTCTGCAATGTCTGCTTGCCAGGACTTTCTTTGAGACTGGAATGCAAAGTCTTTAGGGCAAAAAGTGTTTCTTTTTATATATTTGTATCATAAACTGGAGTAATTGAGCCTGACACTGACTGTATCAAACATAAATAAAGATCAGCACTGCACATTTATATGGCTACTTCAGGAGAGATTAATTAGAACCATTCATATTATGACAGGGCTCCTTCTATCTCACCTTAAATATCACTGAGGTGGCTCAAACTAGATATATCATTTTATTTTTGACCCTAACTGTTCATACCTGGGGGAGATGCATCTCATGTACCAGCTTTTACTTCTCACATCTATTTATATTGTAAACTCTTATGACAGCTACTGTCTTCTATTTTCCATAACACTCAAGAGCAGTAGTTTGAACTACATACTACTGTAATTAAAGGATCTACATCATTTATTATCTCCAGATCAGAAAAATGCCCGAGATGGCCCAGCAAGACTAGATCTCTTACACACCTATGGCAGTATACTTCTACAGAGTAAATAGCCTATATAAAACTATAAAAGCTGTACTAAAAAGAGCAGAGGGGAGTAAGGAGGATGTCGATGCAGTCACTATTCAACCTGAAAGTCCCCTGAAGGAAACCATGAACACTGGTGGTGACAAACAGTACTCTGTTTCAAAGATCCTGACAGAGATAAATGGAAGCCAACACTTCCCTTTTTTTTTTTTTTTTAATTGAAATTCTCAGATTGTACATAAAATTTGGAGAAACTGGAAGATTTCTTCTGTTGGCTAGGAACACATTCATCACCATGCACCAGGATTTGATAGCATTGAAACAACAGGTCTTGCACTGGCTTGAATACATTATAAAGTAACGCTCCACTTAAGTAATGAAGTGTTGCAATACCCCTGGCAAAACACTAATCTATGCAGCGAAAGCGAGGCAAGAAGAAAAATGTGTCTTACCACACAGTAAATAAATTTCAAGTGTTTAGTAAACCTTTATAAACAACAAGATTTGAATGCCATGACAAATGTGTAACAATGAATAGACACAGAGGAATGGCAGGTTAGGGAAGCACATCCCACCTTGGAGCTGAGGGCTCACCCTGTACAAGGACACCAGCTGCATGACGTTTCGACCTTCCAGGACTGATGGTTGGGATTCAAACAGCACATCAGGAACTGAATCTCCTCTGCTCTTGCAGGCCCTCAGCCTGATGTAAAGAGGAGTAGATGGAACTCAAGACCACTTCCTCCTGCATGGGTATAAAGTCCTGGAACCTCCTGTCGTGGGTAGGGTAGGGTAGGGTAGGCAAAGCAAGCAAAGGCAAGCCAAGACAAGCTTCATGAGTGGTACAACAGAAGGGAGAAGCGGCTGTATCACTTGCATCAAGTGATTTAAAATTTAGTGATTTAAATTTAGAAGACATCCTATTTCATGACAGGGATGTAGTCACACAAGCTTGCTAAAACACAAGAGCCCCTTGCAACTATGGACATATTACAGATGGCAAAAATGGCTCAGTTTACTATAAATAACTGTAAAATCAGGAATTTAATTGTCCCAATGATCAAAGATGTAAAAATTACCCTTTTCAAAACATGTTTCAGCTTCTCTTGTGAGGATCCACACAGCCCTTATCTGTGAAAATCTGTAGCAACTCAATTACCAATGTCACAGAGACCAGACCAGCTTCTCAACTGTACAGTCTGGCCTAAGACCATATCCTTGTGTCAAAATGCAACTTGACTGTCTCATCATCAGTGATATAGAAATGCTAAATGGCAAGTTAACAATAAAGAGAATTTGAACCACATACACTAACAGACTAGTGCAGTATGCATTGCTATACCCAGGCATATTGGCAATTGTATATATGAGGGTTTTGAGATATTTCTTTTTGCACGGTTGGAAGGTCAGAAAAATACATTGGGACATAAGTTGTCATCTCTCTTACATGACAGTGAGCTTATCTGGACTTCTCAAATACAGTTCTTATTAAAATAGGTTTTCATAAAAATATACATGACAATTCCTGTGTGTACTTAAAATAAAACTACAAGCAAAGTGTATACTGGGGATTCTGTGAAGAGCTTTTACGACCATTTACGGTATTAAGTATTTCTTCATCTCACAACTACAACATCCATGAGAAAGAGAAAGACATACCTAGGTCCTGCTACTAAAATTATCTATCAGGATAAAGCAGCTCTGATTTCAGGGTATATTTTCTGACTTGCCTTTAGCTAAGACATTCTTTCTAAGGAAAGAAACCCAAGGAAATCCGACCTCAAGCTGCACACGAAGTTGTGAGCCATGCTGCCTCATCTCTTTCCTTCAGACACTACCCAGGAAAAGGAGCAGCCACCCAAGCCACATTTCCATTTGGTTTGACTCTATTGCTGCAATACAAACTTTCATGTCTCTGCTTGAGGAGCTCTGACCATTCTGACCATGCTTAATTACCACTTATTTTCCAGATCACTAATTAGGTTTTGCAATACTCAGTTCATAGAAAAAGCATTGCCAAGATCAGTAACTTTCGAGGTCTCCTGCTTTTTTCATATTTGAACTTTACTTAATCAAGATTTTCTAAGCTTTCTTTTGAAACCATTTCCCTAAGAATGCATCTAAAATGTTATTCCTAAATTTTGAATTCTTCCAAAAGTTTAACAAAATACAATAAGCCAATTCTCTTTCTTTAAATAGTGTGAAATCAAGGGAGGATAAGCTTACCTCCTGATGCGCAGATTCCAATACACTTAATTTATGCCCAGCATAAAGTAAAAGATGGGAGATTAAAGTACACACATTTGTGAATTAAATATATATACATATAACCAGAAACTTCATGAATATTTACAAAGAGGGATTCCAAGTAATTATCAAATGTCCTGTTCTAAAAATACAGCTTTTAATATGATGTGTCCAATGGTTATAGTTTGTGTCATAAATTGTTGCAATCAACTTAATTAAATATACAGTATTACTTGAGCGAGATAGTTTATGTTCATTCTAAAATTAAACATACTACAGCTGCTAGTTCACTGGTTTCATTTTTGAGACCACAGTCCCCTTTCCAGCATAAAACAGCAAATGCATGAGAGCATTTTCTGCTGTCTTCCAGCCCTGGGAACACCAATGCCTACATTTCACTTAAGCACAGGCAGTCTCATTTCAGCCAGCGGGAATACTCACATGTTTAAATTTAAGCAGATTCACGGCTTAGCTGTTCACATGTAATTCTCAGAACATAAATCAAATCACACTAAAAAAAATTCCTGTTAAATTTTTTACTTCTGCCAGATCTGGCTATCATTGCAGCTTGCTGGTCACAACCTTGAACTTAACCTGCACTAGATACCATCATTTAGGTCTAAGACTTGCTTCAGATGCACAAAATTGTTCCAATGTGTTGTGTGGAAAAAAGGCAATGTCTTCCTTCCAAACATTGTTATTTAAACCCTGTAGTGAACATATTCTTAAAGCTTATTACAGGGACCCACTCTGTTAACAAATACAATTAGAGAAAGAAAATAGATGTCAGGGGCAACTAGCCAAGGAATTTAAGAAGTGTTTAAAACTGGCAAAGATGAAGTGCAAGAAACCACGTTACTAGGAACACACTAGCACTTGTGACTGAAAGGATATACCTCCATCTCTGTCACAGCTAACACAGTATTTATTAACAGCAAATGTGCAACACATGGAAGGAAAGACTTGCTCAAATTCTGATCCACTACCACGCAATATGCCAAAAAAAAAACCCAAAATACCTGATCCTCTAAGGAGCACCTAAAAATTCTGGAGAACAACCAGTCCTGAAGAAGGCAGAACTGTAACACTCCCCAGAAAACACTGAGAGAGCAGCAGTTATAAACCAAAATAAAGCGAAAGACATTCTTCCTTCAATTCTGGACCACCAGGGAAGTACCCTGTTAACACATCTGGGCATCCCATTCTCGAGGTGACTTGTATGAAACAAAAACACCAGATGCATATGAATCAAATTCATCTTTTACTTTCTTACTACAAAACGTTGTTGTTTTGTTTTTAAATAAAGTAACCCTTCTGTGCATAGTTACACAGTAATACTTAAAACCCAGATACGATTTTGAGTTGGAATATATTATCAGTCAATAAGAACTACACTAATCACTGTAATTAAGTCTCTATTTAAACAACTATTTTCGTATTAAAACTGTTTTCCACAGCTTTAGTTTTAATGCTATTAGTCCACTGTGAAGTTCCTTTTATTAAGCAAGAACAAAACTTTTGTTGAGAAACTTCTTAATCACACAGTAAACATATTTGTTCTAATGTTGACGTTTAAGTTCTCAATAAGAAAATCTATTTCATTTACTTTGGATAACAAAGAGACTTTTGACAGTGTTACATTGCACCACACCAAGTATTTTGCTTTGCAGAACACAGAGAATTCAGTTCTCAATACAGCTACCTACACTTGAATAATTCCAAGTAAACGTGTTGTCCAGTACAAATGTAAAAATGTAAATAATGAAAGAATTGACATAATTTTGCTTTTCTCCATAGAAAAGATGGTGTGGCTCTGCTGTGGCCACAGTGATGCATCATATGCAAGTCAGTGCTGAAAACACAAGACCAAGTTTGCCCCTCAGTGCCACAACATTACCTGAGGAGCAACACACAAAGCCTATTTAAAATCACCACCATGGATCTTTCTTGCTCTCCTGTCATTGATCTAAGTTACAACAGACAACATAATTTCAAAATTGTAACTAAGACCAAGAAGGAGACAGCAATCAGAAAACATTTTGCTATCTGAGTTATTGACTTTTAATTTCCAACTCAGTCTCGCTTCAAAGGAGCGTAGTCCTTAAATACTGATCAGTTCTGTCTGTAGTTATGTTCTTATTACAAGATTACTGCAATAAGATTTTCCACACTGAATTTTACCTTCACTGAATGAAAATTAATTAGCCACATTCTAAACAGCATCCAAAATTCAGAGGTTATGCATATTTAAATGCCGTGTGTGGACCCTGTTGCAGTCTTTTGGTTAACTAACTCCTTTTCTCTTGCAGTGCATGCCATATGCTTTGGACAATTTTAGCCACATTTATCTTCAGTAAATTTTTCCATTTCCAAAGTGCAGCAACAAGTAATATTCAAAAGACTAAACTGTTTATGCCTCCCTAAGTTATGACCTTAAAATACAAGAACTATTTACTTATATTACCTTTGGTTGCAGCTTCTGACTTCTGTCTCATGACTTCTATTGCATGAGCAAAATGCAAAAGACAGCAATATTTTTAATATAGCATATTTACACAACTATTTGCAACCCCAATTTATTGAAAAGGTCTTTATTAAGTGTGAAATGCCATTTAAAAAGAATTAGAACATAATTTTCTAGTGGGAATGCAATATGTACATGGGCAATGAAAAGCAGAAAGAACATTTGTTTTATTACAGCTGCCATTAACATTCAGGTGTAGTCACAACCTATTTCATTGTGTGTTGTGAGTAAAATAACTCCTGAAGTTCTGTTACAGTCAGGCTTACACAGGGCAAAGCAGAAAGCTCAAAGAACTTTAGACATTAAGCAAAAGTGAGCTTGACAGACACCCAGCACTTCAGTAAAACCCAGGATGGAAAAAGAAGAGACATTCCTCCTCACAGAATGTTACACAGAATTTGCTTGCATGTATGAACTACATTCCTAACACTTGGGGGAAAATAAATGAGCTATTAAACTATGGCAGCCCAGTGCTAGTTGAAAATGAGGTTAGTTCAACATAAAAACTAGTTCACAATATCTCTGGTTATAATTACAGAAGAGGAGGAGTAGGACAGAATAGAATAGAACCGAATAGAACCGAATAGAACCGAATAGAACCGAATAGAATAGAATAGAATAGAATAGAATAGAATAGAATAGAACAGAGCAGAAGAATAGAATAGAATAATTCATTTTGAAGGGACCTACAGTGATCATCTAGGCCCGCTACAATATGCCGGCTTTTTCAGCAAACCTGGAAACTGAAGGTATTTGGTAGATGATGCATCAGTCATTAAACTTTGCACACCACAAAAGAAACAGCACTGTTTTCCTTAAATAAAAATTCTTTTTCATCATGCTGAGTAATTTTAGGCTTCAGCAACTTGCATCCTCACTTTCAACATACCTAGTAATGTTCAATTTCACTTTCCAAAAGCAGCACAATATGACAAATCTCCACAAAAAACGGTATTTGAAACAGAAATCTCCAGTTGCATCAGGATCATCACCATTTCAATAAAGGAATGATCCTTGCAAGGAGGAACACAGCAGGGATTCAAGTCCTCACACTGCACAGGAGCCTCCAGAACAGCAACCTCCAGGCTTCTAACTCCTGTTGTATTGACAGTATTTAATTAATAAAGCCTTATCACCTCTAATTAAAAGTGCTAATAAGGAGTAGGAAGGGAAAGAGAGAAAACTTTGAGAAAATGGTATCATTCAGGTGTTAGTGAGTGGGAAGGCAATCACTTGTGTGACATATGAAGGCACGGGGCTGAGGGGGTAACACAACAGTAAAACTGTTACTCCTACATTCAGATGTCTACAATGCTACCAAATCCCAAACCTGTAAATCCCAAAACAGAAAGAGTCACAGATCTACCAAATTTTGCTTTTCCAACGTGAGGAATGACATCAGTGTGAATCACAGCACACAAGCTCAAGAGGCAGCAAGGCAGCTCAGAAAGGGAGAAAGAAGGGGGAAAGAGCAGCCATTCAGTAATTGGCCTGCTCCGCACCATGGAAATCATTTACATGTTTATGTTCCTTGCTTTCATTTTCAAATGAAAAGGACATGCTATATTTAGCTCAAATCTTGTCTTGTGACACATTTTAAAGTCTTGGTGGCAGCCTGTATGGAAAAGCAGTGCAATTAGGAGTTAGAAATCTAATTGCAAAGGGTCTGTGAAAACACACAATCCTGAAATCGCATGTTATGGATAAATACATCTGGTTTAGAAAACCCAGTTGGCTCATGTTAACCTTGTGAACTGATCCTACACAGAATGAATCTTGCTGCTTAATCCCCAGCTTCAAAACAATCTTGAAAACATAACAGCTCAATTTCAAGATACTGTATTCCCATGCTATACTGAAGCAGTAACCAAAGCTATCTCACACAAACATTTCTCCTGATGTACATACACTGTACAAAAAAGGTTCTCCTGATTGTGCATACATTGACATGATCCAACTTTTATTATACTATTTTTACCCTAATAATAATAGTGTAATTCCACCTCTGGCAACCCCCTTATGAAGCATGTTTTTCCTTTTAGTATTCTGTTGTGGCATTTAGACTCCCTGGAGTCAACACAAAAACCTTTAATTAATTATACGGGAAAAAGTTGCAACATACTCTTTAGGAGAAAGTAGCAGCAGTGTTAAATTAAAAAAATAAGATCCATTGACCATGGCTAATGTCCCTATTACAATGCAGGCATCACTAAAACTGTGTACATGGCAACAGCAGAGCCATATGAAGGCCAGCACCAACTCAAATCAATATATGAGAATGCTACCTTAAACATTCCTCTGTATCACAGCTGTAAATGACCTCAGATGTAGCTTTCGTTAACAAATGATGGAAGCTGGCTAGCTGGAAGAAATCACAAAGTATAATCAAATTTGAAAAGACAACAGATACAGTTCATATGCTGTGTATTTCTTTTTCCCACCATTCTACGGTAAGGTAAATGCAAGTACTACACAAATGAACAGACTCAGCTAACCCTGATAAAATCACATTTGGGGGGCTGTGGGTGGGAGGATGATGAGAGGCCGGAAAAGGAGAGCTATCTTTCCTCTCCCAGACTTTCATCAGTTTTTCCGTTCCAAGTCAAAACCAAAAACTAGGACAGTTATATTTGCTCATGATCAGATAACCATAAACTAAGATTCTTTTGCTATAACAGATATTCCATCAAATATGAGGTTTTGCTGTTTTGCTGAGATCGTGAATAGATTTTCAACTTTTTCAAACCCTTACCACCAAAATGCCCTTCTCCATATAAGCCTGGATTTTTTTAATAGGAAACAGAATCATCTGCTTGAAAATAAGTTGCAGTAGGACCCAGATGGACTACCTTTCTGCTGCCATTGCTGCTGAACTCCACATAGTATCTGGTTATTAAAGCAGGTTCTAAGTGTGAAACTCTAAAACATCTCATCATTTTGCATGCAGCAATTTTCTTCTTAAATCTGCAAGACCACACTGTAAAAGGTGATAATTGTTAAAAGCATGGGAATAGAGAATGCATATTTTCTGCTAAACATATCCCAGAGAAGAGAAAGCAAACTGCAAAATTTTCAGCTCCCCTTTTTGGATGAATCTGCTCTTAAATGTCATTTCCTAATCTCCTGTTCTCATTTTATTCAGTTGTTCTGGAATCAGAATAGAAATAGCTAAGAGTACATGTCTCAATTTTTTAACTTTTGAGATATTTTATAACTGCATTAATTTCTCACTCCACCTTTTCACACCTCAAAGTGACTGTAGAAAGCTGAAGAGAGAAACAATATACAGGAAATTTGGAACAGTTTAATTCCATATTGTTCAAATGAAGATTCAGTCCTTAAGATATACATACCAAGTTACTCCAACTGTACAACTCTCCTGGCTATGCACTGGTTTTTCCTTATTTCTAGATAATACTGCTGCCTACTGACATACTTCATTTCAATGCTGAAAAGTAGTTAGAAGGCAAAACCCCAAAATATATGAATGTACTCTCAGAGGGACAGGAAGTCAAGGCAAAAACTGGAGCTGCCCAGTTGCCTGGAATATCACTTTCCTTAGGAACTACTTACAGGACTTTACAGAATTTCACCTAATTATTTACAGGAATGAATGAACTGTTACACAGGATGAAGCCAAAGGTCCATCTGATTGAGAGCATTTTCTCTAGCAGTTTGGTATTTGTATTTGACTTTCTGAACTATCTCCTCTCTTGTAAACACAGAAAACTCATGGGGATTCACAGAAATTACCATTCAGCAGGTTTAAAAGAAAAAAAAAAAATCAAACTAAAACAAAAGGCCCTTTCCACACAAACAAAACTATTAAATTGTGAAACTCTGTGCTGCAGAGGCCAAAAGTATAAATGATTTTATGGAAAAACTTCAAGGGAAATAAGTTCACCACTGACTATTGAACAAGATGACCAAGCTAACAGCGCAGCTCTGAAAGCCTCCGGCTGGCCAACTGTGGGAAGTTCAGGGGATTCACCAGGGAAAGCACTGCCCTTGCTTACCCCTTCCCACCACCCTCTGTGCTGGCCAGGAACACGCTGGGCTTGTCGGATCCAATATAGCTCTTCCTATGATCGAAAACAGCAACAAGGAGGCTCTGGCTCAAAAGAGTGAAAACTTGCTTCATTGTATTCAATCCTGGGCCACAATTTTTCCCCCCATGTCCTTAATAGATATCATTAGTCAGTGGGGTGATGTGTGAGCAACAAAGGGGTGAAAAAGTACTGCCTGGTCTTTCACAAGGCTCTGCATTCAACCCATTTCTTTAAGTACAAAACCATGTAATGGATATAGACTCAAAAATATTTCTATGGGTGGAGCATCTTCCTAATTTTGGGCAGTGCAAGACAATTTATATCCTGAGACACAGGAAAGAATTTTCCTTACACCTACTTAAGTTGACTTTATTAAACTTGTATGAACACCTCCTAAACTAATGGACAATAAGTAAAATACTTTTAGGGAAGTCCACACAAATAGGCTGTACCAATAAGTGACTTATTAATATCCTTGCAACCGTTTTGCTCAGGCAAGACCTAAGGGAATGCTACATGCACATGTACCAGCATCTAGCACTCCTCACATCAGCTCTTCATATCAATTCACTGAATCACAGAAGAGCTGGGGTCAGCAGAGACTTATGGAGACCATCTATTCCCAACCTGTACCCAAAGCAGGGTCACTCAGGAGATACTGCTCAGGGCCACGACCAGTTGGGTTTGGAATAGCCCTATGGATGGAGACTCGTCTTCTTTGTTTATTGTGCTTTAGCAGAATTTCCTGGATTTCAGTTTGTACCACTGCCTCTTGTCCTGTCACTGGATACCCTGAGAAGGGTCTGGCTCTAGCTTCTGTACTCCCCCATCAGCTCTTTATACATACTGTTAAGACCCATTAGCTCCAGCTCCCTCAGCCCCTTCTTACATGATCCAAATTACTTAATTGCCATCATGGTCCTTCATGCATGGTCATGTCCTTTCCATATTGGGGAGCCCAGCGCTGGAGCCAGCACTCCACAGCCCCTCTTCCTAGTACAGCCTCACCATCCTCACTCCACAGACAGAAGTCAAAATTCAGAAAACCCAAATATAAAAATACAGCTTCACCACCTGACCATGGACTAAAAAGACAGTGGTCTCAGGTGCCTGTCTCAACACGTGATCACTGCAGTTTGTGTGGCCATCTCATCCACCAGCAAGTACTGCTGAGGCTGAGCAGCTGCAAAGCAGTGTGGCTGTAAAGGAGGAAGGGAGCAGCAAACTCTTTCTCAGGCAGAAAGCTTATAGCAGGTCTCATAAGATATTTAAAACTCCAGACGATCTATTAAGGTAAAAAAATCAAACCCCAGCAACAACTTTTAACATCCCCAGAAGACAGACTATTCAACACAGAAAGACGAAATTACTGCTATATGATATTTTACTCCTCCCATAAACTATTTATAATGTAGCCCTACAATACCACATAATATCAAAACACACCAGCCCTTTCACAAAAGTAATTAAATAAATAAAATATAAACCAACTCAGTACCCTCCAGGCACTCACCAGAAGACCCAGATTCTCCATCATGGCCCTTTACCCAAGCACACTCACACAGCACAAGCACAGCCCCTTTTCTTGCTTACAGAGACCCTCTCTTGGAGCAGCCATCTGTCTCCTGCATGGACATTTAAGTCCCACTTCTGTCTCAGTGCTTCCCTGCACCTTTTTTTGTGTTAATTCTAAAGATTAATGGCAATCGGTAGTGAAATATCAATGCTGTCAAACAGATCTATTACTCTTTCTTGAAGCTGGACTGGGAAATATGTTTTCCAGCTGTTTCAGTGTAGATAGTTTTTAAAACTGAGTTCCCCTAACCAGCTGGCTCATCAGTCAAACACACCCCTTCTGCACCAAAGAGCAGCCCTGAATCTCAAAAGGTGGCTGAGAGAAGGCAGGTGGCAAAAAATAGCTAATCCAAACTCTTAATTCCAACCCTCCTCTTCCCCAGCTTCAGCCAAATACCTGTAATTTGTCAGTAGTATGAGACTATTTGAAAGCTCAAAACTAGGATCTTCTAAGACTACTTAATGATACTTCTCTCTTTTGTGATCTGAAACACTGAGGTACAAAATGCCCTGCCAGAAAGGGGAATATTCCAGAAATAAGTTTGATAATACAATTATTTTTAAATTTTTATTTACTTACAGAAAGACCAATAAAATTATGACCCTCAGCAAGTCTATTCTTCAGTTTTAAAACACAAGGAACTAAGGAGTTGGCTCAGAAACAGAGAACAAGAGGAAAAACTCTAAATTTAAAAATTTTTAATTTGTGCTCCCTATCCCAAATTATGCTCCATAAAAACAAGAGTTCATACTGGAAGTCAAAAAATGAATACAGAAAAAGGATGGTGCAAGAGCTAAAGAGGAACATTCCCATAAATTAGCACACTGACAAACCAATGTAGATAAGATGAAGTAATGTGACTGTGGTGGAGGTTCCAGGGCACTCCCCCCTACCACTAGACAGCCTCCACTGTAAATTGCCATGTGGTGTCAGAAACTGTCGTTGCTTCTGAGCAATGAGTTACACTAGCATAAGCTTTTTTATTCACAAATAATCTTCCACTGGGAAACTTTCAATCTATACAATTCTTTTCCTTTTTTGTTAGCAGGATATTGACCCATAAATTGAACACACTAATTTAGAAAGGTATTTTTTGCTACAAACCCACATTACTGCATCCCATTCAAGGCAGCTCTCCAGGGCATTCCCAGTTCTCCGTCCTTCCCAGAAGGCAGGACAAGCTTCTGCCTTGTGTGGGAAGGAGTGGGTGCTTGGCTTTCTGCTCTCCTGCTGTCAGAATAGCTCCCCCATGCAAAGAGCTTGTCAATCAGTGACCCATCCTAAAAAGGAAGTGAAATGTCGCATTTCTTAAAGAACTTGGGGACAAGTGAGCTTACTGAGAAAACTGGCATAAGCACAGCTACTGACCTGTAAAGTCAACAAGGTCAGAAAAAACACAAACCCCTTTGCCTCCAGGTAGATTTTCATTAATATCGTGCTTGCCCTTGGCATTTCCAGGCATGACCCCATGGGTAGCATTGAGGTGAGAAGGATACAGACGTGGGTGATTTATTCTCAGATAACCTTGACTCTCTCCTCCAGAGTAAATGAAGACTATCGTGCAAGGCAGTGCCAGATTTGAATGGGACACAGGAAGGACATTAGCCAAATACATTTATTCCCTTACAAAAAATTTTAGGGCATTATTTTTAATAACCCCAAATTTTAAAATAGTGCTCCTCAGCACCTGGAATCTGAATGGAAGGTATGGAAGCAGCTGAGGTAACACAAGTTGCCAAGTAATCTAAATTGGACAGAATTCAAGGCACCTAAAATTGGTCTCACTGGCTTTACATTCTTGGCAGGAGAAACTTGATTAAGAAAACCATTTTTCACTAGCTACTGCTTTTAATAAATAGCCTACTACTTGTAGCCTACAGAAACTGGAAGAGTGACTAAGAGTGGGTGAAGCAGAAGAGAGCGGATGACTTGCTAGGGAGTTATTATTAGATACCTGATGTCAGAGCAATGATGGTTACCTCTGTGAAAACACTGCTCCCAATCCCAACAAGGTTTGCCTCTCAGATGAACGCATCAGCAGAACCCTCTGCTGTCCCCTGGGGAATATTAAATTACTCTTCCCATTTTAAAACAATATTCAAATAACACATGACATTGCGCCCCTCTATAGTGCCTTCAAAACCATGAAGGTACGAAGCTCTGCCCACAAACATTGTGACCGTCCCCTCTGGCATGGCCACAGGTGATCCAAACCACTGTTGCTCATCTTTGACAAGGGAGGGGACACATCTTCTCACATCTGACACCATCTGCTGACACTTGCCAAATCAGAAAGAAAAAAAAAAGATACCTGACTAGAGAGAGAAAGGTAATTTCTGCTATAAGAAAAGGTTTATTTTCTCAGACATTTGAAAAGCTTACTGGAAATTCAAGTGCAGCAGGATGGATAGCTTGTTAGACAACCATTACATTGATAGAGAACATCTGAATTTTGAGAACAGCACATGAAGCCTAAACTCAGGTCTATTAGAAATGAGAAACCTCCTGAAAATGAAACCCAGACAGACATAGTGCATGGATAAAGGAAATCTTGGCAATCTACCTCTGTACTGAATCTTTACTTTCCCTGATACATTCAGAGAACTGAAGGCAGTAACACTGCAGGTTTTAGTCAGATGGCTGCCTCCCAAGCACCATCCTGGTCTGTGCACTCAGGACCCATCAGGCACCACCTGCAGTGCCCACATCCCCCAGAGCCACTCAGCTGCACAACTGCTGACAGCTTCCCTCTTCCTACTGCTTCTCCAGCTTCCCTTCACTGCCTTCCTCCCAAATCATGAACAGGGTCCGTCTGTCAGCACGTACTGAATTAAGAAGTCAGTTTGGTTTCTCATCATCCCCACACAATCACACATTCGTGTTCAGCTGGAGACATGGGGTGAAATCAAAGTCAGGAGACTGATCTCCATGGTCAAGTAATCAAGATAATTTTAGCTCATAAACCGGTGTTCAGCTCAACTCCAGCCGACTTAAGAAAATTTTTAAGCTTTTGCAACAGACAGCAGGACAGGGAATGACAGTGTCCTCATTTCTGCACTGGAAAGTCACTCCCACCCAAGTAGCTGGGACTGGTTGTGGCAACACAGGGATGTCAGTGGCCAGCATGCTGTCTCCATCAGGTAGATTTTTACCTGCCCCTTCGCACTTTCAGCTGAGTTAGGTCCCTGGCTTACTTTAACAAGTTATCCAGTACTTACAATAGCTTAAATTCTACTAATCTGCTGGAGTCATTTTTGGCAAGTAGCAAAACCAGTGAATCATCCCACATTATCCCAGAGAGACTTCATAAATAAATCCTCCTATCCAAGGAGAACTTGCTGAAGGCTTTTTATATGAAGGAAACTATTCTGGTCCTGTAAATAAGTAACAGTGATTCAGTCCAATAAATGAGCCATTTGCTTTTTCATACTGATCTTTACTAGAGAATGATAGGGCTGGTATACTGCTGTACACCTCCAGATTTCATTCATTCCCCTTCAGCAACCTACCAAAAAAGAGAAAAACTGATACAAAATCTTCTATATGTTTTCAATCCAGTCCTATGTATCCTTATTTTTATTTTAAAAGCTTTCCAAAGCAGAGGTGACTCAGCAGTCATTACCTCAGACATCAACATAAAATTAGAGACGTTAAAACAATTATGTCAATTAAATTAGTGAGACATCTTTAGCGATTCTGATTATAACCAGATATTAAATTTCAGACTAATCTGAATTGTAATCATAGCCCGTATTTACATCTTAGACGAATGCCAGATAGAAATGTCAATTAATTTGTATATATTGTTTGAAAGACCAATTATGATCATCAGGCACAGTGTTAGACAGTAGCTGTACAAGTGGCAAACAATCTGAATTCTTTTCAAGGAATGAGCTTGCCAATTTCCCTTTTTCTGATGCATTTTGAGATTTGTTTGCTTACTGTTTTGAAGGTGGGAAACAGGAAAATACACCTATTTCAATAAAAGGCCTTGGTTTTCTTAGAAATGCTAAATAAGCTCTCAAATCCAGTAAGCCTATAATGTGCATTGCTGATGGCATATTAACTCTAATAATTAGTCTCTGTTAGCAAAGTAAGCTGCATGAATTTTGCTGAAGTATAAAAGTCATTAAACAATGAGCATCTGTCATAAAACTGTGCAATACATCATGCACAAAATCTCCCATCCGTTCAGCCAACGGTGAAGATCCTCTCCCTCTATGATAGGATTTCTGAGCAATGAATGGAGCTTTCTCTTCAGCATAATCCTTTCCTAATTTAGTGTCAGGATTTTATTATGCAATTCTTCCATTCTGGAACTGAAACAAGTTCAAGTCTCTCTTCGCAAAAGTAAAACATTAATAACTCTGTCTGGTTGACATGCCAGTTTTGTAAACATTAAATTGCTTTTCTTTCCAGAAGACAATAGTAACAAACACTTTCTCTTTGTCATCTAATGTCCTTATATACTTACAGGGGTAAAGACTATCTATAAAATTGCAGCTGACACACAAACACCACATTGAAAGATCTGACACTCAGAGCTTGTGGAGAACTAAACAGTCTGTCAAGCCGTTTAGCAGCAAATTGGATATCTTATTGTTCTAAATAGGATTGAAACAAGACCTGTATTGTTGTACAGAATTAGGAGTGACAATGCAGATTACTCCATTTTAAAGGAAGAGAAAGAAATAACTGGACCTGAAACATAAAAATGGGGTTACAGTCTCTCACCTAAAAACCCTCCATAAGCAGAGAGGGAATTTTTTTCCTTATAAATACATCTCTTTCTATATACAGATAGATTTTCTTTACACAGACAGGTGAGGACAAAATTATGTCTGTGATATATTTGTAAGAAATTCACTGTTGGAGAATAATTGGGTGAAAATATTCTCTCTCTGGTCATAACCTGCTGACGCAAAAGTTCACTCCTAGAAGTCCAGAAGATGCCACTGACCTTTCCACTGTGCACAACGCCTCAGTCAGTGGTTGGGAAAACCAAGGATTTTAAGCACAGGGCAGCAGTTCTGCACCAAATGGGAGTATGGGGAACAACCAATCTTTCACAAACACACCCCAAACCACCACAATCAGCAACAGCATGGAAGCTTCCAAAGTTTCCACACGTGAATGACTGTAAGTAAAAGAAAACATAAAAACCCACCCTAAAATACCACTAGTTCTAAATTTGCCAACTTCAATCCTATTTTTGTCGCCAGCATTTTACAGACAACCACTGCTAGGAGTGCAACGTCACCGCACAGGGAGCAGCCCTTCCTAGATGGCAAAGCAGGTGAGAAGACCAAGCAAGGCCCTGCAGACAGACTGCACTGTGAACACTTCTCGTGGTTCTTTAGAGAAGTTCAATTGCACAGTTTAAAGTGCATAATTACACACAAATGTAATTCTGGATAGTGAAAATACTGGTTTCTTATGTGCTGTTTTAAAGGAAAAGAAAACTATTTTGACAACAGGACTCAAGAGACCTATTTTTAGAATTCACATACGGTACAGCATCTCAGCTGATGAAAGCAAGCAGCAAAATATTTCCTAGCTGAAATATCAGTGTATTTGTACTCCAAAATCGTGACTCATTAAAATCTCAAATTGCTCAACTTCAATCTTCCACAGAGTTAAACAATACTTTTTTTGCTTTATGCATTTTCTTATCTGGAATAAAAATGCTTCACTCCATGTTCTTCCTGTATGAGCTCTAAATAACTTTCTCATTAAACGCAATTTTCTGCTATCACAATTTACACTGCAGTATCTTTCTGCTCAGCCTTTTATTATTTTATATATATATATATATAAATAGAATATCAGATTGGACTAGTCAGCTATTTGGTTCAATATCCTATCCCTGACAACAGAGACTTATAAATGCTATAGTGAAGCTTCAAGAAACCACTGCACAATAATCTGCTCTTGGAGAAATTTCTCCATACTACTCATTTATTTTGAACTAGTCTCAGCTCCCGGGCATCAGAGTTTATACCCATAATCTCCACCACATGATTTACTTGCTATAATTGAAGCCTCTTTTTGCTTACTTCACCTGAGCGCTACTATGCTCAGTACAGAAGTTTTCTTGGAGTAACCTCACAGAACTCAGAGATTAATTTTATATTATGTGTACATTTTGCTTCTTTTTTGTTGAGTTTATGCACACCTCAGTGATCCCTGTGTGATGCTCCCTGTGATCACAACTCCCACCTCTATGAGCACGCTCTCAGGACTTGGGTGCTCGGGTAGATCTAAGGGATGCCTTTGAGCAAAGGTCCGGCAGGATCCAGGACTCGACACAAGCAGATGGCACGTTTGCCACCAGGCTTAATCAAGGCTGAACTATGTATTGCTAATGAGGTCTTGTCACAGATGAACTGCAAAACCGCCCATCAGCCCTTGGCTGGATTAGGTGACCTACCCACATTTCTCAGATGCACAGAACACAACTGCTGCTTGTAGCATTTCAAACACAATGGTAAGAAATTCAATGACTCCCAGCTCTTGGTCCTTTCCAAATTCATTTTAAACATTTAACTGCCCAACCATGTATAAAATGGCCTTGAGGCTACAAAACAATTGATGACATGTAAGTCAATATGAGTGAACAATGAAAATGATCCTTTAATGGCATGGGGCTTTCTAAATAAGAATACCTCTGGTTTGGAAGTGCCCAAAACACATTTCTTAACTTGTATCCAGGATAAGTAATACACTAAAAAGAGATTTTCACACACAAACTGTGAAAGCCAGATACGCTGGAGCTTCTTTGCATTAAACAAAACAAAGTAATAGCAGAAAGTCCTAGAGGCTGTCACTTTACTTTGCTTCCTTGTGAACTGAGCCTTTAAAAGCAAGTGAAAACAAATTATGATAATACCAAAAACTATAATACTGTAATTTCCTAACTATTAAAAATGTCAACCCATGATCATGCTACGGCCTTAGATAGAAAATATAAAATGAAAAGCCTTCACATAACGGAAGAATTCAGTATTTAAGTAAATTTCACCTCACCACTGAAGGCATGCAAATGAATGTAATTAACCAGGTCTCATTAGCAAGGTCTGCTCTAATTTATAGTCTTGTTTTCAGGTTTTCTCTGAATCTGTTGAAGATAAAGATCAAAACAGGAGGTCAAACAGAAAGATTTCCATCTTATATCCACAACCAATTTTTCAGTAAAATTAAAATGGGACAGAAGTGACACAGCTGATGGCAGCCATTCCAAGACAGTCCAAGACTCCAATGACTCAGTCTAACGCCATATTCTAACACCAGTTCCTCCCCGAATACAATATGTAACTGGGAAAAAAATTCTCAAGTACTTTAAAATTCAACATTTTTATTCAGGCTTTGATGACAAAGCTTTCAAGAACATGATGTGCCGGGTTACTTTTTTGCTTAACTAAGTTATAAGGTGTAAACGGATTATAAAAATTTCCTGGTAATTCTGAACCACTTTAACAGATCCTTTTTATAAAATTGTTTCAACAGACACTACTTCCCCACACAATGGCCAGGACTAAGGACAACACCTTGGGCATTGCATGGGAAAGGAACCAGCACAATGTGCTAGATGTTAAGTGTTCCAGAGCAGCCCAACTGACTTCTCACTATGGCACTCCAATTACTCAGTACAAAGAGGCAATGCAATCCCTCTGAAGCCTCTGAACTACTGTTTACCCTTTCTGACTTCATTACTGCTCTCCAACTAAATACATTCAAGGTTTTGCAAGTCAACATCTAACTTATTCTGCTGTTTCCAAAGGCAGTGTCTCACTATGACACCTGATACAAAGAGCAAGCATGCAGCTGCTGCTTGGGAAAGCTTGGGATGGACCTAGAATATCTGTATCAGCCATGTTTTCACACTGCAATTTCCCCTCCCCTTTAGCTGTTCTGCTAAAAAAAAGGCCAATACCAAAATCAAAAACTCAGAGCCCTTTAATCAGGGAAGAAATAAAAGCATAGTTCATTCACTTCATTAAACTCAATAGGATTCTCCCTTTACAATCCTGATGGTGACACCTGGAACAAAATTTTTTCTTGATTTGGTTCAAATCCACAGAAAACTGCAGCAGATCTCTAGAAATCATCCAAGACTGGTTCTGGACAGCCTCATTTTCCATCAGGAATGTGTGCTGAAAAGGGTCTTTTGATGCTCAGTTCTTGCTCTTTGCATTACTTGATTCTATCCATTACTTGTGCAACATGGACGGGCACAAAAATTATCAGAGAGAAATGTCGCAATCTTTATGGTAATGTCAATGATCATTAATCAAAGAGAGATTTTACATGCAGAAGTCTGTGTTTTCAAGTTCAAATGTTCATTTTTATTTGGAGTGATTACAGGCTTGATCCTTATACAATTATTTGCTCTGTTAGGCACAAACTTTCGATGGCTTTCTCAGCCATTAAAGTCAGCACTTCACTTGAAATAAACGGCAACACTGTCTAAGAATGGAACACAGAAGTTCCCTCTTAAAGCAGGTGGCATCAGTACATTCAAAACGTGTTCAGTGTTTCCAGTGATCCAGCTGTTGTCACTGTCCAGACTCAATCTTTTCCTTTCAAGCAAGTGCTACCAGGACATTTTATATCTTTCAACCCTTGCTAAAGGTTTCCCATCCCCTTGACCTCTGGCCACTCTTTTCTTACCTCTGCCCAGTTCAATCCCAGACAACTCCTTACAGTACAGTCAGTTTCTCCAATACCTTTCCTTTCTCCAAAACCTTTCCTTCTCCAAAACACAGGCATCTACCTTTTTTCCCCAGGATCGAACCTTTTCATGCTTCCCTGATACCGTCCACTATTCACTGAATTTTTACCAATGTTTCAGCTTGTCTCTGCCGTGTAACCAAGAAGCTTATCCAGTGGTCCCTACCTTGTGCTCCCCATGCAGACAAGTGACATACCTCCAGGATCAGAACCATGCCCTGTCATTCAGGTGTCAGACACAGCCAGCCAGCCTGTGCTGAGAAAAAATAGCCGTGACCCCAAAAGCAGCTCTTCTGGGAGAGCTTTACATGGAAGGAGACTTAGCCCTTGCAGACACCTTCACTGTGACCTGCATGTCCCAGCATGCAACAGCACAGGCTCAGAACCTGGAATCTCTCTCACCAGCCTGATAAATTCTGAGCATCCCCCTCTTGGGTTTGGACTGACTTGCAGGAGGAAGCATTGCTTGCTTCCTTCCCCTTTCCTTTGTGGATCTGTGTTCAAAAACGTGAAAGGCCAGAGTCAGACATGCTATTGAGCAGCCCTGAATTCAATCCATGGTGTGTAACAGAAAGCCTTTATACCATTATGCAGGAAAACAAAAGAAAAACAGTTGAAAGTATTCCTTCACTTTCCTTGGACAGGGGAAAGTAACTTGGTTTATTCCCAGACTCCATTCAGTTCTGTCAGATAGGCACTTTCTGAAAAAAACAGCCACCCCATACCACACACAAACTAACAGAATAGGCTGTATTTAAGCATGGAGAAACAAAGAACAAACTTACTCCTGTTTTTTTAGTGGGTTTTGAAATCACAGTCAGACATTTCAACTTGTAGGCTCAGGTTTAAACCTGGGGAGCCAAACAGAAGTCGAGCCCTAAAATTGGAGACACACTCGTGCAGCTGGCCATTGGATGAATGCAAAGAAAAGAAAACACTTGAACCCAAAGTCTGCTTCTCTGAAAACAAATCCTTTATTATTTCTTTGCAAACTAACCTCAGAGAGGGTTCTGGCTAGCACGTTAAGCAGCACACCCTGCATCTGCCAGCTCCAGTCAAATTAACACAGAGCCCCATGACAGTGACTAAGAGCAATCATGGAAACTGGCCTGAATACAGAAGTGCTCACGGTTTTTAAAGAAATGGATAATGGGTGATTTGTAGGAGTTAGCTGTCAAATTATATATTTCTTTTTTTTTTTTTATGCAAGCTAATAACAGGCTTAAGCCTGCAACTTGCACTTGGAATAATGATTAAAGTAGCAAACTACAGCAGCTTCTGTCTGAAGGACTCTCTCAGCTGAACTTCACCCATAGTCACAGAAAATCCTAAGAGATATCTTAGGAGTGGATAATATGAATCACTCTTTTTTTTAAAGCAAGAAGGATAATGCAGACTGGCAACAATTTTTTATTCTATTTTCTTTTAAAGAGCTAAAACCTGTCATTAAATAAAATCACTGCTGACCCACAGGAAGCCACTGGCACAGCCACTGATTAAAAGAATCTCATAAAACACATTCAGAGATGTTACATCCTTAGCTCTGAAAGATTTTTGCCATTTTAGATGATAAATTGTAGTGCACTTTCAATTCCCCTAACTCGAACAAATAATTTTTAAAGTGTCTGAAAACGTAAAGATCTACTTAATCTTTTTAATGATCAATACCACTGTATTACAAAGAAGATTATGTAATAGATTCAGCAAAAGTTAATACAGAGCTATTTGTGATTCTAAAATGGTGACTTGCCTGGATTCATCTAAAAGGGGAATTAATATTAAGGGGTGATGTGGCAAGCCGAGGACTGGTCAGGTAATAAAAATTAACACCCTCAAAGAAAACAATGAATAAGTAATTTTCACCTTCATAAAAACATTGATTGATAAAGCACTGTCTGAATATCTAAAATGTGGTGAAAAGACAAAAATTCAAACCTGAACTTAATGTGAGCCTTGTCTATACATCAAATTTGCACCATGATAATAGGATTGGTTTAGGAAAAGCAACCAAGAGTGAATACACTGAACTGAGCATTTCAAGAGAACTTTATAGCAAATTACCTTACACTGTACTCTTTCAGCAATTCAGAGGCCAGGCAAGAGGTTTTTTGACTGTTTTAAAGATACTGGGGTTTAACAGAGTTGATAAGCGAGGCTTGTGTTCTGTTGAAGCTGTATAGAACCAAAGTGCTGTGTACTGGGGGCTCCCCAGTAATTTCTATCTCTCTTTCACCTGCTTCTAGTGGATAGTGCAGGGACTGCTTGATTTTTTTCCAATGGTTTTTCCATAAACACAGTATTAGATGCATATGAGAAAAGGAAACTTAAGAGAAACAACCACAGCAGATAACAAATGTTTTATCTAAAAAGAATCCTTGTCCAGAAGCAAAAACAAAGCTTTGGACAAATGCTACCAATCAGATTAAGGTTTGGTTACCTTCCATAAACATATCTATTCATCACAAAAAGCCAAGCCCATAATGCCTAGCATTGGAAACAAAGCTTGAATCTTGATGTGGAACTAAGTCATTATCTCTTTCAGAACATTTTTTACATTCAGTAAAATACATGCTGCAACTGTAAAGTAGAAAAAGAAATCAGAAACAAAGGCACACAACTCTTAGTTTTTCTTGTCATTGCTGTTAAGTACAAACATTTTCAGCCTGCAATCAAAAGAATAATTTATGTAACAGGAAAAGCAAATAGTAAGAACAAATTAAATTTAAACACATTTCATAACTTGTATATTTCTTAAATATAATAAACACACTTTAGATGACTGCAAAAATATCCCTATTTAAGTGACTTAGTTAAATTAAAAGGTTAATTATAAGGCTTGGTTAATTATGCAACATGAAAAAAATAATAAATCCCATCATGAATCTTTAAGATGACATCTTTATTGCAGACTAAGACATGAACCTTGTTGTTTATACATTACAAACTGGTATGTGTTCATTTTATGAGATGGTGCCAAAAAGAAATTCATTACTAGGCCAGTATAATATAACATTAGTTATATTCTACTTTATTCACATCAGAAAGAGAAAGTGAGTATAAACTGACTTCATCCTTCAAGCATAGAGGTTACTTCAAGGACATTAAATAGGAGAGAAGTGCATGTTTTCATCAGCAACTCACTCAGTAAAATGCATACAGTCTATCACAGGTGGAATCGAACTGATGACTGCTTGACACTGTTATGAATTAAGGGGCTGGCTTATTGCTGACTGCAACATTTTTCATCTCTCTCTAAAAACAAAAGCAGTAAACCAGGTAGGCAACTCAAACCCTTGATATAAATGGGTGTTTGTCTTTACTTAATTCCTGAGCTCACTTTCACTGACCTCGCCATGCGTGTCTTTTGACCCAAATGGGGACAGTCCCAAATGTGCCAGGCATGGCTAGTCCAGCCACACAGAATCCAGCGGGACTCCTCCCAACTTGCTGAAACACAGGGCTCACACACTGTGAGGTCACAGAAAAGCAGCTCAGGACACAGAAAAGGGCAACCTTGCTTAAGCCTTATACCTGTCCACTTGCTATAGAGTGGATTATCAGTCAAAGGACACCCGTAAGAAATTCCATGTCTGGAGCTGCAATAATCCAAATGGGTACAATTGGCCTATGAAGGAAGAACGGCTTATGCAGGAAACAAAGCAGGATGAGTTAAGTGTTGGAAGACTCAAGGCTTTGTCATTTGGCTGCAAAAGCCATGGCCATGAGCAGCAACAAGCCCTTAGCAAGCAACTCAGCAGTCAAAAGCGTTCAGCCCTCCAAGCTGCAGTGACTGCGTTCGGTAGAACAGACCCACAGTTGTCAACGTTAACGCAATTTCACACTGTCTCTAATCACATTTTAATTTTAAAACACCACATTTCCAGTGGTGCATTTCTATTCCTTCCCATTTTACATGGAATTTGCATTTCTTAGAAGCAACTGGCTTCTCTGGGCTCACACACTTTGCCTGAGTCATACATCAAAACCTGCTCCGCTGTTAAACGGCTGTTCCCTTTTCATTAGGTCCCACAAGAACCAGAAATGCAAACACACCAAAGTAAGAAGGGTACTTTTGCATCTGATTTGATGCAGATGCAAAATAACAAGCAAATATAAATGTATCAAAAAGTAGAATTCAAAGCCACCTTTCTTGCAAGTCCTAACTCTTGTTTTGCTCTACCTGATTGCCTAGAAACTAAGATAAATGGAGTTCTATGAATACAATAACGAGAAAAATTATAGCAGCATGGAATAGGTAATTTGCATTCTATATTTAGCGTGTATGCATATGTTAGTGCTGACAGGAAGAGCTATTAGAAATGTCTAAAAGTGTCTCAACTGGAGAGCTTTTGCAAGTAAGTTTTTAAAGGTAAACACAAGATGAAATATTTAATAGTTTAAGTTTATAGTTTGGAAGGGCTTACATTCAGATTGTTCATCACAATTTGTTATAGCTTCAATACTCGGTGGAATTCCTTCCTAACTACCTTGGAGGCAACGCCTTTGTCTGTAGAGACTGGATAACAAAGGCAAACTGCATATTCATGTGGTGCCGCTGATCACTTGTGTAGTTTTTTGTTCTGCTCTCTCCCCAGGTCGGGAGGGGAGGGGGAGGGGGGCGGCTCGTTCTTCCTGCGCAGGTCAGCGAGGGCAGGTACTGCAGCGACCGGCGCGGAGAGTGAGGCAGAGTCACACCGGTGTCCGGAATTTACTGGATAGCTGGGATTCTTCTGCCTTCTCACCCCTGACTAGACCGCTTTTTGGTCATCTGTGGAGGTTGCGGAGCTGTCTGGGAGAGGAGAGAGAGAGACTGGCTCCTGTTCCTCCATTTTTCCAAGATAGACCTTCTGCTGCTGTTACAGCCATCTCCATCACTGGTGAGCTACGAGAGAGAAACCGAGGCCAGATAGCCGGGCACGACATCGCCTCCTGCTGTCCGTAACTATCACTGCATCCCCTGGGAGCGGGGCCAGCGGTTGAGGCGCGACATCGCCTCCCGCTGTCCTTAGATACAATTGCAGTCCTTTTGGGGATAGCTAAAGGACCCTTTAACTTTTTTTTCTTGTCATTTGGGAAGGGGGAAGATTTTATCATAAACTGTTGGGGTTTGTTTTTTGTTTTTTGGTTTTTTCTCCTGGAGATATATACAAATGTATTGTGATTGAGAACTGTTATCCTTTTCCATATATATATATATATTTCCTAATTAAAGTTTGTTTTCTTTTCTACATTTAAAGAGAGAGGGATTTTTTTTTTTCTGGTAAACATTGATATCTTAGTCCCCCTTTTGAACTAAGACACAATTTATCAAAAGCACCCAACAGGTTTTATCTTAGCCAGTGGATGGAAATATCTTGAAGCTACCGGCCTTAGAAATATGCATAATTAACTGTTTGTTTGTATTTAATAAACAAGTGAAGATGCATTCCTAAACTGGTAGATTAAAGATACAAGATTAGAACTTGTCTCTCTTCCCTCTGGAGTGGGGAACACGCAACTCTCTAACAGACAAACAAATCAATATCACTTTCAGGACCAAAGCACCCCATTTACACTACTAAGGAAGATACTAAAAAATAAATGCAATGAAATTTACAGACTATCTTTGTCATTAAGCATGCACCTAAAATGGAAAGGTACTAGATTGCCACAATCTTGTGTAGTTGCTTGCTTTACCTGGCAGGAAGGAGGAGCTCTACCTTCTCTTTACCACGTGCCAGATGAAGCAGGGACAACAGCCTGTGAATCCAAACCTGTCCTGGGCTTCCCAGGAACTTGTGCTGAAGACTTGGAGGGGAGGAGGCAGTTTCTTGGTGGTAGTCCCATTTGTCATCCTGAGACAAGTGCTCTTTCCTTAAGAAGCTTATAGTTGGGGTGAAACTCTCTCACCCCAAAATAGTATGGCCTCTTGAACCAGGAAAAAATCCTATGTTCTATTAAGAATTGCTTTAAAACTGGTCCTGAACAAGCAGCTGATGAGCCTACTCAGCTGAGAGCAATACTGAGAGATAAGCCGACATAATTATCATCATACTAATTCCTTCAACTGTGTTTTGGGCATTTCAGCAGAAAGCAGAGAAGCAGCACAGCACCATTTGAAGGGCAGAACCCAGCAGAGCAAGCTGCCAATGCTCTAGCCTGGTCCCCTGCCATGCCTTGGGGGGCCCAAATCAAAGCAGCATCTCCCCAGCACAAGGCAAAGGCAGCCCCAGCCCCAGGCAACCTCCCCGCAGAGGCAGAGCAGCACTGGCTGTGCTGGGGAAGCGCTGCAGACACCCCACCAACAGGGAAGATTTCCAGAAGGGCCTGATGTTTTATGAGCTCAATTACCACAGGAAATCAATGAGGCCTGCCTTTCCAAGCCATTCATAAAACTAAACCTAATATGGTGTCAAGAACATAAAGATAACAAACAGGAGAGGAAAACAAAAATGTTCCCCCCCACCCGATCTCCCGAGCTAAATAGTTCAAGACACTGCATAGAAGATGCATTTAGGCTGACATTGTTGAGATTTAGGATGATGCTATTCCTTCAGCAGACCCTTCAACAAAAATCTTCTGATGTCTTTTTCTTGTTAGGTAACCAATTTGCATTGCTATTAGCTAGCCACACGGTTCAGAAAACTTGCTTCACATTTCAAATTCATATATCCTGCCAAAATGTATTTCAAGTGTAGGTGTAAGGAGACAAAAATACAGCCTTTTTATTTTTGAAAGAAAGAAAATATGAAACAGGGAAAATATTACTTAAACTGTAGAATATAATTAATCATCGGCTTCCAATCCTTCATCAGTCTACTCTGAGTGTCCCACTGCCACTGCAAGAAGTGTCTCTGGACCTGAATCACAGCAGTCCTTTCAGCAGTGGAGGTGACCATGCTTCTCTCAGGGTGCTTTTGCTACAGCAGTGATCTGGGATTCCTCTTTTGCTACCAAGCAAAATGCATAACTGCTGCCAATTGAAGGACTTTTTCTGGACTAGTACAGACAGCTTTCTGAGGGCAGTAAGTAGAAATACCTAACTGTTTGTGACTGGTGTCTGCTTTAGAGTAACTGAACCTATCTTACTGCATCCTCGGAAGAGGCAAAGCAACAGCTGAATCGCCTTGGATCCACCCAATCCAACCACTTGGGTGATATGATTCAGAAACTGCTTTTTCAGACTTTTGATTTCTGCTAACTGAAAAGGTCTATGGCAGCAACACACATCATGATACAGATCATAGCAACTTGACAAAGAAATAGTCAACATTGCCCACATTTTACTATCACTTTGCCTTGACTTAGAACATCTGGATTTGAATATGTGAGCATCTATGAAGTATGGACAGAAATCTTCCCACACTGACAGGCAAAGCTTCAATTTATAATTTTCGTAAGGAGTTTCTTACTGCACCATTATCCTGAATAAACATCTCCTAGAGCATTCCACTAGTAACTACCGAAAGTATCATAAATACCTTTCCAGTGAAATAGTTACCAAATCTTCACCACCACAGTATCTGAAAAGAGTAGTCATTGCTGGAATTTTTACTTGCAATATTATACTGAGTTAGCAAATGGAAAAAAATACCACAATGAGAGCAAGCCTTGCTCCTGAAGGAACTCCATGGCTCAGGCAAGAACTGAGAACATGTTTATGAAGACTCTCTATCCGCATACTTTTCTAGGAATGCAATCTTTTAATGAAATGTGATTCCTGTTTATGTTCCATATTCAATGAGGATATCATCTTTAGAAAGAAATGGGAGCTTCAGGTACATCAAGAGAAATCAAAGAACTTATTCTACCAATCTATTTTTATCTGTTTAGAGTTTCTAAGACACAGAGCATTTTGGCATTTTGAAGTTATTTTTACGAAGCCATGTACATTTTCCGTAGAAAGAGAAATCAAGAAAAAAGATTGTATCATGCACTTAATGACAAAGTAATAAACTGAAGGAATCTTCACACCTCACTGGGCTAAGGATCTTTTACAGAATAATCCCTGAAAGTTTTATTTGGAACCCTTACAGAATTGCATTATCCTTTTAGAAAGGCTGTAATTAGGAATGTGCAAGTAATTGGTAATGGCTTCAATGCCTGTTTGTAAATAATGAACTTAGGTTTTCCTAACTAGTACACCTCTTGCTGTAAGGAATGCCCCACTAATTTCTGAATGGGTTGGGTAGAATCATTGAACACCCATTCTTTGGTACCATTGTACCAACAAATGGTATGTAAGAGCATATGCAACATATGCTCTCTGACATATGGGGGAAAAAAACCCACTACAGACCCAAGTTATTACTCTCCCCTATTTACAGAAAAGGGAAAGGAACTCGTTCAGAGTTGCAGCCTGGAGAAACAGCCATATCACCCTTATTATAAGCCACACACACAGATTTGGTTTAAAACATCTCCATTTTCTCCAATGACACCCAGATTGTCAGAGACTGAACCCACAGCAGCACAGCTGGTATTGCTGGGAATTACCAGGACCATGCCAGTTCTGAGGACTACTATCCAAATGGCATTAATCCTTCACACTTTCCTCCTGTTTTAATATTTACTCTCAAAAGAGAATGGATTTAATTTTAAATAAAACATTAGTATCAACAGCACCTTTGAGCTGCAGATGCTGAAATTCCTATACATACCAACAGCACTCTAAGTACATGGAAAAAGACTCTGTGTTGTCAAGCCTACTGTTCTGAATAAAAATCAAAATATCTATGGAATTCTAAAATTTTGCAACTAATAAGTTAACTTATTTCAAGACAAGTGAATTCCAGGTCTAATCTTATGCTTCAAGTAAGATATTTTGGAGGCAAAAAACTGGAATTGCACAGTAAGCTAATTCATCACTATGCAACGTACAGAGGAAGGTAATTAAAGGAGGTGAACTGTTCTGCAAGCCTGTTCTCTGCACTCTTTGGTCTGTATCTATACCCACATTTCTGTCTATGTGGCCCACTATACAGTGACCCACTCCTCTATACACATGGGTAGATTGGGAATTCATCAAACCACAGACCAGAACCTCAAAACTGTGAGAGCAGAGCAAACCTGCTGTGCCAGCTGTGGAGGAGAAAAGTGAAGGAAAGTGAATGCAAAAGGTATGAAGGATCACTACCTGCAATTATTTTTATTTTTTTTACTCCTTCACAGAGCAAGATCAAACACCTCTTGAAAGGAAGAGCTGCAGACAACTCAAGAAGGGAAGTAAGATGTTGATTCAGTAGAAATGAGGCATCTTTGTATCTCCATGACGACAGAAACCAGCTCCACAGAAGAGCTGGAATTTCAGATATGTTTTGTTTATCCACTAACAAATATTATTTATTATTTAATCAATAAAGAGCACCACATGTGGGGAAAGATAAAACCCAAGTAAGCCATATATAAGTTTTCTGCATTTCTTTTTAGGTCACATGTAAAGGCATCTGTGTCTCATGCATGACCACATTGCACGTGAAGGTAGATAGCTCTGCTTCTGCCCTCAGCTGCAGGGGTCAAGACCTACAAATGATGTGTTGCTGCACTCACAGACCTCCAGAGATTCCCCTCCTCATTTGTTCATAATGCCACATACCCCAGTGAAGCAAAGACACCAGCATTTCCCTACAACAGACAGCACTACATGGGCACACACAGGTAACAGTGCTATAAAGTGCTTAATTCTTAACTAGACAAACAAGTATTTTGCAGGAGATACTCTAAAGGCTAGCAAGTTTTTGTTATATTCAAATTCAAGTATCTGCTTTACTCTTTGCCATCACATGATAGAAGCAAATTGTTTGCTTGGCTGCACAAACAGCAAAGCTGCTAACTAAATTAAGAAGTTGTAAAACTATAAAAAGCAGAGGGAGTATGAGAAGAGAGTAGTTTTACCACCTCTGCATTACAAAGGCATCCTGTGTTTGTTTACCATAAACAAAAATTAAATTCAGCCTAGAATCTACCCCTTATTTATGGATTGATCTCTTGGTTTAGTCACAAAAGGTACTATGCCTAAACAGAGTATGCTTTAACAGTGATCAGAGATAACCAAACTAGCTACACAGCAGTACCTTCAAGGCACTAGTCTCTGTAACTTAAACTTGCATCATGTTATCTGAGGGTTAAGATCTCTAGATAATACAGGTCATTTCAGTTTGCAATTCAACCCCTTTGCCAGGACAGATTTGTTTTCTAGCCAACACCAATTAACCCAGTTAGATAGAATTAATCCATAATTGGGTGGGGGGAGGGTGTAAAAGAAAACAAAATATCCTCAAGAGTTTTCTTCCGAGATAAAGTCTTACAAGGCAAAAACGTAGGATGCACCAGGGTATGACAGCATCAAAGGGAAAGAGGCCAAAACATTAGTTGTGGCATACAGATTTAGAAAGACTGGTTATGATAATTGTTTTTGTACAAACACTTTAGCATATCATTATTTTAGATTAATGAACAGAGATAAGATTTGACAATATCAGTTCCACCTGCCCTGCTCTGGCTCAAACACACATTTAGAGGAAGGTGCCTCCAAATGTAGCAAGCACTGAGAAGAAAAACAACCCCTGAAGTCCTAAACCTGCCAGAAACCAGATGCAGATGGAAAATTGATCTTCTGTCCTTCATCCGTTTTGAGTGAAGGCAGAAATTGACTTCCTGAAAGTTATTAATTAAATTTACTGAGCAAAATTTAATCCTTTGTGTGTGTGGCCATCACATTATCCTTCATTATTCAGAAGACTGAAATCACACTGTTCGAGCTCACTTCACCTTCATTTCCCCAGTCCTGGAACAGGGAATACTGAAGTGCTACCCACATCAGGCTACGCCATTAATAGTGGCATCAATTATTGCTCCTGTTCTTGTCTCTGGATTAATTCCTTTCAGATCTAAGGTCCAGCTTTCCTAAAAGCAGCTATTCATTAAATAAGTTCAGACAAAGCAAAAGCGACTTCATTCACGAGGAAAATACAAATGAAGCATAGACCAGCCTTTGGACCACATCATCTGTACTGAAAGAAATAACAGAGGGAGCTTCAAAAATAGGAGTGCAATAAATGACTGTTAAGGATGTACCCTGGCAGCAGTTGTTGTCCGTGTTGGAAAATGCTAAGTGCAGCTTGCTACCTCCAGCTCAGATGCAGCTGGGGCAGCTGCCTCTGCAGAGAAAACAGTGTGAGGCTAAGCACTGGTCCCACCCTTACGTTGGAGAGGGAGGCTTGGGCTGGAGCTGCTGCTGCAAAAGCCTTTCCCCGGCAAGAGGTATTCACAGTCCATGACATCTGTACAGAGTAGAAGGACGGGACAGGGGCCATCACAGACTCAAAGAGGAAAAAAAAATTAAAGAAAAGTGGCCACATTTTTGAGACATGAAAATCATAATCAGTCCATCCTACACTACCTATGAAAGTATTCTCAAGAATCATGGGAAACACTGGTTTAAAACTACAACAAACACAGGAATATGCACATTATAGGAACTGTTTTAAACAGCCCCATTGCTGGAAAAGGTGGTTGTTACCATCCCACCTCTCAAGGAGACAACTACACTTGCTACGACCAGCCACTGAAAATTACTCACTTGCATAAGGGCAAGTTGGTATTACAATTTTGGTTTAAAGAATCCTCTCCCTGGACATTTCCAAGTGACCAAAGACTATACAGGCTCAGCTCTGCTCTGTATTTCATGAGGCACAAAATATCTTAGAGCAGATTTTCATGTGTTCCATCTTTGTCCATACATGGCTTCACATGTGCACCCTATAAGTGCTGGCATGCCAGTCATTAGTGTTTGCAAACACACTTCTGCTACAGGCTACCTGCAGCTACCTTTTCTGTGCATTGGTCAGTGCATAGAAAATTTAACACTGTAAAAAATATGTCCCTCAGGTTAGAACACAGACCGCAATAAAACAAGAATTGAATTGGCCGATTATCTCAATATGTGGTTTTAATTATCTCTAACTCATGGCAGTCTGCTCATTTGCATCCTTCAGATGAGACCTTAAATATCCATACCCTCTGTGCCTGCCTTGGACAAAAAAGATAGCTTGGGGCTTTTTGGAAAAAAAACAGATTCCTGCCTCGTTTTCCTTGGCTACTACAGTCCTCTGAGGTGGCTGCAATTCAGCAAAACCATAGGGCTTGCAGCTTGGGTATTAGGATGGAAATTGTTACATGAATGCAAACACTGTTCTTAGTCTTTTCTTTAAAAAAGCACTTATTTACTCACCAGCCTTAAAAATTAAATGAAGTTCTAATTAAGGACCAGTAAGCCACCAAGATAAAGAAAACCTGATGAGAGTAGCCCAAAAGACACAATTTAAGATTAAACAGATCAAACAGCCAAGTTATCATTTAAAACAAAGTTATCTAAAAAGGAACCAAAATAATAAAGGGAAGATAGTAGAATTTAAAAGGCGTTTGGGGGAGCCTACAGAAAAGCGGGGAAAATGGAAGACAAGGCACGAGACTCTAGCCACAGGAGCTGATCAGTTTATTACTGAATGAAATCCCAGTTTAACAAAAAATGCATTATTACAGTCTGAATGTGCCTGGCTCTTTGTAGGGCATCCGGAGGGAATTAATCTTGTGCCCCACCTCCTTTTACACAGTAGCCACAATCCGGCCCTTCAAGTCTGACTACTGCAAAATGCCAATCAATTTTTATGGGAAGTGGCAGCTTCAAAATTACATTTCATGGCATCCTCTTACTTCAGATAAAACAAACATTCTTTTAGCTATGCCATGCTTATAAAAAACACCAATTCTGAAGTATGAGGTTTAAATACTAAATGTCAGACATATTACACCGTTGGTTTTAAGCACCTGAATTAAGTGTTTTGAGTTACTGGAAAGCACTGCTGCAGTTTACAGCCAAAGCACGGTATGGGACCTGACAAGTGTATCTGAAATCCTGTAATTTTAACCTAGTTGTCGCTTCATACTACAGCTAATCAGCTTCCTCAAACGTGTCCCAATTATCTATTGCATTTTTCAGAAGTCTTTGCCTTCCCTTCTTCTTACAAGAACCCTCTCCCAAGCCACAAACCTGAGAATGAGGACAGGTGCAAAGCCCATTACTTAAGAAAGGAAAATCATTTTTAATTACCAGCTTACAGCCCTAGCTGTAGAAATGTGTAGACCTGTAATTTTGATCTTTGCCTGAAGATACACTTGGCACTAGGTCAGTCTTTAGCGACACCAGACTGTTTCACACTGCAGGGTGGCAGGAACCTGGTTGACAACTGCAGAGTTTTGGAAGCAGGGAGGGCAGAACAGGCTCCAGCCCCTGGCTGGGTCAGCCAGAAGCCCCCACAGAGAGCAGCTCTGCTCAGGGAGGGAGAAGCGTCCCCCTCCCTATAGGAGACTTCACCTGGGAAGAAGTTTAAAGCCTCTGAAGATCTGCCTAATAAAATCAATTCCAACTCAGTGAAAATAAACCTTAAATTCGGTACTAAAAGCCAACTCTATTCCCTTCTTGCTGGGAGAAGGATTTCTGCACTATTTCATTTGAACTGGTTAGTCACACACAAGGAGATAACACTGGAGAAGGTGAAAAAAATAAACAGATACCAGCAACAATGAACAGTTCTGAGCAAATCAGAATGGTTTCACACAATGCTAGCAGCCAGGGAAAGAACTCGGAGGGTTCACATACAGCAGGTGAAGTCATGAGCTCCAGGCTCAGCTTTACCATAACAGACAAATTGTTTAGAAACAAACTGGCAAATACAGTGACCTCTCTGTTCTGTCCTTAACATGCTTATCATGTTTTGACTAAAAGGTTGTTTTCAAAAGATGAGCAATTTCCCAGCACAATTTCCCATCATCAAACCCTCTGCCACTGTTTTCATGGGGAAAAAAGTGCACAAATGGTACAGCCTACAAATTCCGTTTCTTTGTAGTAATTATATTACAGAAATAGTTTCTTCATATTAAATATTGGCAGGCCAGTTCTAATAGAATCAGTAGCCAAACATTGTACTTAGCATGTGCCATTTTAATAACCACCTCTACTTCCACTGAACAAGCTATTCAATTTAATAGACAGTTCTAAAATTCTAATAAATCTTGGGACTGGCAACTGTCTCTCTGTTTTATCTAAGGTTTCTTGCTTCCTGTAATTTTGCAAAAATGGTAGCTTTAGTTTTCCAAAAGTGTTTGAACTTGAAAAAAATAAGATATAGATCCTACAGTTTCAATAAAACATAACAAGCACCTCCATTCACAACTGTAACTGACTGTTCCTACTCCGCAGGACACTTCCATCGCCATCCACCCACCCTCTCCTCTTTTTAAATAAGGCTGCAGCTGGTCTCCAAGAGGTTCTAAATTAAGGCAGGAATGTGATACAAAGTGCATGTGCATGAATTCAGATCTCTCCACACCCACTGAAATGCATCTCCAGAGAAACAAAAGGACAGTACAGCAAGGGATGGAGAAATCAGCACTTGCGCTAGATGACACTAATCTTACAGTGCAACTGCTAAATGTGTCTCAGGAGTTCACTCGTCCACCTCAACAACTCAGTCATCTTTGGTATGAAACTTGGAATATTAAATAATACATACTCTATCACAGATTGTGCTCTTTTATAGAGCAATAAGGCATCATAACAATTCAAAGGAATACAAAGCTGGAGATTGCAAACTATGCTGATAAACATATTTGTAAATAACATGGAATAAAATAAATATAAATAAAAATAAGAAAATAAAACAGTCTTTTAAAAGACTGTGGTCTCAAAGAGAAGCAAAGTGGAACAGTGTTCAGAAATAGACACTATTTATCTTAGAATATCTTTGCATGATGGAACCTAAAGATCAGATAAATGTATGTGTACTCTATTGAACGTGAAACCCAGCAATCAACATCCAGTTTCTCTACTATTTGTGTGCTCTTGGGGGTTTTTTCCTTAATTCCAGGAGTAAAACAAAGCCTCCTGAAAGTGAAGTGAAAAGGCTTTGCACCTCCTGTGGATACTTTCACATATACAATAGACATCTCTGTGTTTCTCACACTTCCATTTCAGTCAGACAGAGGACACAGACAAGTACGTGATGGAAGACGGAGCAAAGTCTTTTATTAGCCACTTACCAACTGACCATGCATATTAACCTCACAGTCTGAGCCTATGATCCCATTTACCTCCTCCAGATGCTAACTGCCCTTTTCACTTCTGTAGTGCATTTCCCGTAGGCTTCTGTTCTCTTCCCTTCTTCCTCCTCCTGCTCTTAACGTGTCCTGTTTCACCAGCAGCTTCTGGTCTTGCACTTGTGGGCAGCCATGGTTTAACAAGGACTTCCCACCTCTGCCAGTCCTACGGCTCCCCCTCTCCCCGTGCTGCACGGACACACTCTGTACAGCCATGGTGCTGACTGGATCAAGAAAAGATCCATCCACAAACACTTCTGAGAATTTTTCAATGCAGATCAATTCCCTCACATAAAGACACAGGTATGGCACAACATGGGAAAGGGAGCAGCAGAAATCACTGCAGAGAGCTGGCTTACCACTGAACTGCAGCCTTAGGCTGGGCTCTCCCTGCTTCATCTTCCTCGTGTTCTTGCCATCACCACTGCTCCCCACCTGGCACCACTGACAGCTCTCACCAGGAGTTCCTCATCCTCCATAGCCTAAATAAGTTTTGCTCAGCACTTTCCCAGCAGTGACATGTGCAGGACACCCCAGCTCAAATCTCTGTCCTAGTAACTTATATTGAAATGCTGTGGCTCAAAAGGCAAATTTTAAAGCTATTTAACCTATACATTTTGTTCATTAAAGAGATGGAAATGAAAGTACACTTAGATGAAATTTGGATAGGCATACTCACGTTATTCATATTAGCATATATCCAAATCATTTCTGTGCATATGTAAGATGATGACGGATGAGATGTAGTCTTTTTTTTAAGAATTCCTATTAAAAAATGAACTAGTGAAAAATTCCCAACTTACTAAGCCATTACACAGCCTGACTCAATTTTGAGTTATATTGATTTAATGCTATTTCTTGGAGCTAAAACTAACTGGTATGTTATTATGTATTTATAGAAAATAAAAGAACTAGAAATCTAGTGGTACAGGTTAATCAAACTGTCAACAAACCTTCTTTGCTGCATAGCATAATCCAGGCAGCAATCTCAAAATACATTATAGAGCATTTTATAAAGCAAATAAACTTTAGCAGGTTTTATTTTATAAATAAAACACTGTCACCTCTAAGGCACTACACTATTACATCAGAGTTGGAATTTTTACTCGGGATGCTGCTGCATGTGCTCGAACTTGGGCAGAGATCAGAGAGTTCACAGGTGTTAACAGCAAAGCCCAGGTCCCCTTGGTGAAGTGGGATGACCAGAACCTCAGCTAAAACTGAGGTGTGTTACGCCCACACCCTAAATGCACCTGAATGCAAAGCTGTTACAGAGCATTGCTGTGCTACAACTTACAGGCAATGGGACCACTCAGACCTTAGGTGGGAATTTCAAAAACTCATTTTATTTGCTTTTTCTGAGGAAGTTACATGCAAAAACTCAAATTCCATTCAAAACAGATGGAGAGGGAACTCCACTAAATCAAATCTCACCTTGGTCACACCACTGAGAAATGTTTCCAACCATTACAACTCTTATTTATATACAAACTTAATTTCAACTAAAAGGGGGGCTGACCCAGCAAAGCCTCCACCGGAGGGGGGAAGTGATAGTTTCTAAATAGGTGGTTTCAAATATCTCACTGCAGTGTATGGAAGCTGCTTTTACTCCCTCTCCAGTCTCATTCATGATGCTTAATGACAAAACTGCCATGCTAGGCATTGTATGGGCCAAGCAGTTATTCACACAGAAAATACATGATGTACTGATTCAACATCCTGAAGAGACTAGATCCCTGTCCTAGAAGGTAACATAAATTATTTGTTTAAATTAAACTCGACCCTCAAGGTTTACATTCAAATTTCAATAATAACATAAGCCCTGCTTTCAAATGCCATTTGAATCAAATCATTCAAATCAGTGGCAAGATTCAGAAACACTTTCCGAGGCTTCGTATTGAGCTCATGGAATGCCGGATCCCATTTGAGCCTGCTCATCACCACCGGCAGGCTGGGAGGCAGAAAAGCGGAAAGGATGGACTACAGAGGACTCCAGCTACAGAGCAAGGCTTCAGGGCCCAGCAAGTGGTCGGCCAGGCTGTGCAACACCATTTGACCTCTCTGTTGAAGAATTACCTTTTCTGCAATCCTTACTTGGAATTACTACGGACTGAAAGGGTAACGCCATCTCATTTCAAGCCCTTCGGCACACGGTGTCAAAACACAGACAAATTCATACATCCCACCATACAACTCAATTCCACTTTCAAAGTTCTCCTCCACAGAAGCTGTGCAGATCTTGTGTCTCTCTAAAGTCAGTGATGCCTGACAACATGAGATCACATGAAACCTTACCCCAAAAATCAATAAAATACACATGAAAACTGTGGATACTCAGCACGAATTGGAAATAAATTGTGTCTATGAGATAAAATGCAATATTTTACAATTTAATATATTCAACATTGTTCACTCTCCTTTTAAAGAAGTCTAAACATCAAAGTGGAAGATACCATCCTAGCTACATATTTTGTTGTTAAAATTATCTATATCCTCCTACAATAGTATCACCCAGAGACCTCAACTGACACGCTGCATTCTGTACCTTCTGCAGCAAAAGACAGGCAGAACGGAAAATAACAAAACATGAAAGTGTGTTGCTAGGATAAGACGTCATGGAAACCAAATGCACTGCACTTAAATAGTGTGACATTCTGTATGTGCTTCAACACACAGAATACTTCATTTTCTCCAAAATTTAATCATTTGCCTTTGGTGGATTTAAATTCAATTTTTTTTTTTTATAGCACACCTGAGTTTAAATTTGAAATGTGTTAATGAAATACTGTCTTAGATTTTAATCTATACCACTCAGTAAGGATGATGGGATAGCATAGATCAAATTTGGGCAGATTTTTTCTGCTAGAATCTTGCAGAATCATATCCCAAAATGTCACACAAACTATCACTTCATATTAGATGCATCCCTCTTCTCCCATCCTGTATGTTTCTGAAGCCCCAAGGACACTTGGAAGGAGAACAAGTGGAAACGAAAATTTAGTTGCTGTACAGAGCCTCAGGGGGCTTTTCTATTGATGTCTCTGGAGAGCATAGGTGGGAAAAAGTTTTCAAGAGAGATAATTTTTCAGCAATGCATTTCAGGCACAGCCTATGGTCTTCCCTCTGTTAAAAAAAATCCATTAAAGGTTCAAAAAAACTTCCAGTCTTTCAAAGATTAAATTCCCTCTGCACACTTGGAATTACAATATCATGGGTTTCTAAACAGTAAACCACTGTTTGCTAGCTACAGCAACAGAATACGAAAAAGGCACATTGCCACTTCGTAAGAGCACATCCCACTATGAAGCCACATATCCAATACACAGCGTTTTCAGGATGCTTGCCCATTTTGAAAGCAATGCACAAAATTAACTTATATGACCTCAGAATATCTGAACACAGTCTCCAGAATGTCATGCTGTCACTTCTCAGCTAGGACGCTATATTTTTAACATTTACTAAATACATTTCATCACTGCTAAAGTACAAAGAAGACACTGCCACAGCATTTTCACATAGTGTGATCACTATTATATTCCCCTCTTGTCATAATCATCATCATCATCGTAGTACAAGTGATTCTGCTTGTTAGAATTTGAATAGCATACATTTCATAATATCCAAAAGATCCCTATTTCTTCACATGCTGCTGTCTGATGAAGCACCAAAGGTGTCATTGTGATGTAACCTAAAGTCTCCTTACAAGAATTCAGGCTTTGATTAGGAAAAAAAAAAATTGGGTGGTGTTAAAAATTATTGCCATGCATTTCAAAACAGGCTTTTTAGTTTGCCAGCATACTGGGCAAAACTGTCCTTGTCCAGAATGCATACCTTTTGAAAAACAAACAGATCTTGTAGGCAGGACATGATACTATTTCAAAGCACACCATAAGACTCAACAGATTTGTGCATGACTTTGGGAACAGGATAAAGTCTCACAGTCACAGACTTGCAGCTTGCAGAATTATAAGTATTAGGAGAGCAGGAAATAGGACTGAAAAGGATTTCATGGTAAGTCCTTCATTAGTCCTGGCAGCATCTGAGAATTGGTCTGAACACTTATGAAGTTTCTTCAATGTATTTGTATGTATTTATATGGCTTAAATATATCCAAGAGTGGCATATCTATGATCTCTTCTAATCAAGCTCATTTTGGAAAACATTTAAAACAGGAGTGGAAACAAATGAGCTGGAGTTAGAACACACCATAAGAGAACTACAGCCTACCCCAGAATGCAAAAACTCCATGAAGTTTGAGAGATTTTTCTTCAGAACAGTTTTCAGATACTGTCACATTTTTAAATGGAAAGATGACTGCAAGTCTATTAGCTATCAGAACTTCAGTGTTCCTGCAGCATCCAAAAGCTAGAAAGGGCATTCTTTGATCTTGTTAATATGGAAATGAGGGCACAGAGAGTGCTTTCTTTAAAGAAAAACAGCTGTATCAATAAAAGCTATTTGTGAAAGCGATAAACAATTTTCTCAACAAAATTATATTTAAGCTCCTTAAGCTGAAAAGGGTGAAAAAACTGTAGTTTAACAGATACTGTAGACTCCTCCTTTTGATGAGCGATCACTTACAGCCATGGAAGTGGCTTGCCCACATTTTCCATGTGCTTCCCTCACACAGAGAACTGCCAGATCTCCTGGGGGAGATCTCCAACTAACTCAACTGAAAGCAGAATAGCTCATGTGAAAGACATACAGGATCTAACTTCAGTGGGGAAGACCAGGGAGGAAAAAAGGGTACACATAACCCTTACTAGTACAAGTTGAGATGAAGAACCCTTCAGGTTAAAGCCCAGCAATAAGTACAAAGTAGCATTTGCTTTCTTACCAAATGATGCCCAGGGAAATTTTTAACCAGTTCCTTCACTCTTCACAGCTGTGGCCTGGGTCTGTTCCTGAGAAAAGCCTTCCCAGCACCTATCTCAGGGTGGTTCTGTATAGGGTGCCAGGAGAAATAAGAGAAACATGGGAAAAGGAGGGATGTTAGCTCACTACCAGCACGAGCCAAACCCTGTGAAAAAGGCTACGATGGAAGGAGCCAGGTGGGTTGTGTGTTGCAAATCCACAATTCCTGGAGGAAAGTCTCTGAGCTGATTGATCAGCAGAGAAACTGGTGACCTGCAAGCATTTAAAGGGCACCAGGGTCAGTAAGGAAATCAGTCCTCAATTTTAGTCTCTGTTCCCCACTGCAGCACCCCTCGGCTGTCTGCCTGTTTGCTCTGGGGCCCTGCAGAGCAGGGGTGACGCACTTGTGCAACCCTTGCACAACAGCACCCTGACCATAGCTGTAGCAAAGATGAATTAATCTCTGTCAAGTTCAGTGAAGATAATGAGGCAAAAAGAAGAGAGCAAGAATGCTCTGATGTTAGAATTAGTTTTTTTTTAAGCAGCAATAGCAAGGCCCTTGTTACTAGCAAGGATCTACAGGGTTTCTTCAACAGCTTGTCTTTGTTTAAATCTTTGTTTCCTGGAAGTGAGAAACTAAGAAATAAAGAAAAGGTCATAAATAACTGTTCAAGACATTAACTCTTTTCTCTCCTGCTGTTTTAAAAAGCAGTGCAAGCTATAAAGTACCCTATAAACATATTCTGAGCTTCCTGTGACAACTTCAGTGTCAAGCAAAGCCTTGCACTGTGCAATAGTTTTCCATCCCCATTTTGACTATGGATACAGTTTTAGTCTCCAGCAGAGCCTATTTTACAAGTTTTCTCATTTATTAGGTCTCCGCTCCAATTATCTTTATATGACTCATTTTATATTGTTCATATTTATAGTACAATACTGTGCTGTGTTGTTCACATGCTTTTAGGGCACACAGTATGTGAAATACTGCTTTGTGCAAAACAGCATTTCCATTTGTTTTTGCAATTGTAGATAGCAAATACTATCAAGCTACAACGCTATTCTGAAGCAGCATACCTCCTTGACACAGAGGAACAGACAGAAGTTTATGATATGTTAATTATTAATTCTTTTCTCTCTACAAAAGATTCTGCATTCCTAATTAATTGACCATAAGTATTTATGCAGCACATACACACATCATACCCACCACCACTTCAAAGATTACTGCTAAAAATCCATGGTATTAAAAAAAATAGCCACACTTAACATTAAAAAGAAGAGCTATGTATTACTTAACAAGCAGTAAGCTCACAAACCTCCATCTGCCCAAAAAGCATGTCATAACAAAAAGCAACAGCTGGAATTTCTACTGACTGCGGAGTTCTGCTTTGCCTTTGCTTTTCCATATATATGTATTTAGCACTTTCCAAAATCATCTTAGCAAGAATTTTTAAGATGCATAACATCATCAGTTTTATCAAAGACACATTGCTTAACTGCTTCTATGGCATATTTCAAGTGCTTTTATTGTACCTTTCAGCATCATTTTATTAACATCAGTCAATCTGCCTACTAAAACCCACTCATTAGGAGTTGTTAAGCTACTTATCAGCCAAGGCACAAGCTACCCACTGACACAGTTCCAGTCCTCTCTTACAGAGAAGGCCATGCCAGCAAGCAGGCAGCCAATACAAAGAAGGACAGGTTTTTATAGATCTAGTAATTTTAAGTAAAGAAAAAAACCCAGAAAAACATATTTTCAAGCCTTGGTCTTCATCCTCAGCAGCATATGTTTACTGTAACTGATGTTTAGAGACTGAGATCTACAAAATGCTCATAATAATACTTCCTTAAGTCTCCCCTGCAGTCTAAACCCTGGAGTAAAAATATAGAATGAGCAAGCAGAGAAAGGCATACCAATGGTGTTAATGTATTCATCCTCACAAACAAATGCATTATAATTCTGTTCATGTGATAAGGCAGCAGGAAAAACATCTCTAGAATAATAATCCATTCAGTGATATTCTCACATTGATATGCTTCTGTGATTTTGACTTTTTTAGTTGATTAAAAATTGATAGTAAAACAAGTAACCATTTGCTCTGTGTCCGTGTCAAAAAAAAAAAAAGACATTTTGTTAAATGAACATTCACTTTTCCAGAATATTCAGTTGAGATTTAGTAATACTCATATTTTAACATGAGAAATTGCTTTTACATTTGAACCACACTTCTGCTGTACACATTATGGTGCACAAGGTACCCTGCATGGCTCCCAGGCTGCTGGGGAGAAACGCCTGTGCAAGCAGCAGTAAACCTGACAAGGTTCACATCAATTCCTCTCTGCTGATACCCACCACATCACTGGGATTAAACCTGGGCTCCAAGGGAACAGGTGAAACCTTTGCCATGACTTTGTCTAGGCTAAGATTCACTCAGAAGTTTCAGCTGGGGAAAATACAGTCTATAAATCTTGCCTTGAAGGGATACAGGATATATTTACATCATTCCATATTATTTGTGACTGAGCCTTGCACTCACTAAAAGCAAGGATGCTCCCAACAAGAATAATAAATGTAAAATAGTTCTGTCTCCACAAATTTTAAAAGCTTCATGTGGAGCTATCACCCAAAGAATAAGAAGAGCAACAACATCATCTGCTCACATATAATCTATGTAATATCTAGGAATATGACAATATGACCTCTGACTTTGTTCACTTTGGACAAAATCAGCATCTTCTTAAGCTTCCTCTTGATATATTTACAATACTGGAGACAATTACCTTTAGTCTCCGTTTCTCAAGTCATCAGATCATAGTATTTTGGAGTAAGACTGAAAACAGATACTGATGCTCAATCTGCTTAGAAGTAGTTTGCAATAAGTGACCATTTCTCTACAGTATTACTTTGTTAGTGTCCAACAGACCTGGATTAAAAATATAAATACAATTTAAAAATACAATTAAAATTTCCCAATACTTCTCTACTTGTCTAACAAAATCCACAAATGTGAACTAGATATAACATCTGAAGGTCAAACTGACTTTTTTTAAGCCAACAGAGTCATAGAAGGCTTCTAAAATCAATAAGACATATAAAACTGATTGCAACCTTATAAAAAGCCTCAAATCTTTTAGCCTGGGTGACACAAATATAGAATTTCACACTGTAAGCAATTTCCTGGCAATGCAGGCCAGTTTACCTTTGCACTATGAAGGGGTTTTTGCATCCCTAGATAAGTAACTGAGGTAGTTATTTAGGGAGGAGATAACTCCATAAGGCACTGTGCAAGATGAAGAGTGTCAGCTCATTGCTGCTAAGGCACAGTGTCAAACATGGGTCACCCCACACCTTGTGCAGCAAACAGCCTGGCTCACTTTGAGGATGGGAAGATTTGTGTCTTAGGAAAAAGGATGCAGTGAAAAATAGCTTAACAGAAGTGGGGAGGGGGGTTGGTTATAGTATCTGACGTAAATATTCAATCTCAAGCCCTTGCTCTCTGGTCAACCACTTCCCGAAAGCTTACCAATACTCCACATAAGATGGCAAACAAATAAAAGTGTTCCAACCTCTCTTATACTTAACTGCCCCACCATGGGTGGCCAAGGTGTGCTACTACAGCAGCAGGCTTTCAGAACAAGAACAGTCAAGTGAAATCCATGACAAATGGCCTGGAGTTGATGTCAGGACATCCTCATGCCTTCAGCAAACCTCTGTTCATGCTCAGAGGTGCAGTCATGCATCCAAGGTATCAGGCCCTTCTGACCGGTCTCACAGCCAAGTGACTCCAAAACCCTTAGGCACCTTTTACATTCAGTTTGCAGAATCTACATTATGCCCAAAAATGTTCAAATCACATTAAGTTCCTAGGTTTTTTTTGAAGATGAAACTGATAAAATGGGCATGTGTGCTGTTAAAAATCTTAATGATTTTTTTTAAATAAACAAGCAGATTTACACTTTCCACAAGTCAATCATCTTTGACTAATGAAGACAAAGGAAACACCAATGAATGCCAGCTAATCCCAAATTTTAGGGATCATTCCTTTAAAACTCGCAGTTACAACATGAGCGAGCGGATGCAGAAGGTGTGGAAATTCTCAGATCGGGGCTGGGGGTGAAGGCAGAACACTCTTCCAAAGAATTCAGGAATATCTTTGATACTTCCTGCATTGAAACAGTGATATTTAATCCTGTGGCTGTCAGTGGAGCTAGGACATAGCTAAACCTACTTTGTGGTATGCCCTAAGCAGTAATCTATATAGAAAGGAAATACAGTAACACAGAGGGTAGAAGGTGTATATATAACACTGCTATGATTTTGAAGGAAGAGGTATTGAAATAGGAAGGATTATATGAAATATTGTAACAGTAGATCTTTATAGCTAACCCAATGGAAGATAATGTTGCCCAGAACCAGTGTAAAGAACATGAATATTAATAAGATCTTTTTCCATCTGTATTTCTGGCCTGATACTGTGTGGCACTGTTTTCTGCAGCACAATACACTGTATCAACACAAAAAGAAACACTGTCCACTGAAAATTAACAACTCATAGGAACATTGCTTTGCAAGTCCTAAGTGATTTAACAAAGATTTCGGATTATGTCATCCGACCATATTGTTTCTAAGGACTTTATGACAAATTAACTAACTTACATTTCCAGCATCACAGCCAGGCCTACAATTTTTATTCCAGAATGACATACACACAGGATGCGAATTAATGAGAAACACTAAGAATTAATGAGAAACACTAAGCAAGTACCAGGATACACACTGTTCTTAAAGCTGCCACTGCTGCAGAGATATTTTGTAAGGTTGTATTATGTTTGCCAGTTCACGCAAAGAGATGAGGTACAAGGATGGATACCACCAAAATGCATGAGAGGCAATCCCTCCCATGCAGGGCTCAGAACATTAAAAGAAAATTCAGGGATATACTTAGGGGCTGCTCAGTTTGTTACTCAACCAAAACACACATTAATTCTTGGCAGAACACTGTCAATTATTAACTTTATTTATCATTTGACAAAGTAAACTGTAACAATTCGTAAAAAAAACCCCAAATATCCAGAACATCAAAACCACACATTAATAATAATAAAACCCCAAAACTGCAGATCACAGAATTAAGACTCCATTAGGCACATTGTTGCACTAAGTGGCACCCATTCAGAAGACGCAACAGAGCCAAAAACACAGCCTTCTGTATAGAGATCCAACATGAGCAAATGGAGCTAGATTAATACAGCAAATTCATATAAATTTGGGACAAGAATGGAAATCAGGCATGTTTTTTCCATTTTTGTTGTTTTTTTCCCATTTGCTAAGACAGAAAATATTTTGTTTGCTAAAACAGAAACAATTTATGAATCTAGACACAAAAGTAAATAACAATACTGAGCAATCCTGTGCTATTATCCATGCTCCTCAAAACAACCTCTACCCTGCAAACACTGCCCGATACTGAACAGACTCCAACACATTTGACGTGGCAAGAATGTTTTGATTAAGAAAAAAAAGCATCAATATACAGGAAACTTTTAAACATGCTCAAATACTGCCCTTCTTAGGGGTCAATGTAAGCTCATAATGCCGCATTTTCTTGAATCATGTCACAGTTAAGCAACAGAAGAAATGGTGCATGGTAACACTAATACCCTCTTTCAAAGGAGTTGTCCTGACATATCTGGACTTCTAAAGCTGCTTTTGCCCCTTTTTTTTTCAGTCTTACTGAAAATAGAGCAAAAATGAAAATCCTAGCCCGAGTAGTTTCAGGTATTACAAATTCTCTTTGCCACCAGTAGCTGGAGTCCAGTACTCTGAAGAACCTCACTTCTTTTAAGATGGGACAAAAAACTATGACTGAAGACTGTATCAGTGTAATGAGACGAGAAATACTTTAAATATCCATAAAGGTTAACATCATTACTTCTTAAAGACTTCAAATAATTTTTTTAATCTGAAATTACTGCACCTTTCTATGCATTTACAGATAACTATGGTTATTATTATTTCATTTAAAACAGCTGTAAATAAGACTTTATACCCTCTTAATAGCAAACTTTCATTGTCAGTCACATATGTAAGCTAACCCCTTCCTTCTGAACATAACTGTACCCTCTTAGAAGTAGGTATACACAAATATGGACTGAAGGGGCTTATTTCATGCATTTTCAGAGATGTAACAAAGGGGGCAAAATGGGAAATAAAAATCAAGAAGAGAAGAAAGCATTTTTTTAATCAATACTTTCCTATACCCCACTCTTGTCCTCCATATTACCACGACTTTAGAAATACATTAAATACAAGCATGAAATTGCAGATTCTAAAAAAAATACCCACTGAAGTCACAAACACCTTGATCCATCTTGCTTTTGGTTCTACAATTTACATTGCTTAAAATTGACAGGATTTGATTCAAATGGGTCATCTGCTTACTGCTCTGAGAAAGACATCTTGGGTTAAAACTGAGAAGTTCTAACACTATGATGCAATCCAAAGCAATAGTACTGAAACTGTATGGTGGATCCAGTAATGACATCAGCTCATGGAAAAAAAAATGTGAAAAAAAAACCCCACTTGACCAAAATACAGGATGTCAAAACTTAGAAAAAGTATTTATTAGCATCTCTGATTAAAACCAAATGTTTTCAATTCAGAAACTATTTTTCTGTCATTTCTATGTCCTTCTTCCTTTTTCTCACTAATGACCTCTTCTCAGAAGGAAGCCAAGCAGTCACCTTCAAGCCAAGTCACCAATTACGGGCTCATAAACTCTGAACTGGCACCACATAGTACCCAGCAGAGCCTGCAGTAATCCTTTGTGTCATGTTTCCTCTTTTTATTTCAAAAAAAGTGTGAATGCCAACACCTGAAACCCCCACATCTCAAGGCAAGGTTATTTTATCACTGTCTTATCCTTCTGTTAAATAGATAGTTTCTAGGAAATTTGAGTGCTCTACTTACTTACCCCTTGGGAAAAAAGTAAGGCAGATATAATAGAAAAAGCCCCACATGGAGCTGCTGTAGGAGAATCCTCAGGCTGACTTGCATTCCTCCACTCAGTTTCTTTTCTTCAGAAAGAGCTTCAGTTTTGAAACTGTTGTCATGTTGCCTTCTTAAAAACAAAGGTTGTGTGGCTGAGACAGCCAAGCGATACAACTGGGCCAGGGCACAGCATCAAGCAGAGACCCATGCTTCTGTTTTGGGAGCTGGTGCTCTCACTGACACAGTTTTGGCCCATGACAGCCAGCACTGTCCCAGATAACGCCCAGTCAAAGGGAATAGCACATATCACAAACTGCTCACAGCAGGCAGTTTGGATATGACCATATGCTGTGAAAAGCTTTAGACACCTACACGTGAGCCAGGCTGGGCCACCCAACCACAGCACCTGAGAACCATCCCCAGCCTTGGATGATTTTCAATGCTACTACTGACAGATGAGGGCTTGGGATTTCAGATGTTACTTCTACAACACACACACCCACAAGAAAGTTTTATGTAGGAAAGACAACACAGTGACTGAACTCCTGTTTTACATATCAAATCTCAGCTATGAAAAATTGGGGAGAAAGAGGTCTAAAGAATTACATAGGCACATACCGCACTTACAAAGCTCATGCCAACCTGAGCCCTGTAACAGAAATCAAATGCTGTTTGTGTAAAACTGACGCCTGATATTCGGATACTAATTTTTATAGCTGAATGATGTGGACATCTCTTTGCCTCCAAAAGTCTGAACTATCCTTCATCATCCTCTTCAATATGCTCCCAAGTCTTGAGAGGTTTTTATAATTAACAAAAGAAAAAAAGCTACAAAATACTAAATGTTTCTGAGCCATGAAAAAAACATGTGATAAAATACCACAACTAACTCCGAAAAAACTACCATATTTTTCCAGTATTATACCCAGCATGAAAAAATAAACCCCAAAATTATACTTGAACTAGAGACAGACTTTAAAATCCCTGAAGAACAGAGTGGGAAAGTCAAATATCTTGGAACACCAACGTAAACATTTCCAATCCTGCTGCATCTTTTTTTGGTAAAGTTAATTGCAGACATGCTCTTATTCTTGCTGGGTTTCAGCTGCCACTATTTCCCTCTGAATGCAGCCACAAAAGCCACAGTGAACGTGGCAGAAATGAATTTGTGCTACCAGGTCCTCCAATTCACAATCCAGTATATTAACCATGACATTAGTGAACATAGAGAACTAAGCAGTGGTACCAGACACACCCTCAGCTGCCTCAGCTTCACCCAGAAGCAAAGTGACGGTGCAGAGGGCAAGGGCAACATCAGCCTGAGGGGCTCGCACCTGAACAACACAATACATCTGAAGGTAAACTAAGCCTTGGTGCTCAAGAGCAGATGCTTGTTGCTTCATTGATAAAATGTTCCTATATTGTATTTTTCCCATTGTCCCATGGACACTATTACTGTTTTTACTTCATTGTCTGTGCCAGATATAAAAAAAAGGGCAAGAGGGAATAAGAACCATGTGTTTCCAAGACTGCAGTTCCTGCCTATTAAAAGAACATTTTAAAAAAGTTACAGCTAGATCCAGAATACCATTTATCCAGATTTAAAAGTGGGAGCATTTAGTCAAGTCAAAGAAAAAAAAATTAAAGTACCATCAGGTTTATTCCTTCTTTAGGACTTCTCTTGCAGTGAACAGTATTACAGCATTATAATCAAATGTTGTTAGATGGTCTAAAAAAATTAGCAAAATTATTCCAGATGTGAAAGTCTTTGAGGCTGAAGAACCCAATAATACATCAATACTGGAAACATTGTGGGGATTAAAAATAGTAGCAGAAGCAGGTTTCATACCCACTTAATTTCTATTGGAACAGAAAATGTTGAATGCAGTGTAGTTTCCCAAAATGGCTGAGATGTCTCATACAGTCTTTCTCATACTGAATCCCCTACAACACAGTTGAACTCTTTCAGTATTATCCTGGTATCCTTTCTCTTTACATGTCCTTTTGGATGCTCCAGTTCTGTAATCCATCCCTAGACAGCAGAGTCCTTAGCCATGCAGACCCCAAGTATATGCCCACTTTTAACCATGTATTTCAGCTCTAATTGGCTTCAATATGACTTAAGCCCATAATAAAAACACTATGTCCCGTGCAACAACACACTTCCATAAGTAATATAATTCACAGTTACACAACGTTACAACACTATTCTGATATAAATTTCCTCTGTGTGAATGCCATACTGCAATTCCCAGACCAGTCAGTTTTTCACAGGACAATCCACAATAAAATGCCCCACAGCTTTTCACATTAGACTGTAAAGAAAGATGTAAGCACTTGCTCTTGGCTTTAAGTGGTAGCACAGTGCTCCCACAGTAGCAATTCCATTTCTTAAAGTATAATGGTGTACAACTTCAATATACAAGTTGTATCAACCTTACGTTTGTCAATAATATATAACTTCATGTCCAAACCTAGTACTTTTTCAAGAAGACATATACAGTATTAGTTTCCTAAACATAAGAGCCTGTTCTAAGACCTAAAGATGAATCATCACTGGAGAACTTCCATCTGGAAACAAAGTACATTTTGTCCCACAGCACAGGAAAGGATGGCATCTAACAAGAATTGTTCATCCACATGATATCAGACCCAAGGTGGGAAACATAGGGAGAACTTTTTCATGCCTGTGTGATCAGCAGACATATGAATTTCTTCTGACTTGAAAGGAAAACTCAAACAAAACAGCTATCAACTTATGAATCCTTGAAATAGCATAGGAAAAAAAAAGGGGGTGGAAAAATCACTGCTCATGTCCTGAACTACTGACATGTCATTATTTATATGCTGGAGTGCTTATTGACATGTTGGTTGGAGACTTAACTTGAAGGGCACATATTCATCTAGAGATATTTGAGAACTGCTTGTGGACATCAGCAAATTGAGCTGCTTTGGACAGTGAAACCGCTGCAGCTTTGCTGCCTGTTCTGCTGAGGCTCTGAGAAGGAATCACTACTCCTGCCACTGACAGGAGGTCTGAGCACGTGCGTTCAGCCTCCAGCCCAAGGACAGAGGAAGGGCTCTTGTTCAGAAGCAGCATTCACCTCTGCCTAATGCTGCTGGGGAAGTCTCTGAGCCAGCTTTGGTTTTCAAAGCTCTTTTGCTTCCATCCAAAAACTTTCTGTATGTCTGTGTCCCCGTCTGCCAAATTGATCTTCCCTCTCTCATTATTTTCCCAACCAATTATACGGGTCTGAATCTGCTCCAGCTTTAAATTTGGTTCAGTGGGAGCCAGAGCATTTTGTAACAAAATGCCCCTACAGAGATGTCCAGACACTGCAATTGGAAAGGCACAACATGTTAAAGCAAACCTCACGATACACACGATAGAGCTTTACTTTATTCACTGTGTATTTTGAGGTACCAAAGTTCATTATGGTTAATTGTTCCAAGCCAAAAGACATTGCTGTAAATTCAGCAAGAGCAGCATGTAATTCATTTCATGTGACTGAAGAGAAACATACACATCATAAAACTAACTGGAATAAAGGTATCTGCTAAGTTTGTTTAACAACAAAAGCATCGGTGACTCCTTTGAAAGGGTGTGAGTCAGTATAAAAGCCAAAACACTACTGAGAAGCAATAAGTAAAATAGGATTAAAATTATCTTCTTGTACCAGACAGCTGAGACTAAGCATCAAGAAACCCCACACACGCTGGTGTGATTTAGAAGGCCTCCTAGTAACAGTGATATGTCCCTTGTCCTTCTTGACCTCGGCTGCTATTTAAGGAATTGGGAGCATGGTGGGGAAGGGGCTTGCACATCTGAGCCACAAAGCTGAGGAAAAATCCATGACTCAGAACAGGGGTAACTTGTGCATGCCTATCCCTAAGGGAGCTGCTGCTTCCCATAACATTCCCTTAAGTGGGAAGATTTGTTCATTTGACTAGTCAGTGTGTGAGGTTTTTCCTTTCCCATCTCCTATGCATGTATATTCCTTTACATCTTTAAATATGCCTACATACACGCACACACTGCGTGCAAAAATAATGACGTCTGCGTACTGATTTTTACAATTTAAAAGTACTTCCTTAAATACCACCGAAAATAAATCATTGCCTCAAGAGATGTTTCCACAGCTAAATTCTTAGGTTCCCTAATGTGTCACATTTAGCCATTAATGGAATAATTAGTCCTTGTCCAAATACATTTTCATTCTTATATTTTAGTTATTCCACCAGTGACAGAGTAACTTCTTACCCTCTTCACCCCATAGCAGTGAATAGTTGTACACAATAATTGTGTACTAGACTTTGCAAATCATTCCTTTTTCTGCATAAAAAAATCAAAAGTTGTGTTGCTATCCAGATCTTCTGAAACACAGTAACAGAGGACTAAATCACCACAAATGCTGGATATTACAAGAGAACCAAACTCTCTGAATCAACTACATTTTCATACAGCTTAATGAAGCAAAACAAATGCAGTGGGAAAACTGTGACACTGCAAAGTTCAGTAGATCCCAGGAACACTGACCAAAACATCACAATGGACAGTAAAAAGAAGATGAAAATAAAAATGCAAAACTAGTCCTAAATGTATTGCATAATCTAGAACAGAATCTTTTATTTCATGTATTGACCACACCAATTCATTCTCAAATTCCTAAAACTGATAATTTATGCCTTTGCCATACAATCTCAAAGGGCAAAGAAAGAGATAACTATCACTTGGCCTCTGCCATTCTTCTTTATTTTTTATTATATTTTGAAAATCCTGCAAAGAAAATAGTAGTATCTCCTTACCCATCTCTCAACTGCCTCTTTTTCCCATAAAAGAATGGCTTGAATACAGTGTTCAGAAAACTGATCTGTTGGATCCAGATTTTCCATATGCCTGAGCTGCAAACTCAGCCCTGGAAAGCAGGAGATAGGCATTTTTGTCTTTGGTTGGTGATGACAGTAATTGGACTAGGAAGGACTTTTGTTAAGGCAATACCAGAAAAAACAGAACAGCTCCAGCCTTACTCTCTCTTCCTTGCTTCTTCACTCTTCCTGCCTTGCAGCAAAAGGTAAAGAAAGAGAAACAGCCTCAACACACTTTCTAGAAAATGGCTGGTTAGATCTCCTCGTATGTAGGAGGAAAGGCAATTGCTGTACTCCCTCCTTCCTCACTGTCACTCAGAGACATCAGGTATATTGAACACAAGGACCTGCCTCGGGGTTTCAAGGTGATTGCACATGTATGGCTGCAGACAGGAGGCCTCTCTCCATGACATGTGGCTTCTGACAACGTACCGCAAGCATATCGAACACATCCTTCACCAAAACATGCATTGTATTATTCTCTTCTGCTGACATGCACTGTCTCATGGAATTACTCTCTCTTTGTTCCCTGGTTAGCCTGATTTTACAGCAGATTCCCTAATATCACAAGACTTCACACTTTCCTCTCCTGCCCATCTGAGAACTGGGGTGACCACTGTACCCTGCAGCACAGAAGGATTTTGACTTGCTTATATCAACCAGATTTGATGTCCTGGAATGCAATATTGACATCCTGACACCTGCAATCACTATCTTTACCCTGAAGGCAATCAAAGCCACTTCTTCATACAGAATGTAGGTGATACAATTCTGTTTCTGAGGCTGTGGTACAGCGGCAAACATTACCCTCATAGGGTAAAAATGAAGAACATTATCACCCACAATCTTTTAAATCTACAAATTCAATAAAGCACAGAGGAAGCACAGAAAATGAGACCCGAACATTGGCAGTTCTGTTGTTCTTCATTGAACAGCCTGACCTTAAACATATAGTGGAGCACCATTTAAACAAAAAATGTTTTAAGATCCCTCTCCTTTTACTCAGTATTCTGAAAAAAAAAAAAAAGACTGTTGATCCCTTGATTTAACATTGACTCTCTTTTTTAAGCAAGCAATGAAGATGCCAATGATTTTTTTTTTTTTCCACGCAGGAGAGGGATATGCTCACTCCATGTGTGACAATTTGGTTTAAGTTAAACCGGCAGTACCAATGAGACTGAAGAACATGCTTAAAATGCTTTGCTGAATTGGGACCATACTCTACATAACTTTCTCTCACAAAAGTTATGTCCAGCTGCTCAGTAAATAGTCGGGAGACAATATGGATATGGAAGTTCTTCCATATTTAAAAGCTGTGTTCATACCCCAAAAAATACAGTCCGGTTTTGCTTTTTATAGAGAGGAAAAGAAAGCTTGGTGACTTAGAAAGAATTAACAGTGTGAGGCCAAACATCCATCTGAGTACCACAGTCACCAAACAGCTTTCATAAGATTTACTGTGGGTTGTTCTACAATGCCAAGGTATTGGTGACTGATTCCCAGCTTAGCCAGAAGGACTCATTATTGCATTATTGATGTGAAACTTTGAAAGAATATGCAATATTTAACTGCATGGTTACAGCTGCATACAACTCTCAAAGTAAGTTTCGATAAAAATAATAAAAGATCTCATCAACATTCAAGATATTTTCGTGTCTAAAATCGGTGTTAATAAGTAATTGAAAAAAATTATTTTCAAAGTCATTCAGTTCTGTTCATTTCCCTGCTCCTGATAGAACCAAAGGAAATACTTTCCTGCAGATATAAACAAGCATATACTTCCATCATACAGAAAAAAACAGGAATTGTCTAATTGACAGTCATATACCTGAGTGATGATCATAATGACAGTATTAAAATCATCACAAGCACCCTTACCCACGCTTGAATTCTAGTTCATTTACATAAGATGTAAATTTACTGCCACTATCAAGTTTTGCATACAAAAACCAGTGACATTATTTTAAGTGAAACAGTTTCAAAATCAAATATCTTTTTAATGCATTGTGCTTCACCTCCCCTGTGGCATATTTTTGTTGACTGTCACTAATGTGCATATGGCATAATTACAACCAAAATTTAAAAACTTATGTGTTACAGAAGATCTCAGATGGGGGGCCACTGATAGCAGGTATGAACATACTGCAAGAGGGGCCGAGCTCGCCATTCCCAGAACAGCAGTGATCCACAAAAATTACTTAGCAGTGAAAGGGTGGAAATTTAGGGATGTATCACAGACTGGCTGAGCATGGAAGGAGCCTCTACAGGTCACCTTGTCCAACTCTTCTTCTCAAGCAAGGCCACCCAGAACAGGTTGCCCAGAACCATGTCCAGGCAGCTTTTGAACATCTTGAAGGACAGTGAGTCTACAACAACTCTGTGCAAACTGTGCTAATGCCTCACAGTAAAGAAATGTTTTCCTTATGTTCAAACAGTGGAGTTATACAAATTATCCTATTCAGCAGCAAAACTGGGTTAAGATGCTTCTATACATGCACCCCTTCTCAATGCATCCATCTTTTCCTCCATTCAAGCTTTTCAGATCCCTGTTCTCAGCAGGGCACAGTTATTTCTGAAGTTGCACTATACAGCAGATTGTTGAACTGGTCCAACTTTAAAATGCTGCAAGAAGAAACTTACTCAGGGGAAGGGAAGAAAAACAAACCCTGCAAGATTTTCTTCCTTTTTTTGCTTTCTTCATCCTTTTGGTTTTGGTTTTTCGTTTGTAAACCCTGGCATCAGTGGAATCATAACCCATCTGCAAACAGTAACACGGCAGCAGTGACTTTCAAAATCCAGCTTCATACCACATCATGTAGCACCCTCAGTCGTGTTGTTCCAAGTTTGGCTCACCAGGGTACTCACATTAACACTCAAAATCTAAACGGAGCATGACACTTGCACTGAGCAGAGAAAAGATAGAGGATACAGCAATCATACAACCCAACTCTTCCCCTGAATACGGGCTGTGCTCGAAAATAGGTGCAAGTAACATGACTCTGCCTCAGCTGGTGCTGAACCCACCGGAGCTAGGAAGTTAATAGGAGCCAAGAGGAAGACCCTTATTTTTTTTTCTTGTTTTCCATGTACAAGTGTGAAAGGAGACATGCTTCAGTATGTCAGGGATGTTTCACAGCCATACTGCATGCTGCACATTGTGCTAAATGACAGTGCCAGGGAGGGGCAGGGTGGGAGCAGGAATCTTTATATAGCACTGAGAGCAGTAACTCAGCCCCTGACAGTCACATGAACACAGCCCTGAGGAACACAAACAGTATCTTTCTCTGGTATTAGGCTATTAGGCAGATAAGGCTCCACTTTGGATTTGAAAGACTTAAACTGACAAACGATCTTGTTTTTCTTCACCCTGCTAACCATGGCACAGGGCTGGAGGAATCTCTGCACTTTCCACTGCTTATATAACAGGTGTACTCATAAATATGCAAAGATGATTTGAAGATACAGTTTCTAATCCATGCTTCATGCCTGAACAATTTAAATGGCTTTCATCATGTAGACAGCATTGCTGGCTCTTTGCAAGCAGTTCCTTTATAATTTTAGGCTCTATTAGCTGTATTTTTGTTTAGTGTGGGTTTCACATGCATTTAGAAAAAAAAAATATGCCCACTCACACTGAATGGGGGAATAATTAAGACAAAAGCATTTTTAGATAGAAAATAGATGTCATGACTTATCTCCAAATCAGCTTTCAAGAAATTTAGGATGCACGTTTCTCCAAAAATGCCTCACACTGCATGAAGAACATCCCAATCTAACTCTAAGCAAACATAATAAAGTAGAAGTAAAGAGCAATAACCAAAAGAGCAAATATCGAGCTTGATTGGCAGAACACATACCTCAGCTAGTATCTCTACAGACTCTGAGATTCAGCAGTTAAAAAGTTTGTTATGCCAGGACAAGAATTTGTTTTAAATCAGCTTAAGAATAAAAGACTTCAATTTTTCAACATGTCGGTCCTGACATGCCTCATGAGTACTCTTTCACATTTGAAAAAAATAAGCTATTGCAAAAGGAGGTATCACATGAATTATCTACACCATGATCCTACACCAAATCTACTGTTTAAGAGTACTGGTGAAAAGACAGATGACCAAGGAATGAAAATACGTGGAGTAGGATGGCAGACTGACCCTGATGTGCCACACCAGGTCAGAAATTAAACAGTGGGGGAAAAACAGAGAGGTGAGAAGAAGGAAAACATGAAAGCAAAAGGAACACACACTGACTTTCTGTCACAGAAAGAGGTGATGCCAGTCATGTATGATCTTTCACAAAGGACCAGAATCGCTACTGATCACAAGTTGCTTCCATCAAACTGGTATCAACTTCAATACAGCCTGATTTTCCAGTCCTGAATGAGGTTTTCACTGGGTCTGTTTCATCATGGCCTGTTGGCCCATATATGTAAACGCTCTGTCTGAAATGCAAAATATTATCTTAGTACCACCAACAACCAGACACAAAAGAGAAAAAAAAGTATGTGTTTCTTTATACATACATCTTAGCATAGAGCCTTAAATACCACAGATTGTTTCTGACTATTCACAGACATAGCTTTAAGGGGAAGTACACACATTAGTGCAGTCCTGATGCCAACATAGCTTTTGCCATTTATTTTTAGGTGAACTGAACTTCATTCTGAGTGAAAAAATAAATACAAGAATATATTTTGGCAAACTTATACTCCCTTCTTTTTTAAGCCGTTGAAAATGAAGCTTCAGCTTTTACATTGAAAGTACTCCCATACTGCTATTTTGGGGAGACTTCAGTCACCCTCTGACTGTAACTCCTACTGCAATTTTCCTGTAATTTCTACTGTACTCTCCTAGGAGCCCATCTCCGTGAGGTGTGGCTGCTTTATCGTCCCTGCTGGGCTCAGGGGTGGAATGCAGAAACCAATGAGGAGGGTGACCCAGTCCATGACAACAGTCACACAATATTTTCAAAATTAGCCTGGAGAAGAACAGATGTCACAGTATTTCAGAAGGATACAGTTACTTAGATGTTTGAGCCTCTCCTAACTGCAACATAACCATGTGAGCAATTTTTGATGAAGAAGCACGCATAACATGTTTTATTATTACTTAAATAAGACATTTAGGTAGCATCTATTGGCTACCACTTTCAAAGGATTACTTTTTACAAGATAACTCACTGCCAAGACAACCTCTTATTCTAGCAAAAAGTCAGGGGAGACTTCTTTGGGCGTTTGAGTTAGAGCAGATTTATGACAGAGTAAAAAAAACTGTAAAATTCAGAACACAAAGCCGCTCATGTTTAAAAAGACAACTTGCTGTGGTCCTAAAAAGGTACAAAGGATCAAGATGGCAGAGCTGGAGTTATTTCTAATATATCCTACACCAGAATGGTTCATAAAGGAAGCCAAATCTGAAACTGTATTTATTATTTACCAGAAGTAACCAATTACAATCATGAAAAGCCAATGTGCATTTCAAGAAACATACATATGCAATTTGCCATTTCAAATTATGTTAAATGATACAATATTGCAGGTGATATTATCTTATCAAAATACACAGAAAAGCATTCTGCAGGTCAGTCCAAGTCAGACCACCACCTAGGAAAGACAAACAGGACTTCAAACTGAAATTCTTTAAGCTTCAGAGATGCTGTGATCTTTGCATGTTCTTCAGGACAGAAAAGAGCACAGCATATTTCTCAAATAGTACAAAGAGCTGGTGCATGAACCAGCCTGGATTTCTGCCAGGACAGAGAACCTGTCCTGAGAAACAGAGAAACTGGCACTGCTGAGAAAGGGTACAGGCTTCCTATACTTGTTCGCAAAGTATCCTATGGAGAGCAAACTCTTATAGACTAGGATACCAGAAGTTACCAAACGTCTCTGAAAGGTCCAACAGTCAAAGACAAAATTTAACATCACTGTGGTTATTTCTGACTCATCCCATCCATTAGAAAGCTTCTTCACTTTTCACAAGTTGACCCCAGTCACCTCTCTTGGCCACACAGCATCTTCTATAGAACAAAAACAGGAGGCTGACCTTCAAAGCTGAAGAAGAAATATTGGCCTTGCCAGGAGCCCTCATCTTCCACAGAAGTACCACCAGCAGGCAATACCAGCCAAGGCATCATTGTGCTCAAGAAGAAAGAGGGTGTCTGGGCTAAGCAACAGCAAATATCTTCTCCCAGTGCAGACAAAGGAATATGTCTCTGTTTCACTGTGCTACGGAAGTGATCGCCGCTGCAGGTCAAAGACATCAGCTTTGTGAAACTCCCATTAAACAAAACAGTTTTCACAGACCTTCTGTGTGTGACAGCACAAGGGCACAGTCACTTTTACTGCTCCTACACCCTTCACCTATCATCACAACACAGAGAGCAAATCCAAGTCACCACAACTGGTCAGTGAGGCAGAAGCAAAGACAACAGAGCAAAGAGCAACCATCCTGGTGAAACCTTCCAACGAGAACTTGGTTTGCCTTCAAAGTAGGGAAGGGCTTCTCATAAGCTGCAGCTTAGTATGCTGGAAAAGCATGGATTCAACATGCATTAAAATCACCAATGAATTACAAATTATACTAAAAATTTCAAGAAACGCCAAAGGGAAATGAAAGAAACAATAATCACAGATCTGTTAACTAAAAATATACATTACAGTCTATATCTACAGTGTGAAAGCTAAAAGGAAATACGCAACTAAAGAAGGAAAGAACACACTAGCTGTCTTACTGCAACTCATTTTGGTTTTGAGTATAGGCCTCACCTCCCTGAAGCATCAGGGAATAGGATGCACGAAGCATTAATCTTCAGAGGAAATCAGTGCTTTCTTAATTTTTATCCAAACAATTACAATGAGCAATAACTTTATGTAAAAACCAATGATCAAGCTAAATACAGTAAAGTTTAAGGAAGCTTTTGAAAATGTTATTGTTCTGCCACTTCGTGCTTATACAGAAGTCCCCTGAGCTACAGGTAAATATATGTGTAGTCAGTATTTAAGCAAGTATTATCAGAGCAGCTGCATTTGATACCCTCTCAAACTCTAATGTATGCACATCCTTACAGTGTTCAATATTGACTTAAAACAAATTATTACTATAAGTAAATGTCAAGTCGTCGCCAGTAAAATAGTGAAAACATACTAAAGCCGAATTTCTCAGCTGTTGCAGTATTTTTTGAAGTTACCAGGAAAACATATATTATAATACTAAACTAAAACATTTATAAAATGCCACTAAAAAAGTACTTGCTGCACTTAAACCAGTATATTTCTGGCCAAGGGTAGATTCAGTGGTTTACATACCTATTTACATACACAAACCTCTTACATCCAGTATATCTTAGAAAGGAGCCTTCTATCAATCCTTCTAGTGGATAGATATATTTTAGAAAGCTGTTGAGTCTTTTTCTCTATGCAACTGCTTCAGTGTTTATCTAGCCTTATTAATATTTTCAGTCTTATCTCCAACCTGCATTTGTCTAATTTCCATTCCTAGGAGTTTGATTTTCCCGTGTTTTGAACTGCTAATGCTGCATTAACTTTGCACCACAAGAAAGCATTCCTCCTTGCCCAACATGAGGCTTGTCAAATAACCAAAATAAACTCCCATCTTTCTCCTGGTAAACAATGTTTATTAAGACTGCTTTAATCCCCAATGTCCATACCTCTACTCTTGATCACTCTTCCAGATCTCTACTGAACTGTTTTGTCAAATTCTCCCACGCCAGTGGTATGGATGCTCATATGACTGAAGTCAGTGTTTGTAAGAGACACAGATAAACCCTTGTGACTGGAATGTGTCGAACTCTTTATCAGCATAAAATTCACAAACATAAAATGCAATACTTTTTTTGATCATCATACCAAAAAAAACTGAAGTGCTGCTAGTCCCATTGTTGTTTCTCAACACAACAATTTTTTTTCATTACAACATGGAGCTGATTTAAAGTAGAGCCAATTAAAAGTACTGCCTATGTGTTATTCTCCGTTCTAGAAGTAAAGATCACTCCACAGTCCAACAGTATTTTTTCCTAAANTGTTCTTGGGAAATGAATAGAGGGGGTAGAATACATAGCTTTGATCACCCCCACACAGTGATAACTGGTCCCACCTGCTGAACTAGGACAACAGGTTAACCCCTCATTTCAAAACACTTAGAAAACCGACAGCATCTTCTAAAAAATGTATTTTTTTTTCCATATTAAAAAAATAGGGCCAATGACACTGGGCTCTTCCAGTGAATTCAGCAGAGGGGTTTGCTATTATCAGCATTCAGGAAAGAATAGGGATATTTCTGCATTTTTCTGTTTCACTAGACAACTATTGTTTGCTCATCCTCAGGCATCTGTCAAAGAAGTCTAGCATTTGAAACACTATTTCTATTTTAAAATTCTTCACCAAAGTTGAGCTGCTCACACGTCACCACAATGCCATCATTTTATTTGTTCAAGCATTCATCAAAAATACTATCCCGCTATTCGAATGATATTTCTTTCAACAAGGATAAGAGAGGCACGGCACACAAAATTTTAAATTTTGCTAACTCTCCTTGCAACTGTAACAATGAAAAATATGAGTTATTATGACTTAGGATATCCCATCAAAAGAAAAAAGGTGACGTTTCATTATCTCTTATTAACTTGAGGCATGCAGCGGTATGAGACTGTGCTTACACAGTGTATGTATTTCAGAAGGAAATCTTCTGTACAATTTCAAAACTGTTCCATAACGAGATACTAGAAGCCCAAAGAGCAGTCCGGTCTATTTTCTCATTGAATGGTGGTAATAGATGCAATAGCCCTGTAATCATCCTGCTAATATCATATAACTCTTTCTGGAGGGTCCACACAGATGGAATAGTCCAGGCCTGCTTTCTCTGAGGAGACTGTTGCTAGGGTCTCTATTTTGCTAGGCTGTTTATGAACACTTGAACATCCACAAAGTAGGAAAAAGAGTGTCAGAGCACTTCATTTGGGTCTCTAAGCCAAACAAAAGTCTCTGAACTTTTGCTAGTCTAGGCAAACTTTCAACCACCAGCCTACCAGTGAAAAATCAGGCTCCACTACCTACACTTCAGTATTTGTCACAGAGTTCATTAAGAAATATTTTCCTGGCTTCTGAACAGCTCTTACCAGACCAGACTTACAAGATTCTTCTTTGATATTGCAATCTTACATACAGATCAAGCCAAGATTGGAATGAAGAAACTGCAGATGTCATAGTTTAGAGATATGGTTTCTGGATTCAGACAAAAATAGGACAAAACAAGTCCTAACACCCATTTTTACTTTCATATAAGCAGACAACATTTGAAGAAGCCCTCTGTCCCCTCAACCGCCACCATTCTGCAGACCCAGTCATACACGTAAAAGCAAAAACTACCTGAAGCATCCTAAATGACAGCATACTAAATGCTCCAGTCTTTGGAAATCAAACAACCCCTTCCAAAGCCATAGGAAACATCTTGCCTTCCAAGTTATCAAGATCCTTTATGAGAATCCTTTCTCTCCCTGGTTATCCAACCATTTAACACAGTAGTCTTAAAAAGAGATCACTGAGACATCATGTACTTTTCACAGTTAATTTCTATTGTAAAATAATGTGGCAATTACCCACACCCCAGCACTTGATGCTTCTCTAAGCACTGCAGGTTACGCGTCAGAGAGACTATGCCTAGCAAACTGACAAGAACCAGCAAACAGCCCTCTTCTCAAAAAAGGGGACTACAAGAAGCTCCCTGGCATGGCTCCCTCCATCTCCTGAGAGCCATGCAGAGGGTGTCCTGGTAGGATTTCACATGGCTTTAAGGCAGAAGCCTATTCCTGTGCAGTCAGAGGCTCCAGCCAAAGCCATGGCCATGGTCTTCCCAGCATCTGTCTCAAGCTGTATTGCTTTAAGTATTTCTATTCTTATATTTGCTATTTGATTGGAGAATATAATGGTGTCCCCAAGACATTTTATGCATGTTTTAAAGTTATACTTAATCCTAGTGAGAAATAATACTGGCTAGCTATTAGAAGCCCTAGCTAAGATTACCAGAAAAAAAAAAAAAGAAAAAAAAAATATTTATTTATACAGGTCTAAAATGAGCAATTCCCTGATGCACTGCACCAAGTGGAGTTAAACAAAACCAGTTCCCATTTTCTAGTGTATGTTTACCTTTGTAATACCAGGAAAGACCAGAACTGTGCAGAGAGCAATCATGTTTTGGAAATGCTCCCCTGCACCACCAGAGTCAAGGAAAGAATCACAGGCTTAACAATCAGGAAAGGCTCTTCACAAGCCAGGGAACGACTGCTGCATTCAGACCCAGCGCTGGGGCTACTGACTGCAAGGAGGTACTCAAGAAGAAAGGGGGGAAAAAAAGGCAGGCGGGGGAGGAGAGAAGGCAGAATGGGATCATCAGGAGTTTGGCAAAAATGAAGCTCACCCACCGAGAAGATAGGGGAATATACATGCATAATTTTACATGGATTAAGAGTTTGTGTCAAATCAGTGATGTGCTGTGGTGAATTCTTATACTGCAGTGAGTCATCTTGTCTGACAGTTGCTGGGGAATTAAAGCAGTTATTTTTAAAAAATTATATGTCCTGCTTGACGCGTTATACAAATAGCCTCTTAAAAAATTAAAATGTAGTCAATGCATTTTTAAGTATAGGAGAGCTATGGTACATTTAGGATTCTCTGTACCACACCACAAACATCCATTCTGAGCTATAAAAACCTAAAGGAGTCTATTGATATCCCTTCAGAGAAACACTGATCTTTTTGCCGCTCCCAATCCAAATCTTGCCTCAACAATTAGTTTATTATATCTGCCCTTCATACAGCATGAAAATACTTTTCCCCGAGAAAAAAATTACACATAAAGGAAAGAGGTGTGCTAAACCTGAATTCCTTCGATATCAAAGGATATTTGGCTTGCTCAAAATCAAAATGACAGCATTCCCCTTCTAATGGTTTAACAAAGGCAGGTCAACACCCTCTCAGAGAAAAGCAGCATGTTGACTCTGCCATAGGTGCACATTGCACCGCTGGTTTGGCAAGGGGAAGCAGTGCTGGCTCCTGCTCCCTGCTCTGTGCAGCAGCATCACGCACACGTACCCTGAAGCTGCAAAGGGCAGATCCTTACAACTGTGTTCTCGTTACAAATACATTGCTTACTCTCGGCTTTGCCTATAAAACTGACACCCCCCCCCTTCGGCAATTTTCACACATCCTTGGGAAAAGTGTTTTGAGTATGTTGGTTGTGTAATACAGTAAAGATCATCTGAATGATCTATTAAGTGTAACCCTTGGGCATCAATGCTGCTCAACATCAGCTGGCAATAAAGGTATATTTACAACATGCCTTCGAGACAGCTGTTCTGGGAACATCCTGGAGATTTGCATAGTCTATTTTACAAGGCATTACCACGTACTTCAACTGAGTGGCAGAGAATTCCTTTGACATGACACCATCCATTAAAAGCCCTGAAGTCCAAACAGCACAGTAAAGTCAAACAGGTATATAATATTAAAAAATAATAATAATAATAAAAAACCCCACAGGAAACCCTTCATATTCCAGTGCCTTAAAATGCAAATGGTTAATTCATGAGTGAATTGAACCCAGTTTTAAAATAATCAAGTTACTGTCCCTCTCCAACTTGAGCACCATCAGAGAAACAAAACAGCTGATGAGAGGAGCTTTACCTTACAAAGAAAGAAAAGTCTCTGTTGCCAGCACTCCTGATTTTATCACAATTCCCATGGTGTCCAGTATATTTTCTTAAAGCCTCAGATCTTGTACGTAACTGACATGAAAATTTCAGCTTCATGTATTTGGAGTAAATTAGTCCTCTCTTTGCCAGAAAAAATAACTGTAAATACAAGCCAACTGCACCCCAATGGCTCAAAAAACAACATGAAACGAACAAGAGTATTGAATTTCTTAGTTAATTTCTCACCTAAACTCAGGAAGTATTAACACTCTGTCACTGCACAGGTGATACCCACTTGCTAAGCAGAGCACTATCTCTCAAGAAGTGAATTAAAAGGATGACTTTGTGTCCCAAATCACAGAGGTGTGCTAGTTATTGAAATTTTCACACTTTGAATCCTTTTCGTGAGTGAACAGCTGGCTGGCAAATGTTATGGAGAAACAATGAGTAGAGGAGTTAACTACACATTTCTGGTCCCAACCCAGTGACTACATGCAGACAACAAAAGACAGAACTTATACCTAATAAAATAATAAACCTGGCCAGACAATGAGTCAATCAACCCAAGTAGTATTACCAAATATAATCAAGACAGTTGATACAAGAAAGCTGAGGACCAAATTAATTAGGTGACTGCACATCCAGTGCCTTTGGGAATCAGTAACCACGCATTAAAGATCTGCTGAGACTCTTTCTGAAAGTGTTCTTTGGAGAAAAGTTCAGACTTTCAAAAAAAGAAACCTGCTATGCCTCATATGTTTAAAATGGAAGAGGTCTGGAAGTCTAGTGTGGAATATAGGGAGAACAGTTTTTGAACAGGACAGTTTTCACATTTTCCATGTGGCATCTGTGGCTCGTCACGTGTTTCTGCTATGCTATCTGACACTTGGACAAAATTCTGGAAGAACTATGGAGCATCTTTTCCCAATTAATTTTGGTTCAGGAAGTAATTGGAAGGGCAATATAACCTTGTATACACTTAAACAGGGGGTAAAATGAGAAAAGTAGAGGAGAGGCATTTTTTAATTCTTAAGTGTTTTTAAGAATGGAGGGGTTGTAGAATTATGTGGTTTTTTTAATAAGACAGCCCATTTCAGGACTCCTGGTTTCATTAAATCAGTTCTTCAGTTAACAACCCCCAAGCTATTCTAAAAAACAGGATGATTCATCTATTTCCACCCAGTACAATTTTATACATCGTTAGAAAACTAAAGCCTCGTAAAATTCTAAGCAGCCCTGAAGAACAGCTACTGCAGAGTGACATGTTGATTGCATCAGCCTAGAAGGGCTAGTTCTGAGCAATGCAAGCTTTAGTAAGCTCAGTGGAAACTACTAGAGTGTCAAAGAACATGTGTGTAACATACCAGCATCAAGCACCTTCACTCAAACACAGAAAAAAAAGTGTCTCCAGAATATCTGGTGGGATATGGATAATTCCACAACTTCCAATATTTATAAAAATTAAAGTGCTGCTATGAGCCCCTATGTCCTGAGAAACACAGAAGTAATTTTTCTCTCCTGATATGACGTGAAAACACCATCCAGAAGTGTGCTATTGATGCCTTAAGCTGAATATGCCAACAAATCTCTATGAAAGTCATTCTCACCACTCTTCAGAGTGCCAGGCTACCTCTGGCACTCACTGCTTGCATGAGGCAGAGACACGGAGGAATGCAGTGTTTCTGATTCTGACTGTACTTCACCTGACAAATCATAGTAATGAAACTAACAAAATCGAAAATGGTTACTCTAATTTGCATCCATAGTACCTTTTAAATAGCTATGTTTAAACGAAAAAAAACCCATTCAGACCACAGCAAAGGGGAGGTGGAAGGCATGTGGTTTGCCCACAATAACCAACAGGTTAGGATTGCCACAGAGACCAACTTCACAGAACACCAAGTAAACATCTTCCTGACCTTCTTTCTCCCTCTCAAGCCATGAGAGAGGCACTTTGCTCTGTCAACTACAAAGGACATGCTACCTGTCCAGCAGACACTTCCTGAGGCTCTCCATCCACATCCCTGTCACCAGTCAGGCTATGCCGAGTGCGTAGCTGAACAAAGAACACAGAATTTGGCTACAAGGGGGTGAAAAATGCCATGGCCAAATTTAAATGTGTGATGAGTACCAGTGGAGACTGTAATTACAACACCTGCACAATGCCTGCTGTGCTAGTGGCACAGAACCCAGAGGTCTGGTCACAGTCACATGGAACACCAGCTATTTTATGTTCAGTTTTGAGATGACCTGCATGGGTAGGACCCATGCTATCACACTTCTTAGAGCTAGGAACAAGACAGCTTTAGCTCACAGCCAGGAAATAACTTTCAATAATCCTGCTGGTGCTCCTCTCTTTCCCACAAAGCAGCAGCTCTTTCAGAAGCTGTTCCTAAAGCTGCACTGTCCGTAGCAGGTTTTGGCAACAGAGAACCACGCTGCCTGGGTACAAGAGGCAGCTGTAAGACCTACTGCACTCAGTGGCACCAGACATGAAAAACACAGTCACAAACAATACAATGCATACAACAGTTCGGCACTTGAAAAAACATCTTCCTAGCAAGCCTAACTCGGGACAGCACTTTTAAAAGGGGCAAAAATTACGGCAGTTACTCAGCTCCCAATGTCATCAGTGAGACCCGAAAACACATTTAAGCATGCAGTTGCCTGTCTATTGCCTTCAAGAGTTTCGTGCTTCACAAAGGCAGCAGAGACATCCTGGCACATCATAAGCACAATACATGTTAAAATCTCAATCTTGTGAACTTTTATGCACATGCATAAATGTATCTCAGTGAATGAACTCTGGTGAAGGCACTGGACTGGCTCGTTATGGGCGAGGGAAGCACATGCAGGTTCAGGGTGTAAAGATGTACAAAGTTGCCTTGAAAAACATGTAGCTCAAGAGACTGCATGGCCAGAGAATGAGCAGACTTCTACAGCACAAAAAAACTGGACAAATTACTGATCCCACTATCTGTAGGGACTCATTTTGGGAACAGTCCAGAAGTTGTAACATGGGTACCTAAAAGTAGGAGCTTTAAGAAGTAAATTATTTCATTTTCTCAGGTACTGAACGCTGTCCTGTACTTGAGTAAGAACACATCAAGAGCAGCTTGGGGAAAGACCCTGAAAAGGATGCTGCCCTTTCTCCACCTGCCTCGCAATTCCAACTGATCATCATTTAGGCTGCCACAGTCAGAAAACATGAGCCATCCCATCTGCCGGGTGTAGCATCAATGGCACAGAAGGAAAGATACTATCAGTGGGCTAAACTCATTCCAGGTCTAGCTGCAGGGAAGTTACAGCAGTGCAGACACAGATGCCCAATTTCAAACTATGTTCCACTTCCTCAGAGCCTTCTTGGATTGTGCTTACAGCAACAGAAACTGCACCATAAAACTGTATTACAACTTTGGTACACTGCATTAGCATATTTATTGAAGGTCTATGCCAGTTTGATTTGGGTTTTTTTGCAAGCATTTACTAACAGCTGTTTTAATTAGTATCTCATTGGTGTGTAGACAATGAAGAAGCACACCAAGAAGCATTTTCTGCATAAAGTGATGTTACATATACCATGATATAAACAGTCCTTTCTCCCAACCTCTACCATAGATGAGGGCCAGTGGACAGGTAGTGTATCACAGAAAGGCAATATTGTATTTAACTCCTCTTATTTCAAGTTTTCAGGGCACCCTCAGGGAGGGGGAGACAGAGAAATGAGATCCACATGCAATCTCAGTAGCTCATTCTCTTCACCCTCAAAGCGTTAAAAGAAAAATACAATGTCAACATCAGCTCCTCCCTGCTGATGAAACTGGCTCCAGCGCATTTTACTTTCTGGCTCAGAGCCCTTACAAACCGTTACAAAAAGACAGAAGACAGACAGACAGCTCAATATATCGACCACTTCCAATAACTAATTTGGGACACGCTGGGTCATTTGTTCCTTCTGCTAAGTGCTGTAGTCTCTCGGTGGTGAATGAACCCTGATATTTGGGGAGGGAGGTGGGGGGGTATTACAAAGGAAAAAAAAAAAAAAAGAAGGGACAGCTAAAAGCAGATTTGCATTTCAGGAAAGAACCAACCCTAGCATTAGTATATATAAATACTCCCCACTCTCTTCCTCTGAGAGACACAGATTACATTTGGCACACTAAAATCGTCTCCACGGCTCCGGGCGCTCAATGCCCATGGGCGAGGGCTCCTGACAGGCACCCATCGCTGCCTGCCCCTTCGCTCCTGCCCCGGCGCTGACACTCACGGGGACGGGGAGCGGGAGCCGGGCTGGGGCTCCTGCTCATCCTCCCTGCCACGGCAACAGCACGGGCTGCAGGCGCGCCGTGCCAGCCCGGGGACCGGCGGAGCATCACATCAGCCACGCCAAGGAACGACCGCAAGCTTCCAATTATCCACTAAAAAAAATCCCGCAATTTGGGAAAAAAATTATATATCTCTCTCTATATATATGTCGTTTCCTCTGCGTGACCTGACCGGTATTGTCCAAAACGACCTCATCGCGGGGTGTTTTGTTGCAGCCGAGCCACACGCACACACGCTGCGTGGGCTCCACGGGAGCCCCTCGCTGCGGGGTTTGGCTCGCAGGTAGCGGGGCACGTTCGCTCGGCGGGGCAGGAGCCGCTCCGAGCCACCCCCGCGGGACTCGCCCCGCACCTCCCGCACCACGGCGCGCCCGGCCGAGCCCCCGACCCCCGCCC
>VWZF01006442.1:47734-161530 GCA_013396755.1 Sclerurus mexicanus | reverse complement strand
ATCTTCCCTGTGCATCCTACCGGGGCATCTTCACTGTGCATCCTACCGGGGCATCCTCCCTGGGGCATCCTACCGGGGCATCCTCAATGGGGCATCCTACCGGGGCATCCTCAATGGGCGTCCTGCCGGGGCATCCTCACTGTGCAGCCTACCGGGGCATCCTGCCGAGGGAGCCTACCAGGGCATCCTCACAAGGCATTCTCACTGGGCATCCTACTAGCACATCCTCCCGGGACACCCTCATGGGCCATCGTGCCCCACTGCCGGACACGGGGCTGGCAGCTCCGGGGTGACACTAGTGAAGCACTTCATCACTTTTTTTATTCATTCCGACCCTGAAGTGGAGCTTCAATTCCCGAGGCAGGGAAGGAGTGATGTGCTAGAGGCAGGTGGAGATTCAACACCAGCACCCTGAACCCCCTGTGCCCCCTTTTGCATCCCCACCTGCTGAGCAACTTCCAGTGTACCCTTATTTTCAATTCTATTCTCTGCATACAGCGAGTGGTGGAATGTGTAGTTTTGGGTTAACAGTGGGACTCCACGATCTTAGGGGTCTTTTACAACACAAATTCTATTTATTCTACTCTACTCTACTCTGCTCTACTCTATTCCAAACAAGCCATTGCAATTCTGGTATGTATACCACAAAACCCTGGGTGCACATTTCCATGAAAGAGTAGCATATTCTTAATAGAATGAAAAAGAAAAAAAATTGACACTGTGCTTTGTCCATGCTCAGCACCAGCATATGCCAGCCAATGCTGAGCCCATGTCTGGAGAACATGGTAAAAAGGACTTAAAAGGTAAAAGGATTTAAAATGTGAAAAAGGACTCTTAATTACACCACTCAAACACAAGGAGGAATGTTTTGAAAACATTTAATGAAACTCCCTTTCATATCAACAAATATATTCCACAAGGAACATCTTCCTTTTTCTCTCTGTACATGTTCCTTTCTTTGTTTGGGTTGGGGGTTAGTGGTTTGTTGGGTTTTGTTTATTTTTAAAATCTCTCCCAAGAAGGAAGGAGCACCTATGGTTTCAAAAATCCTTGGGGGCTCCAAAGGTAGACTAAGTCTTACTGGGACACAGTCTTAGCAGAAAGGAAAAGTTATTATCATCCCCAAGCCAACCTTGATTTACCCACTCACCATTCCAGTCAGTGGAAGAAAAACAAGGATGTAGGGGTTTCTTCAAAAGATAAAGCTTCAACTGCCACTGTACTAAGTAAAGGGGGTTTTTTCATACGTTGTGGAATGAAACCAAATTACATCATATTACCAGCTGTGCTAACCAGGCATCAACACTGGAGCTATTCCTGCAGTGTGTGCAGGGCTGGTGGTTTCTCCTGTTTTCACTGCTTACCAGCCCCAGACGCAGGAGAGCTGTTTACATGTCAGTCGTGGCCCATGCCAGCAACACTCCAGCCTGACCAGTGGCAGAACTGGTTGGGATACTTTGATGAGTTTGTCTGCCATAAATAAAGCTTGAACACACAAAAGCCCTTGATTTTATGGTGCTACTATTTGTTTTATTGTCATATACATTGTGTTCTAGTAATCTTTCCTGGGCTACTCCACAATGCAGTGAGGAGGAGAGCCATCTGGTCAGACTACCTTGAGTAGAGCCATTACTTTTCACAGCATGGTGACACACTCTTTCTAGGCCTTTACAAGTGCCTCTCCCCCAGCGCTGTGCTATACAGGAGTAAGATTTTTACCTTTTGTTGAGCACTGAGTGTTTCAAATACCAACATTAAAAAAATTTTCCAGGTCTTTTTTGTTCATTACATCCAAACCTAAACAAAGAGAAGCAATTAAGTCCAAATATGCTCCGGGGTTCCTACCTGAGAATCCGGGTTTTGTTTGTTTGTTATGTGGGATGAAATAGGCTGAAAGTATCAGCTTTCTGCAGGAGCAGCTTTTTCAAGTATGATGGAGGCAGCCAATAGGGAGGCGAGGGAAGGCTTTGTGGTGAGCCAGCTTCCTTCGCCTATGTGTATCTCCAAGTTGCACCTTTAATTCCCCAGTCCTGATAGGAGCTGATTAATTTATTCCTTACCTCATTGTTACAGACTCTGTGCTGCTAGTGTTCACACCGTTTTCCAGATTTTTCCTTTCATGAAGTTACTAATGGACCTAAAGAGAAATAGTTGAACATTTCACAACATTTTGCCCAAAATATTCTTGGCTCTTCCATGGCAAGCTGAGGGTTTCAGGTGTTGGGTGCTTTTAAAGGAAGAGCAATCACTTGGGGCTGGAACTCATCTGGGAGAAATGGAAATGACTGAATTCACTGATCACCGCCAGAGAGATGTCCTGGTGGTGGCTCCTGTGGAGGGACTTTGAGGGCTACAGCTGCCTGCCTTGGCAGGCAGGGCCATCCCACCACCTGGGTGCAGACAGGGGTGAGACCTGTGGGAACCTTGACCTGGGAGTCCATCAGCCAAGACCCAGCACAGGGATGCACACAGGGCCATGGAAGCCCCCTTGGAAAGCCCATTTGTCCACCTTGGACTGATCATAAGAGGCATGATTTCTTACTTGTGCAAGGTACCAGAGCCCAGGTTCCAGGAATAAAATCTCAACCGTATAAATTTGCACAATGGTTTTGATGAAACACTGAAATTCCAGTGAAAAAGAAGCAACTCAGGAAATTTGACCTAGGTGGTCTCGATTCACAGATCTTTTCAGGTTTTGAGGTAAGAGGCTGGGTCCTGATCATCCTCTGGAATGAGAGGTGGGAAAGTTCCAGACTCCAGGAAGAGCAGGATACTATTTGTATTTTGGATGCAGTGATTAATTAACACGGTCAGGATTTGTAGAATGCTCTTCTATCAAGACATGCTTTCAAAAGGCCTGGAGAAAGTTGCATGGCATATGATTTATCTGCCTTAAAGAGCAGAAATTAGTCAGTGATGCCTTTCCAACAGTGACCCTTGTCAACACAGCTTACAAGTGGCTTCATACACAAACACTTTTGTTAAAATTATTTGGATTATTTACAAGCAATGACCCATTTGAACATGTATATCTTCATGGAAATTAAAAAAAAAAAAGTGTATTTTTACTTAACAGTATTTATGTAGTGGTCAAATCCTACTATGCTCAGTGACTATGCTCAGTAAAATCACATTATCGTGTTGGTAGCCAAGTGGAACCTCTGGAAGACCACATAGAATTGACTTGACTAGATAAAAATGTCCAAGTTCTCTCACAGCAAAAGCTGCATACAATTTTGTAGAGATTTAGCCCAAATTCATGTCAATGCTACAAAACATTCCTGGCATCATAACTTTAGGGAGGGGACCAGGCACTAAAGATATTCAGAAAAAAGAAAAAGCTCTTGTGTAGACACTCTTACCTTAAACTGAAGTACATAAAATGATGTGTCTTCTGCACACTTTAGCAAAAGCAAGAGGGCCATGTCTGCAAATGAACAAGTTAGTTCCTTTTCTGTCTGTGGGAGGGGGGAGTCAGCATTTGGCCAACATAGCACAACAAAAAAGTCTAAAGCAGAAGGCATTTGCAGGAAAACAACAAAAATAATCAGTTGCCTGGAGGGACTGGGTTATAAGAAGAGATTACGGAAGTGCTTACTCAGCTTGCAAAGCAATAGCAAGAGATGGCCCAGATAGCTGTCCATGATTATTTGAAAGCTGGAAACACTGAGAAAGTTGAAATGGGGAAAAGAGTAAGGAGAAGAGGATGCAACGGAATAATCTAATGGAAATAAGAAAGGCAGCCGGGACATGTATCAGGGAAAGCTTCCAGGGGATGAGCAGCATTAGACTGCAGAAGAGGGTCTCAAAGGAAACAGTGGAATCCCCCTAATTTGAAACATTAAAACCAGAGTAGACAAAGCGATCATGAATATGCTGTAGGAAATAATCCTGCTGTGGGATGGGATGAACGTGCTTGGTCTGGCATTGCTTATGCAAAGAGGTACTGCTTTTATCTTTTTCCTGTTAAAGTCAATTTATTTTTTCCCCTTCACCTCTCCACTTCCATTCCCTCTATTTGCATCTGTCTTCTTGTGTCTCATAAGCAGATCTTGAAATGTATTATTCTTTTGCAGTTTCTACCACAAATGTAACTGGATGGCTACCTGCTGCCACCTGTAAATAGCAAAAATATTGATTTATTGGTACATTGATCAAATTCCCTGTGAATGGCATGCAAAGGATTCTATAATTTCCAAGCTGGGATCTAATTTCTTTTCACACTTAAAAATTAAATGAAATTGCATTTTCTAATTCCTGCCCTTGCGAAGGGGAGAGCAAAGGGGAAAAGGAAGGGAAAAGAAGCCACTCAACACTCGTCATACATGATTTTCATTCTGTGTTGTGCCACACAGGCAAGTACTATGTTCCATTTCTCCAAGCTGCTTAGAGACCTTAGATCCCTTTAATTACTGTGGGTTCATGGCAGATGCAAATTGCTGCATATCTTGTCATTTATTTCTCTGCCTTAATACTTTGAAATTATGGTCATGTCCCTCCCTTATTCCACTGTAGTTTATGAAAGTGAATCCGAGGGAAGGCAGATGAATACTGTGGATAGAATGATCTACCTCAGTGTATAGAAGAGTGTGTGAGCAAATCCTGGACAACTGAGAGGAACCGGGCATTTTCTTCCTTTACACAATTGCAGATGAGCTCTGGTAGTGAAGGAACTGCAAAGTTCCTTCCTCTGTCTGTCCCTGTGCCAGAGCTTCCTGACCTCGTAGCACAGCTGGCAGCAGGGAACATAAATTCATGCCTGAGCTCCTTCTGCACATAGTTTGGCATATTAGTTCACATGCTGATGAAAGTGGATTTGAGCTAAGATGCATTAAAAGGGAAATTTCTTGGCTGAAAGTGAGGTACTGCACAGGAAAACGAAGGAAGAGGAAACCTTGGGAAATATAATTTCCCTTAATATATTAGATATTTCTCTCTCCATGTTGCATTTTCATTGTTCTTAAAGGAACCATTTGATTGCTATCAACTTAAAAGTAATTTTTACAATGGTATTTTGTGCATTTTCATAATTTTCATACCTCTTTCTTTTTATTAAAGGCAGAAATCTAATAAAAAGCCTTTACTGGCACTGTTTAAATGAACTTTGATTTGAAAGTTAGTCCCACATAAGATGTGTTTATTAGGCTTCTGCAGTCTCACAAAGCTTGTTTACACACACACAAAAAAAATATTCTCTCCACTGCTGCATTTCAGGTAGGAATTGATAACAGATTTCACAAGTTCAGAAAAACTGAGGGAATTGGCATCTGGGAACTGTCTCAATATTCTACAAGAATAATCTGCAATATACTACAAGATCCCAACACATGCATATGCACAGCTGTTCTCTCACCACACCCCACATCTTATAAGGATAATAGTTGTTCATCCTTTCATCAAGGTTTTAAGCTTCAGTGATGCTTACAGTTTTGTGAAAAGTCATTAGTTTTTCTTCATCAAAATTTGGTGGATTTTTCAATCTACTGAAGTAGAAACAAAAACTAAGTATTTGAGAGCAAATTTCCTGGGGTACATTGCCTGGAGTAAATTCTTTTTCATTTTTCTGTTTTCTGTAATTTTTTTTTTAAGGAAAACGTAAATGTATGGGCAAGGAACAAGTAATTTTTAATAGCTTGCCTTCCAGTTAATGCATTTTATCATGATTTTTAGAAGCAAAAGATCAGGTTGGTGCTTCATGATATCCTACAAAAGTGTTGGCACATTGTAAAACCAATATAAGTAAATTCTGTCACTTAATATGGCCATCTTCACCTTTCCCAAAGAACATTAAAATCACAACTGGTCAGTGTTCAATTAATGTACAAAAATAACTTTTAATGTCTGGAAAACATCTTAAGAGATTTTCTACTAACATGAAGAAACTATTTGGACAGGCCTTAGTATTTTCATGCATACACAGCAGACCACAAGAAATGTCCCTAGAATGAAATTATTTGGGAAATGAGGAAAAATTACTAATTTATTTTATTACATCAACAACAAAAAAAAAAGGATATTTTAACCATTGCGCATTTTGCTGAACTTGCACTATCTGAGATTGATTAAATCCATTTCGGTTTGAAGATTATCACCCAAAGTTAAGGTTAAGATTGTCATCTGCAATGATGATACATTCATCATTGAATGTTCCACTTTTTAATGTTTTTTGATTTTTTGGGATAGTCCTAGGAGAGTTTCATGCTTTCTTGAAGATAATCAAGATGATAAGTTACTCTTTTTAGTGCAGAGTAACAGATGAATATCCACAACATTTCAATAATTCTGTGACTTAAAAAATAAGCGGTCACAGAACAATTACACTCCTCTCAAACTTCTCTTAATTGTTCTTCCAGCTGACATGGGAGTTAGTTTATTACCATTAAGACTTAGAGCATTTATGCCACCAAGATGTAGAATTTGAATTCTCAGTGACTGTTGTAAGCAAAAACGGTGCCTGCTGCCGCATGCGAGTGACCCATCTGAACAACAGTGGAAACATTCTGGAACACTTTCACAATGTCTATGACACCACCTTTACATTTTCAATATTTTGTTTAGCAACAAAAAACAAACACACTCTAAACCAAAGAAAACTTGAATTGTGTTCCGAGAAGCTGTGTTATAATTATCTTTACAATCTGCTCCAGTCACATACTGTTTTACATCTGACATCTACGATTAACAATTTTAAATAAATGGTAGTAAATGTATGACAATTATTGATCTCACTACTTAATTTCATCAAGTAATTTCTTCTATTTTCCTGAAAGTAGAAAGCCTTTTCATTTCTAAGGCAGTGACTTGACATTTAAGAAAATATTGCTATCCTCATCACTTTCACCATCCCAACTCATGTGAGAATGTAACTCGACTAAGTACAAACAAATAATAGTCAGTCTTAGTTCCTTATCCCCTTTTAGTCTGTGCACCTTGGTGCTGCCCCAACCCAGTCTAGGTATTTGTTCCAAAAAGCAAGTAGACATTTCGATCAGCCTCCAGCAAATGTGTGCATCCTCAGGGCTGCCCACTGGGAAGTCAACGCTCATGTTATTCCTCCTAGCAGTCCCAAGACCCTTGTGTCATTCTGGCCAGGCTCTTCACCACTGAGCTCTTTCCATAGGGAAGGGAAGCTATTTTTTTGTTTTGGTTTGGTTTTGGTTTTGTTTTTCAGAAAATCTTCTTATTTGATTCTGTTCTGAAAATCCCATCCCTATTTTTCTCTCAGGAGCCATGTGGCTGTGACAGATGTCTTCAACATTTCTCTGTACTCAAGTTTGCAGAACCAGCTTCTGTATGAGCTGAAGTCCTTCAGGGTTTGCTGAGACCAGAAGAAAATTTGAAGAGAACTGTACTAAAGTATTTCTCTGTAGAAATACTATTCTGAAAGGTCTGGCTTGCTACTATCTTTTAAAACTTCACCCTGCAAAAAATATTCTCACTGGTCCTTTGCAAAAAAGTCTTGCCTCTAAAGAAAGGGCCAAGAGTTTTCTTTTTGGTATTCCATTTCCTCACTTGGTTGATAAGTGCAAAATCCAAGGTATTAAACTAAGTTGGTTCTACAGGAAAAAACTCCAATATGAAGCCACATCCCCACTTTTTATGAGGTGCATGATTTAGCACTGCCTCAGGGTAGCACAGAATAGGATCTTCTTATTTGTGATTTTTGGGTCAATTTTTGTTAAATAGGTACATGGAAGTTGGATTCAGTTCTGCAAACAAGATTAACCAGCAGTTGTTTTCATTTCTGCATGCTCTCTACAAATGCTTAGGTCATTGATTTAGTCTTCACCTTGCTTACACAGAAAATTAATAAATTATGATTGGACTCGATGAACTTAAAAGTCCTTCCCAATGTAAATGACTCTGACTCTATGAATGATTGCGTACTTCTCAAATGAGAGACCGGTGCTTGATGTCCCTGACGTGAACAAATGCACCCTATGGTGAGAGTGGCCACATCTGGCAGCAGAGGGGGACCAAACATCTGGGCAGCACCAGTCAGGGCCTCAGACAGGGAATGGCTCACCACACTACTGCTTTCCATTGTGCATGGCCTTTTTTCTTTCTTTTCTAAGCTTAAAAGGTTAATGTTTGACTATTTATTTGACTGAGTCTCCTTAGAGGCATGAGCTCAGTGGACCATTTTAATAACAGTAGACAGTGCTTCCTGCGCCCTCTTATCTTTGGCCCTGGGAGCTGTTCTTACCAGAAAGACTGAAAGTCCAAAAACACAACATCACTGGCCTACAACCCCATGTCAGCAGCTCAGATTAATCATCCTTTTACTGTTTAACTTTCAGTGACAAGCTTTTACATTTGTGTTTTAAATAGTCCAGGAAATTCAGGACAGGATTGATTGCTGGGAACTTCAGTTCCCAAGTTTAAAATTACTGTTTTCTTCATCTTCTCAATGTTTTTGGGTACAGACACCTGTCTAAGATGTGTTGGCTTCCAGAGGCTTTGGAGCTAACAGTGAAATCATTTGTCTGGGTCATCATCATCCAGAGAACTGGGTAATATCTAGCTGTGTAGAAACATAATAACATTTACTTAAATCATCAAGTGTTGTGAGGATCAGTTACTAACAGTACTTGGGTGCTTCTCCAGGGAATGCCAGGAATGCCACGGATACCATGTTTATCTGATGATAAACATTTTTTTAGCGATATAAGAAAGCAATTTTACATAAGAACTAAGACAAACCCTATGCTCCAGTATTTTATTTTGGTTTTAAGAATGTCCTTGAGATTTTATGAAAGTGTCCTTTCACCATAGTTAAAAAGGATACTTTTTCACTTTCTGGGATTTAAATCTTGCCTTTCGGAGAAAGCAGGAGAGCTTAGTATTCTCCAAACAGGGCAACCCTGCATCCCAAGACTGGTAGTCTTTCAATCACACACTTTGGTCTTGCTTCTTTCACTTTTCTAGCTCTGTTTGTACTGTTTTTTGGTGTGATTTTTTAACTGCCCTATTTAGTGACCTTCAAAATCTCTCCTACATCACTTCAGGAGGACTCTTGCCTTGCCTTGCAATGTTATCAGATCTATGTAGTGCTGAACCTCTGCGAGCAACCAAGTACCCAACCTTGGGTTTGTCTGGATAAAGGAGAAGGAAAAAAAAATAGATGGGTTGAAATTCAAGCCTTTGGATATTTTTGGTACAACTGTGTATATGAGCATCTTTGTTAAGATGTGAGGTCTCTGGGTCACATGGAAGTAGCTTACAGACTGCTTCTAAGCAGTTTTAGTTAAAAACTGTCTAAACCACTTTTATTTCAAATGAAACTGAAGTTATATCAGTTAGCTTGCATCAGTTGGCAATAAATAAAGACTAAGATGAAGCAAAAGTACCATTAATTCAAAATCAGAATGGTTACACCAGTTTAATTGGTGTGACTGTCTGTAATAGAGAAGACTTAGTGTCATGCACTGTTGAAATAATTTATTCAGATGAAATTCTGCCCAGGGGAAGGTTTCAAGTAATTACTTCATTTTCCTCAACCTTCTTTGCATAGAAAGTTTGTTAAATGTCCTGATGCTTTGTCACTTTCTGTTATTGGCAAGAAATATTTCTTCTCATTGGAGTTAACTTATGTCTTTGGCTTTCTTGTATATAATTCCTATGGAAAAAAAAAAAATCAAAACAAAAATAAACAAACAAACAAAAATCCCACCCTAAAACAATTCTTGTATTGCAGGAAAGTATTTGACTCCTGGTTTTTTCAATATTTCACCTCTTTCAAAGCTGTGATGTTGATTCAGCACAGATGAGGTAACTCCAGATTTTTTATAATGCTTTCTGGGAGTTCATCTGAAAAAAATCCTCATGTGACAATTTCACACGTCCAAATGAAGAGGATATCATTATTTCTTTAGCCTAAGTAGTCAGTCAATATCTTGCTTGAGTGCATTTGCAGGAGGAAAATACAGATTACATGAATATGATATATTCTTTCATGTGATATATTCATTTAGCAAATACCTTCATTCCTGAACACACCAGGGACAACTCTTCTAGATCCCCAGCTTCATCTTTCAGTTCTTAAGCCAGATGCCTTTGTCTTTGCTGCCACTCATAATCCACACTTCCCATGTCCTCTTGTGCCCTGAGACCCCAGGCACCAGACTGGGGACCTTGTGTTCCTTGTGCCTTTGCTTCTGAAGAGGCCCTGCTCTCTGACCTAAAGGTTTGGCCAGGGCACATCAGTTCCAGGGGCTTTTTTGCACCGTCTTCTCAGCCTGAATGAGGTCAGCCTAGGTTGTGACAACTGAATAGTTCAGGACCTTGAAATAGCAAGCAGGAGAGAGTCCAGAGCCTTGCGGGGCTGGTCCCTTAGGATGGTGTTGAAGGAGCTGCTGCTGCTGGGCCAGGAGAGAGCTGCTGGCTCTCAAGCTTAGCCCAGACAAGGGATGTTAAATGCTCCTGCTCCTAGGAATTGCTGTTTACTCACCTTTCCAGTAACATTAATGGCAAGATCTGGTGGCATCTGTTCACCCTTTGCTAGTGACACCTGACTGGCTCACCACCTGCCTCGTTATTTCAGCTGTCATTTTTCCAGGCACCTAAAAGGCCAGAGTTTTGTCCCTTCATGCTTGTTTCTGTTACAGAAAGGGAAGTAAAAACCTTCTGTGTTGTCTTGTTTTTAATTACCATAGGACAAGAGTGCTTTTTGTGTACTTTGAAAGCATAAAATAGATGCTGGAAAACAAATCACGGTTATTGTGTGTAATGGATATTCTTCAGTGAAATAGCCTTTTGTTTTTTCTTTTTTTTCTTTTTTTTTTTTTGTACATTACAATGTAACCACTCTTGGACTTCTTTTTTTTTTTTTTAATTGGAAACTACTTGTAGTTTAGGAAAGGGATAGTACCTGGGGCACAATTACAATGGATAAATTTATGGAAAGGCATACATCAAAAAAAAATTCTCTGTGCAATGCAGATATGATTGATTATTTTAGGGATATCACACTGAGGTTAAATTACCACTCGGAACATTTAGAGACCTTTGGATTTCCTTGCTATCATTTCTATGATCAACTTGGAATTTCATAAGCTTTTAGGATCATGTCTTGTTATGTGGCTGTATCATGGAAATGACATATAGATAGTTTTGGTTTTCCTTCAAAAATCTAGATTGTTACTGTTATTGCTATTGGGAATGAAATTCTATAATGTTTTTTTCTAATAGAACTTAAATGATACTAATCAAGCAAGGTACTTAGTTCACTAGCATGTCAATAAACCATTAAAATAATCCATACATAAATCTAACTCTAATTGGTAGTAGATTAAGAGTCTGAGTTTTTCTTAGGGAGACAGAATAAGTACTTACTGCTTTCAGCTGCAGTTATATATGTTGTGGAGTGATATACTAGATGACCACTGGGAATTTTGCTTCGTTTGGATTTGTGTCCTTTTTGTTCAAATACGCAATTAGAATTGTACAATGGTTTTTTTCCTCTGTTTGTTTTTATATGGTAAATATATATCAGAATTGTAACATTTGGCTTTCCCTGCTGGAGGGCAAGAGAGAGAGAGAGACATCTTTTCACTGCCTTTCAACCCTAATAAAGGAGCAGGGGTTTCATCCCCATTCCTCCTCGGTGCCCAGTGCCTGTGGCAGGGCACTAAACCATAGCACACCTGGGCTTGACCCACAGCCCCTCTCTCTGGGACAGAAACCAGGGTCTCCTTCCTCTGCCATCCATTTCCATGAAGTCTGTAGGACTCCAGTGTCTTTCACTCCTCTGCCAAATTCAGCAGAAAGGGATAAAGGCAAGAAAGCATGTTTATTTATTTTAAAATAATCAGAAACAAAAAGGAGCTTAGGGGTTTTTTTACTCTTTGTAGGTAACTTACAGTAAAAAAGCTAAAAGATGATATCCAAAGCTAAAAAGGTTGACACATGAGTAAAAGCTATTGAAAAATCACAGAATCATAGAACTATTTTTGTTGAAAGGGACCTTAAAGATCATCTAGTTCCAAACCTCCCGCCATGGGCAGGGACACCTTCCACTACATGAGGTTACTTAAACCTTCATCCAGCCTGACCTTCATCTCAGTGGTTTAAAATGTTCTCAAACTGTAACCATTAAAGAGGCTTTCTAATGCTCATATGAATGCTCAAAGTCATAATGTAGCCAAATAATGCAGTAAAAGTGAAGAATATTTGATACTGCTCTTGTGTAAGATATATTTGTACATTAATCAAAACTTACATATCTCAAGTAGAAATTACTTCAGAGAGAAAGATAGAATACAGTTCTCAATTCAGAACTATCTTTAAGATATGTAATGAGATGGTTTCTGTCTTTAATGAGTGTAAATGAAATCATACCCATGCAGTTAGTGTTGGGAGATAGTGTAGGAGGTGCTGGGTCAGGAAATGGGGATGAGATAATGGTTAAAATGAGAACATGGAATGGAGCTCATCACAAACCTTAACACAGAGTATTTAGTATGTAGATCACCTTGATACTCAGTCACATCCCTTACAAAAAGTGGATGTAGACTATTATTTAATATGACTTTTTTCATAGAAAAATCAAACCATGCTTGGTAATGTGCAAAAGGTCAGGAAGGAAACCCTGAAACCTGAGTGCTCTTCAGCAGCTGGGCTTGCTAATACTCCAGGGTATTTCTCAATCCACAGGAACATCCAGCTAGCAAGTCACACACCTGTCTTTGGAGAACAAAAATCACTGTATTGTCCAGTGACAAGGTAATGACAGCTCTTGAGATATCCAGTGCTGCATTTGTAAGCTAGCAACAGTATACCCCGACTGTGATTATCTTTTGCCTTAATCTCTTCATGTAAAGGGTGACTGGTTCAGTGCAGGCAGAAGCTGCTTTCAGAAGGTTGTTTATTACCCTGACACTAAGACCTTGACTCAACACCTTAGGTAATTAGTACAAGGAAAAAAAATTAAAAAAGTCTTGAGAATATTTAATGTCAATAGATTTAAGCAGTCTGTTTTCCAGGAATGCTGAGCTTTTCTGGATCCCATTAAATTCACAGCAAGATGCTCTATTCAGCACCACTAGAGATCAAAGCAACCTTTAAAGACCTTTGGAGACCCATGTCTCAACCAAGCAACTGGGCTACCAGCACAGCCCCTCAATGAACAGTGACAGGTCCTCCTTTCTCTCCCAAAACTGGAGCTTGAGGGCGCTGGTAGCAGCTTATTTTCACTGAGTCCAAAACCAAAAAATTGTTAAGTGTCCACCTTGCAGAGAAGAATGTGACACCTGCAGGTTGGACATGCTACTGAACATCAGCAGGGACAGTGTCCCAGAGCACATGGTCACTTTGGCCAGCCTGTAAATCAGTTCTGCTCAGTATTTTACTTCACATTCTCCAGAGGGCAGGACATGTACATGAGTCAGGGGCAGTGGATCAAGTGGTCTGTGATGACTAATTAAACTGGGGAAATTCAATGGTGTGTCTTAAACTATACTCTCTCCATTCTGGTATATATATCTTTGGCTGTCTTTATGAAATCTGGATTTTAATTTATGTTCTTGACGCATGGAATTAACATCAACTTCTGAATGCATTTTGATATGTGCACCACGGGGTATAGCTTAGTGAACATGTGAAACAATTTTCCAGCTCACTTTCAGCAAGCAGGCTATATTTGCATCAGTACCATCTTGCATTAATCCTACCCACACAGTAAGAAGTTTCTGAGTTTTATCAGAAATACTGCACAGAATTAACACGTAAAGCCCAGTAAAATCAGCACTGTGTTTCCTGGGCAGTGAGAAAAAACTCTACAACTCTTACACTCCATCACATTTCTTTCAAACGCTTCAAGCGATGAGTTCTGAGGACACTGGAATTACATTCAGGTAACTTGCATTTTTCCTTCTTATTTCTGGTTACAGGGATTTTTTATTTTATAGAGGATTTTTGAAGATTGCAGGTGATCAGCAAAGTTTCCAGAGGGATGTATCTATCAGACATTCTGGGAGGCATATGAGGAAAGCAAACTCTTGGCTTCCCTTGTCTCCTCAATAGGATTGGTAGTTATGGAAGGCAGGTATTGGAAGACTACAAACTTTGCAATTATAGTTTCAAGCTAGCATAGGTGAAGAAAATAAATATTCAGTCGGAAGAAGAGGGGGAAAAAACCCAACTGTGGGAAATCTGTGGAAGAAATCTTGTGAATTCACTTCAGCATAAGACTGGAGTAGGTATTGCAATGAAAATCTGTCTTTACTTAAGCTTTACTTACAGCGCTTACTTCCCTGAGATCAAGGCTTGGTACTCCTATCTGCCACTAAATATGAAATGTTTATGAAATATGAAATGTTCCCAGTATGAAATGTTGGGAAGCAGGTCCTGAGTGCTCATTCTCAGTAATCAAATCACAAAACTTGTTGTTCTCAGCCTAATCTAGAATTCACACATGAGGATGGAATATAAATTCATTGAAGTGCTTTTAAATTCAGGCTAAGGTGTCTTTATGGACTTGACCATAATGGAATTATGACTTGAATTGCACCTTCACCGGCACACCCCAGCACGTGCCATGATTTATATGCCGGTTTTACTTAAACCTTCGCTGGTGAAGCAGGTCTGCATGGATCACAATGGAAGTTCTCACCTCCGTGCTTGAATCCAAGCTCCGTGTTGTCTGACCAAAGATCTGGAAGTGCTCTCTCTGGTGGTGACTCGGTGCTCCAAGCAGTGCCACGCAGGAGATTTCTCCCCACAGGGATGTTACTGCCGACCAAGGAAAGTTTGTTGGGTAGTTTCGGGTCTGCGTGAATCGAGGTGCCAACCCTGCAAGGCCCTTTTCCTTTTGCTGGAACCTCACCTTAGTGAGAGGGCCAGCGTGCTTCTCCTGGGCCAAGCTGATAGCAAAAGCAAATTATTATCCTATACCTGTTTGACTGAGAAGCCCCCAGCAAGAGACGTGACCATTCTATATGAATAGAGCCAGTCCATAGTATGGATCATTTTAGTACCTTTTTCTCCTTTGCCTGTCTTCTCTCTTATTACAGACGCTCTTCCAAAGCTGTTCTGTCTCCATCTCTGCTGCTTTCCATTTCTTTGTCTCTGGCCACATTTCAGTTACCTCTTCTGGAAAGGGGCTCACCCCTGTGTACTATGAGCAGTGGAAAATTTCAAGGTGATACTTTAGAAGGGAGTAACTAAACTGAATATACAACCCATTAATATCAATTATGGGTGTCACATCAGTACCAATAGCAGTGATATTGTTTCAAAGCTTGAATTAATGTCATTACGCTGCCCATTCAGCTATGGGCATTTTCAGAGACAATCTGTTATTTGCATTTTATTATAATGTATCTTTCCTGAAAATTCCCATCATAGTGAGGACATCAGGGAAACTAATATTGATGTCGTAAGGCAGCCTTTCAGATAGGTGATATGCAGTGCTGGGCTGACAGGAGCACCCTGCAGTTTCCCTGCTGTGCTGAGGAGTGTCCTCGGGATAGATCTCTCTCTGCCAGTTCCCTCTGCTCCCTGCCAGGCTTACCAGGTCCATCCATGCCCCAGCCTCCTACTTGCTCTGTGCAGTTCCTGGCTTGCCTTGCAGTTTTCTGTCGTGAAGCAGAGAGTGTCAAGCACCACGGCAGGGAAAAGCCATATGATAAAAGAAATTTGGCATTAAAAAATATGCATTACAAAACCAATTACTTAAGAAATAATAACTAATGCTCTTTGTTCCTCTTTCCAGACTATGTGTGCTCTGAGATGCCAGGGGACCTCAGCCCCACCAGTTCTGTCTCAGCAGCCAAAAGAGTTGCCACTCAATCAACCAGGTACCCATAGGCATATTTTAAATAATCTCACCAGTCTGGATAATTCTTATTGGTTTCTTATTTTCAGACTGGACAGAATTATTAAAAAAAAAAAAGAAAGAAAGACCCTCAGGAGTCTTTCCCCAACAAAACTAGGATAATATTATTGTCACACAATATACTGATGAGTCTTATTGGAAATAGCCTGTACAATTCTAGCAGGATCACGGAAATCGGGTCCAGCTTCAGAGACATTCACGGAGCTTCACTTGTTTAGTCTGGAAAATGGAGGCTGAGAGGGGTGTGATTAGTGCTAAATGCATTGTGGGGTTAACAACAAGATAGGAGGAAAGCTATTTACACTGAAGAGTGATACTGGCACACCATCAAATGGGTATAAACTGATCATGAATACATTTGGCCTTGGTCTTAGAAGAAAATACCTGCTACCCTGGAGCAGTGAAGCCTTTAATCAGAATAGTGTGGGTCAAAAAACAGAGTTAGATTTAAAAAAATAGTACTATGCATTTATGGAGAGAGTTGTATATTGCAGTGCTGCCATGGCAAGAGGGTCACTTCTGTGACCCAGAAGGATTGCTCAGTCCTATTTCCATGTTTCTCACAGCCTTTGTCAGAAAAATAAATTGATAACAACACTGACACTAAAATCACCCTTCAGAGAAAATCCTCAGTCTTCAGCGTACTGAGATGAAAGGTGGGAGATGAGGAGGGAGTTCATCTTTCATATCGCTATTGATTTAATATCTCAGCTCATAACAGAGAATAACATCACTTTGCACTCAATTCATACTTGAAAGTTGTTTTTTTTTCTCTTCAAACACAGAGATTAGAAATGATTTTGTTTAAAAATCAAGGCTCAGATTCTGCAGATGTTCAAGAATCTTTGATGGCAGTATGGGAGGGACTCCTGATTCATCAGTGATTGAACTACAGTGTATTTGAGTAGGATGTCATTCCTTCATTATAAAAGATAATAGAAGAAGCAGGAACACCAACAGTAGCATTTCTTCTTCATTTCATAGTACTCAAAAAGCAATGATGTTTCCCATTCAGATCTTGGATCTGACAAGCAGCACTATCAGCTTTGCATAAAGTCTTTTCTTCTGAACCACTCTTGATGAGAATTGGATGTATAATTTTAGAGAGCCAGTCTAGGAGATTATTGTCTATCACTCTTCATACAATTTCTAGTTAGGAATTTGATAAGATTGTTCTCCTGGCAGTCCAGTTTTTTCCCTTTCTCCTCCTATTTTTTCTCCTAAACAGTTATAGGCCTTCAGAATCAATTCAGTATAACAGACTCTTTTCCTTTTTATTTTCTCATTTCCTGTTACTTTAAGAGATCTTTCATTCAGTGTTAAAAGGAAAATATTCTAGAAAAATTTGTGATTACAATTTCTTGATAATTTTATTCAATCTGCAGAAATGTTAAGGCCTTTCATGGGATGTTCCACATCAATCTGTTCTTCTTAATATAGTATCCCATGAGTTAAGCCTTTACATAATGCTATTCACCAATGGCTGCAAAATCATTTATACAATGAGGAATGCAGTAAGTGCTCTCATTTGTCATCAAAATATTGAATTCCACATGTGGCTAGTGTAGCAGAATACACGGTTGAACTAAAGACACCCTTTGCAATTGTGTTATCCCGTGCTGATTATTTCTTTTCCTATTTCTACATAAAAGACCGGAAGAAATAATTTTTGTTGTGTTGTAATTCAAGGCAGATGATTACGAATTAGCTCATGCCAGAAAGGCTGATTTTTCATTGAAAGAAACAAGTATTGTTTGCCTCATCAGCTCATTTTTTTTGGAAACATTAATTATTAAACTTTGTCAGTCATATTCATAAGGGGACATCTGAATCTTCCCTATACAGTTGCAAATGATGAGTTAGAAGCACCAGCTTTCCCCCAGTTCAGTCTTATCTGGATGAGCATTGGTAACTGTTCTGGCTAATCAGATGGAACCTGCAAGCAACTGAAGTTACAGCAAAACTGGGACTTTTTATCAAGACCAATCCTCAGCAATCTTTTTCCTGTTGCTTCACACATCAAGCAAAAGCTCTTGTCCCTGCCAAGAGACCTAAGAATCTACATAGGTGAAATGTGTATGAAAGTGGTGAATCTGTGAAAGGGAGCCCATACCTAACATGCAGTAATCCTGTATCCTGTGCTTAACCTGCAGTGATTCTGTGCCCTGTGCTGGAGCTACACTGCAGTCACACATGAGGGATGTTAATCTGCCCTCTGAAAATTTAGATATGAGTGCATAATAAATCCACCTCCACCTCCACTTTTATTGTGAAAAGCCTTCGTATGTCCATACCTCAAAAGCAATCCCCTAAGCTTTGCACCTACAGCTTTCCAGTTGCATACTCACTAAAGCAGGTAGAAGGCCATCATACCTTCAGAGCCTGCACCAGAGACTGGCAGAAAACCCCTCCCATGTCAGTCTACAGTGGCACTGCATCAGTTCATAGGAAGGTGTGTGTCTGCATTGCAATCGATAAAACACCAGCCTCAGACCCTGCCTTTCCTTTCTGCAGGCAGCTGCCATGGGAATTGGCTTCTCCTTGCTCTAATGCTGCTCAGTGACCATCTACTCTTGCTTCTAACAGGGGAAGATGCTGGGAAATGAACCTCAGGGACTTGCATCATGCAGGGGCATCACTCACCAGCCCACACATACGAAGTTTCATGCCGGGCAAAATACCTATGTGAAACATGGCTAATTTAAATAAAACAGAAAATTAAATAAGCCATTGCGTAAATGAATTCTGGCTACATTTATGTTTGGGTCTGCTGCTGGTTCCCAACATCAAAGTAAAGGCAAAGAGACTATTAATACTTTCAGAGAAGACAAGACACGATGCAAAGTCTACGTGGGAAGAAGGAGCTAAAGCGCGCAAAAATGGACAGTTTGCAAGAAGCACACAGAATTTCATTTCTGTGCACATTCACTGGATCAGAGAAGAAAATGTGTGAAATCAGTGGGACATTTCCACAGTAGGAGGAAGGAATTTAACCTGTCACCTACATCCTGGACAAATGCTCCATACATTGAGTATGGCTATAATGAGAACTGCCTCCTCTTTGAAGAAAAGAAAAGCATATGTAACAATCTTCTTTTTGCAGTGCTTAGTCCTCGCTTTTTTCCCCGAGGGGACTCAGGCCTAGAAGACACAATAATCTGAGGAAAAAATTTAAATTGCAGCTTTATCTCACCTTAGTGTTGGTACCTCCTATTCTAGGTGCCCAGGTGTTACCCAGCTCCTACCTGGGGATTTCTGTGGGCAGAAAACATCTTCAGTCTGTTAGTGGCCCAGAAGCCAGGCACCACCACACCAGTGTGTTCACACCTCCTCTTCTAGCTGTAGACCTCAGACACTATTGTAGTGAACACAATGGGAAGACTAGTGAGGAAATAATTTATCTAATAATCTTTTTCTTTAGAGTACAACATAAACAGTTTTCAGTGCATAACACGTGACCATTCTTGCAATACAGATAATGAATCATAAAACACTTGTCCACCGTGTGAGCACGCTCTTCAACAAGTCATCAGGGCAAATCTATCAGCTGCTTAAGCTGATAGGAATATTTTGTGATATCTGATGGGCCATAGAACAAACAACATGGAAGTGCTGCACCAGACCTCTGCAGACAAAGCCATCGCCTCACAGATCACAGGTGCAGGTCTGGTTCTCCCCTGGAGGAAATAAGGTCTTTAATGGACTTCACAACATTCATGACAAGCAATTATGTCCAGGTCCATGACGTTAAATGCACAGATGTGGCAGCACAGATCTTGGAGGCTGTCACAAATTGACACTAAATAAATTGTCCGGGACCCTGGCTTGGTACAGCAGTTGCTTCCTTTGAAAACAACACTGTGTTTTTTCTCTGCAGCCTGGACTGGAACAGCAATGGAATTGCTTTCTATTAAAGGATTAATTGACCCAGTCAGTTACTTTGAGCCACAGAAAGTTAAATGGGGACATAAAATCTGAGCATTAGTCAGTTATTTAGACCCTAACCAAGGATTTTTTCTTTTATCATGTCTCATTCGCTGTATCTTCCTGCTGCCAAAATGTAACTATACTTAAAATGACAATGTGCGAGTATGTTCTTTGTATGCAAATTATTTTTAAAAAAGTTTTTCAAGCTGCTCAAACATAGAAAAGAGAGGGAGTGTCAGACTTGCAAATTTAAATGCAGTAAGGCTGGCCTGTTCACCTTCCAACTCAGTTCCTAGAACAGGTTTATTTAACATCCCTCACTAATAAATCTGAATGGGAGATACATGCTGGTACACCACATGACTCTCATGGCTAGCAAATTGTGCTGTCGAAAGTAGTACCATCTTTTTAATGACTGAACAATCCTTTAAAGCAGTTTTAGTTTATTTTTTTGTTGTTGTTGGCCTTAAAATCAAAATTAGAAACTCAGAGCTACAAGCTGTGTTCCTCTTGCAAATTACGTGAGGTCATAAACTACGATTGATATTAAATACAGAATTGGCTGCATCCTCAACACTCTGGATCCACAGCCATCATCTGTACTCCAAAAACCAGATTTCTTTAATCATTGCTTTGCTATATGTAATCTCAACCTTAGTCACAGCTATTGGCTGCCTGGCTATGAAGGAGGAATATTTTATAGACCACCTGAAGTGGATAGGAAGGTCTTCTTATGTTGCTGAACTCAGCTGAGTTTCCTGCCATTAGGGGCAACATATTGCATCTTTGAAATTAATGAAGGACCATTTTAAATATTGAGATTTATTTTTTTTTCACACTAAGATGATGCTTCTTAAATCTCCAGAATCATCTTGAATGAGCTGGAGTAATGGAGTTCATTATAAACAATGCCTCTTCTGATGGTCAAACCCCACTATGTTCCTAATAAAACACCTGCCAAGTTAGGACTGTTCCCAAAAATGTAGTTACTACAGTGCAAGCAAGAGCAACTTCCAAAAAATGAAGAGGAGATGTGGCTGATGCAGCTGGAATAAATACATATATATTCAATTTTTACACATATATATATCCTAATATATATATATATATGAGGAGACAGAAATGTATGTCAATATAAGATGCTGTAAGAATATTCTCCATAGAAAAATCTAATTTAAATTAAGGACAGGTAACTTGCAGAAATGGTAAGAAACATTACATTGGGAATGGGTCTTTCCTGGAATACATAGGTTGCTTTGATCTTCCCTTGAATTATGAGACTGCAAGTTAGCCATAATTGCTTTGCCCTCTGTTTTTAACCTTATAGATATTCTCAGCTTCCTCAGAAGCTTTGAGAAAGTCCTTAGAAACTATTATGTCCTCTCTTCAAATTACAGTAAAGCAGCACATATTGTGCTCTGCATGGCACAATGTGAAGAGTTAAATCTATCCCATAGCTGGCATGAAGAACAAATTTGGCCCCAAAACCTACCAGATTCCCTTTTTCCTTATATGTGTTCTGGCAAGATGGTACCTTGGTGCTGAGCTCCTTTGTGTTTCCACATGGCTCCAGCCAGTCTCAGAAAGAATCAACTGTAGATATGACTTTCTGAAAGTCTTGGAAATGTAAGGAACAGGTAAACCCAAAATTAGAGCTAGATCTGACTCCTAATAGCATGACTGAGAGGTCATACTCCTTTATCCTTTCAATGGGCATAAAAGCACACCCATAATAAAAGGAAGCATATTTGTATGAATAAATGCTCATGTTTGTAAGTAAGGCTTCCAAAATCCTGTCTGACATTTTAATGTATAATGAATTAGTGATTTAGCAAAGAAACAATGGGAAGAATGGAGCCACCTGCATCTCACCGGTTGAGGTGGGTGTATGATGGCACACCCAGCAATCAGTTCTAGGAGTCAGTCCTAAATACAGCCTGTAAGGTGGGGAGAAAATAGAATAGTAAACATGCCTGGGGTAAACTGCAGTGAGAACCGGATCTTGCAAGCTGTGGTAAGAAAAAAGCTCTCTGGTGACATGTGCCCAGCAGATCCCAGGGAGCAGACCTGAAGCTTCACTTCCTTGGAAACAGCTGGGATCTGATGAGATTGGTTAATTCAGATAACATGGAAATGTCACCACACCCAGCCTTAAGGCAGGCCCAGGAGATAGGCAAAGTGACTAAGTTGTGTTTCAACCTCAATTTCACACATACAAACCACAGCAGACCTTGCCATGGAGATTATGCAAATAAAAACAGCCCATTGTGCAAAAATGGCTAGAAGAAGGTACTCCTGAGCCCCCGGGTACCCCCTCCAACCTCAAGCCTCCAACCCACACACTACACTAAAAGCCACAAGATGACTTAGCCCAGGGTTGGATTTAGCCCCTGAAAGAGGGCACGGATGCTCCTGGCTTACTACTGGAGACGGAGCATCAGCAGCCACCTGGGTGAGCAAGAGTGCAGGTTGTGCGTTTCCAGGCCAGTGCTGAGTTGGTGCCCTGGTGCAGTCAGTGCGGGACAGTGTTGCAAAAGCAAAAATACCTGTCTGGGCTCAGTGTTGGGCTGGAATTAATCTTGTCTGTGTCACGGTTTGTGTTACATCCTTGGAGAGACTTCCCCACTGCTGGGGGAAGATGGTGAAGAAGCAGTTCAGAAAGATGTGTCAAAGCCTCTTTTTAACAAACAGGACTCCTTTTCAGCTTGTAACTTTGCTTAGTCTGTCAGGGTATTTGTAATATTTTAGCATCTGTTTCACTGAAAACAGGCTTTTTTTAATATCACAGTTTTATCTTTTTTTTTTCCCTGTTTTTACAGACCACAGTATCTCTCCAAGCTGTAGTCCTGTTGGCATGATTTTCCATGTAAGGTAATTAACTGTTCATTAATTATGTTGCAAACTGGCTGGAATTTGTCATTGACTTCCACACATTCCCAGGAGTTTATGACCAAACTGCCCAGCTTTTATTTGGTCATGAAAAGGGAGCAACACAAACGACACATGGAAGTGCAGCAGTGCCTTTGGTACTGCTTTAGCAGGGAGACATCTGGACCTACATCTACAGTGTCACATGGAGCTAGTTGAAACCTTCCTCTTCCTCATGTCCATGTTGTCTAACGTGTTTCTGGGGCCCATCCATCCATCCATCTATCCATCCATCTATCCATCCATCCATCCATCCATCCATCCATCCATCCATCCATCCATCCATCCATCCATCCATCTCATTGCGATGATGAACACAGGTGTGAGTGAGTCCAGCTTCTTGTTACAGGTATGAGCCCTTGACTCCCTTTGGGATGAGCTGTGAAGTAAAAGCCTCAACTAGGTTGTTATCAGTATTGGTCACCTCAGAGATCTGTGTCGGTTCTCACCAGGGCTTGCATCAGCACTCTAACCAGTTGCCTGTCATGCAGAAAAAGCCACGGTCAGCACTTCTCAAAAATGAGACACAGCAACTCCAGGAGTGAATGCAGTGATCAATCCTCTTTCTCTGCCAAGCATCCCAGTCACTCCAGTGAGCTTGTAGTGAGCTCCAGGGAAACATCCATGCCACCACAGAGACCTCTCCATGCCACCACAGGGACCTCCACGGAATGATCACCCAGCTTTCCTCACTTCTTCGACTAACAGTACTGAGAAAGGTCTCCAGCTTTCTGCAGCTACTGTGAAAGAAATAAAGCTGTATCCTCAAGGATGCTGAAAAAGAAAGTGTGACCTCAAAAGACTGGGAAAGATGGATTTTTTTTTTCTACAAAAGGGGCCACAAATCAGTTCACAGTTTCCAAAGTGGTAGCGTGGGATAGGAACTGCAAAGTGATCTCAAGGCACATGAGTAGAACTCCCTTCCATTTCTGGCTGTGCCATAAATCCCTCATAGTAAATAAAGGTTTTTGTGTGTACCAGGTGTCCAAACAGCAGAACTGAGGCATGCAGAAAAAAAAAGCACTGTTTAAGTGATGCTTTTCTAGCATTGGGACAGTTTCATGCAGAGTTCAGGTTAAGGGGAGGATGATCTTGTACCTAAAGTATTCTGAGAGACTCAGTCAAGCCCTGGCTCTTTCACTGGGAGCTGTGGGGATGCGTTTGTAATCTGGTGGGAGGCAGAGCTGAAGGCCATATATGTAGATGAAGAGAGACTGAAGAGAGGAGGTTTTTTTGATTTATCCCTGCTGGCTCAGACATACATCTTAACCCTTCCAGCGTTACTCCTCATAAACACAGAGTAGTACCTCTGTGGGAGCCCAGGAACTCCGGCGCCTGCCATCAGCTGTGCTTCCCGGCTGTTTGCACAAAGCTAATGGCAGACAAATCTGTGCAAACAAACAGAGGCTGCATAACTGCATCCCAGGATGGAACAAAATCCTCAAAGCTCACAGTCATTTCCTACAGAAAGCTGGATGGATTTACAGGGCTGCGGTCCTGGAGGAGGTCAGACTAATGGCAGGGGGGGGTTCTGTCACTTGAGGGGGTCCCCGTAGTGCTGCCCTGCCCTGGCTCCCAGCTCTGGTCTCATCACCAGAGGGGCACATGTCTAGGGGGCCTAGGGCAGGGTTAGCTAGGTGTTGCCATGCATGAAGGGATCGGGACTGGACACTCAGCAGAAGAAGGGAAGGAGAAGAAGCTCCTGAACTCAGAGGGCTGCAGAGAAAAGCAGTCATGCTCCACTGTGAGCTGGCAACAGGGTGGGGGAAGAGCGATGGGGGCAATGTGCCTCTTAGGGTCCCTCCCTTCCATAATGGCAGAGGGAAAATCCACATTCCATTTGCCTTCCTGCCCTGTCCTTCCCTGGAGGCTGCAGGCCACAGGTGCTGTGCTGGCCACAGGGCACCTGGATGGGGCATTTTGGAAAGGAGCAGAAGAAGGACCAAAGAGGGATGTAGCCACAATGATGTTTCTGCTGAAGCAGCTGAGACCCCACCACTGGGTTTCCTCTCAAGTGAGGACAAGGCTTCATGCTCAGCTGTCGGAGCAATTTCACAGCAGCCCTTGGCCACAGAAAGGCCTCAGTGAGGACATCCAGCTCACCACAAAAGCCTTTATCTGAAAAGGATTTTTGAGACAATCAGACCTAACAACTGTTTTCCAGACAGAGTTATTTCACTGATGACATCTATCCATGTCAGCCAGAGGGGCCAAGTAGGGTCACAGTACAGGCTACAGTGCAGCACCTTGTTCCTCATCAAGGTCGCTTATGCCTTCCAGGCTCTCCTTCTCTGTGTGCGCACATGCAAAGAGGGAAAACCAATGGGCAATTACTTCTCCTGGAAAATGGTGCTGAGCATCACAGAAACACAGAAAACCTTCCACATCCTGCAGGGCCCCCACGATCATGAGAACAGTGTGAAGGGAAGAGTGGCCTGCAGGAAAGACTTGTCTCAGTACTACCATTTTCTGAACTCACCTTTCAGTAAAGAAAATGAATGCAAGCAAAATTCTGGATGGACAATGAGCCAGATAACAGAAAATATAGAAAAGACATTGCTATATTACTCTGGTCATCATTATGTGTGATTTCGGACATGGGCTGTTTTCTTTTAAAGTTCAGGAGCAAGTGAAAGTGACAGTCCAACACTATTAAAATACAGACATTATAGATAAAAGCTGTTTATAAAAATCATCTTATTTTATACAGCAGTTGCACACAAGTATTCCACCATAGGTCAGCTACCTGTGATTAAAAACTCTACAGAGAAACTGGGTTTAATTCCCTCTCCACTGCTGTTTTTTCTGTGATGCTGAACAGGTTCCTTAATTGCTCTACATCTCAGTTTCCCATTCATAAATAATTGTGCTTCCTTTCCTGCAGATTTTCTTTTCTTCATGTATAAGTTATATTCAAAAAAAGCTACTCAGAATGCAAAACTATATTGCAAAGTTTGGAAATTAATGCTGCATTAAAATTGTCTTGATTCTTCCTCTTGAACTACCATTTTGGACTGTCCCTGAGGCACAACTGATTCAAAAATTAAATTCTGTAGCGTAATGCAGATAGGGGACACAATTAAGTTTGCACACTAATCACCCCTTTCCTTCATCTCCAATGCATGACTTTGAAGCCTAAATAGAATTCTTTTTACGTATTGCTAAGCATAACTTTCTGCATGATTTTTTTTTTTAAAAAGGGTAAAAAATTATTTAATGTCTCCTATTGTCTTTTTTTGTGTGCATTCATTATACAATGTTACTAGAAAGAGCACACTGACTCCTCAGCGTTGCTGCCACCTTTGCCACCTCTGCCCATGTTTGGTGACACTAAGTGGTTCTTGTGTAAAGATGCCATGTAGGGTCCTAGTGACAGGGTGAGGGGTGACACACCAAGAGTCAGGAGGAGAAGGGGGCACTGAAGAACCCAAGTCTCTCTTCCCACTTCCACAACATCCTGTCCAGCCAGAGCTGGTCATCAGCATTAAAAATCATGTCAGCATTAAAAAGTAAGATGACTTAGAGGATTGAAAACCTGCTAGCAATGTCATCCAGTGACAACACCATCACAGCCAGCCAGTCCTGCCCAGGAGATTGTAGGAGATGTATGGTAACCAAATTCCTGTCAAATGGGCCAAACCTGGTCCTTCCACCAAGAAAATCAATGGTCTGAGAAGGAACTGATAAGGAGGGTGCAGCTGGGATGACTGCTGTTTAGTCAGAATTAAAATGGAAGAAATAACCATTTCTAAAGAGCTGATTAGAAGGGGAAAACAAGCGAAGAAATAGAATGAGCAGCATGGGCTGTTTAGCCTCATTGAGATGTCAAGTTCAGCAAACACCGAACAAGTATTTTCTGTGTTAGAGTGGTCAATTCAAACAGATCCAAGAGCTACAGTTGTTTTTCTAGGTGCCAAGCCTCTTTCTTCTTATCTTCAGATGTTTTCTGAATATATTTGGAATAAAGTGAGCTGATTTTGGCTGGGATAGAGTAAATTTTATTCACAGTAGCTAGTTTGGGGCTATGTTTTGGATTTGTGCTGGAAACAGTGCTGATAACACAGGGATATTTTAGTTAGTGCTGAGCAGGGCTTACACAGTGTCAAGGCCTTCTCTGCTTCTAGTACTGCCCCACCAGCAAGGGGTAGAAGGGCAAAGTGGTGGCTCTAGGCTCTGACCTCAAAGACTCACAGACCTCATCATGTAAGCAATTAAGGAGGAGAAAAAAGAGAGAAATCAAACTCTTCATTTGGAAGCCCATATATCCAGAATTATTTGCCAGCTATTTAATTTCAGTAGCGCTTCTGAGCCCTGTCTCAGCTGGGTGGCTGGTGAGAGTTCATTGCACTTACTGCTGACACCATGCTTGCCTCCTTCAGAGCAGGACTTTTGGTGGGGATGAGAGTGGCTGCAATATTCTGGCTGTGCACTGACCAGACTGTGCATAATGCCAGGCCAGAGGCAGCATGAAGCCCCAGCCTCATGGGTGGAGTTGCAGAGAAGATCCCCATAGCCCTTGGCCATGGCAGAGCTGTGTTTTGGGGCAGAGCTGTAGAAACTACTCCAGGATTTAACACATTACCCAGGAGTTCAAGGTGAGATGGTGCTTCCCTCGACTCACATGCAACACCAAAGGCTCCAAACTCCGGTCAAGAAAGGCTGAAAAAGCTGCAAAAAAAAGCCAGAAGGTGAGTGGGAGCAGGCTTTCCTCCCTGCTCCCTGACTGAAGAAACTGTGAGTTCTCATAAAAAACAATGGTTACTGAAACTTTCTTTGTATTTTGCCAGTGACTTCACTAGGAACCAGACCCACTCTATTGATTTCTTCCTCCTGAAAGGTAAGCATAAACCCCTATCAGTGGGTAAACATACTGCACCCAGGAATTTGTCAACCATGGTCATAGGGAAGGATGTAGTAAAGTCACATATTGTATTATTTGCAAATTGCAGCAGTGAAACTAGTCTAACCTTTCAGCGGCTCTTTTAAGTGGCATTATTATTAGCCCTTGTTCAGAGGATGGCAGGCAGGCAGCCAGTAAAGCACTTAGAGTTTGCCATTATCCATCTGCTCCCTATAGATTTGAAGATTGTAGGAATTTTCCTTTTTAGGACTTACTTGAAATATGATTAGTGGGACACTTGCCATATTGCTATACAAGCATGTCTGTGTGCTTCAGGCAGAGGTATGTGACAGGTATTTTATCAATGAGGGATTCTCAGTTGAACAGTATTTCCATTCATTTCTCTGCTTGTTTATTTGTGTAGTAAAACTGCCCCTGATGTTCTCAAAACACAGATCAGGATAACAAACATTTTGCACTGCAGTAAGGGAGTTATACAAGCAGATTCCAATAACTTTTCAGCTCTCTGTGAAATTTAGGTTAAAATTAAAATAACTTAAATACATGAATGATACAGTTTTCTCTTAATTTTGATAGTTATAATTGCAAGAACAGCTAGTGCAGTAGTGTCTGAGATCCTGGGTAGTTGGTAGTCAGGGGTTAGTATCACGGCACTGGAGGATGCAGAGAAGCAAGAAAAATTTCACACCTGTCCCTAGACCTGTGCAGTCCAAGTAGTCATGTTTTCCTTCTTCCCCTGTGATTTTTCAAGGTGTAGCCTGGCCTGCGCTGGCCTGGCAGAGCTCATTGCAGAGCTGACATTACTGGGGCTGGAGGCACCGAGGGCAGTTCAGCCCTGCTGGTGAGGTACTGGCAGCAGAGGACTGTGATTTACAATGGACCGTGGTTCAAAGGGAGGGAAGTCAGTTCTTCCTTGGATCCCTTCAGGGTTCCCCATTTACCATTTTATAAATATGGACAAGATCAAAGGTGCAATTCTGTCCAGTTATGTTAATTTACAAGAGCTACAATTTCCAGCCATCTTGTTATACCACAGCTTTTACGTGGGCTCCCCAAAGTCCCTGTAAAGCTCTTGCATTTCACCTGAGCTGCTCTGCTGCTCCTGGATCCCAAAAGGTGAATTTCCACAAGCTGTTGTTTTCTATTTGCTCTCTGATGAGCCTGGGAAGGGCTTGGGGCATAGTGTCTTTCAGTAAGCCTACAATATTCCTAGCAATGTCTCTGAAATGGTCTGTGTGCCAGAAAGCTGGAGCTTCTCCTTCCAAGGTGGAATTTGACCTGTGGGGAGGTGAGCCATATAAATACACCTCTTATTCACTGTGCAGTCTGTCTCATCCACGTTACGCTTTGATGACCAGAGCATCAAATTTGGTTTCACTTCGTGGTTTCTAAATGCAACAGCTTGTGGTGGGGCAGTGAGTTTAAGCAGGAGGCAGTTCCTGCTCCAAGGATACAATACAGATAAAATTTTCGAAGCCAGACTAGGACATAGCAGGACTTATCCAGCATATCCATATCAGAGACTGTGCAGCTGATTTTCAAGAGACCCAAGCCTTTAGGCTGTAGATAAGGCAGTTCTACCATGAAATGCATACATGGACAGAGGGACAAAATGATGCTTCCTTAAAATTTTTGCCTGGGGGATGGGGACAGTTCCTGCAGAGTAGATCGTACTTGTGAGATGGGCAGCTGACAAGGTCAGAATGTGGATGTGGGACCAGGTGCCATGTGAGCTGACTGCTCCCCCCAGTTGTGTGTTGGTCACACCAATGGGGCACGTGTCGCCTTGTGAAGCCTTTCCCATGTGGCTCAGCCGGCGCCGCTGCTCCTGCCATGCTCCATCTGCCCCGTTCTCCCAGCCTGTGACCTTCCCCAGACACATTGCAAGTGAGTGTCTGCTGATTGAATGCACCACCAAACCTTTGAAGACCCGTTTTTTATGTCTTTCACAGGCAAAGTCCATCGCGTAATATTTCCTCACAGCTTTAGGTGGGATTTGAGTTGGCAGGGGCCACGGGTTTCAAACAAACAGGGGATGGAGTGCTGTGATCTGCAGGCAGCCCTGCTGACTGGTTGGTGTGGCCTTGGTACACGCACAGACCAGTGTGTGAGGAACACAGAAACTGGGGGGAAAAAATAAAATTAAAGTCTATGGCTTTGAAAGCATTCCAGCATGTGTTCAACTCCTATGGACTTCAACAGGCTGTAAGGACCTGCTGAAGAGGGCTTGTGACTGGAATAAATATGCTCAGATGAAACTTGGACAGTGGAATAACAAACTCTTCCAGGCTCAAAAAATACATCTTTTGGCTCATTAAAAATGGTTTTCCCCAAGGCTCCTCTGAACATCTGCATTTGGTGCTGTCCCTTTCTCCCACACAATGCAGTCTGTCCAAATTCTTTCCTGGTATATAAATGTGTTTTTATCTGAGAGAAGGTGCCCTTCACCCGGGAGGGCCCCTCTCAGCAGGGCTTCATGTCCATCCATTTCAGTAACCTACTTCCCCAGAGCACAGACCCTACTCTGACTTCCAGGAAGAACAGCCTCACACCTCTTCGCAAGACCTAAAAAACAGGCATCCCATTACTGGTTCCCACAATCCAGATGCCACTGTCACAGGTACACTGGAAAAATTTTAAGTATTTAAAAGTAGCAGTCATATTGTTTTTTCTTTGTATCCTTTGTGCCTGGAGAAGACATAAGGAAAAGTGAATAAAAGCTTTCAGAAACACTGGTGGCAATAGATCCCCTGCTTGAAATACCTGAGCAGTGGTATGTCTTTTTTTGTCTGGTTTTCAGGGATTTTTTCAGAAACTACTGAGCATCCCTAGTTTTCAAATTGAGTTTCTCTGGAGGCTTCTCTAATTGGCTGTCCAGATATACCAATAATTTTTTTCAAGCATTGAGGATGTGAAACTCAGGCAGCCTGTTCCTTCCCTATATAAAACTGAAAGAACATGAGGAATAGGAGGAAAAAAAGCTATTTTGCATAGGAAAATGGGAATTAGCAACCATGTTTAAGAACACAGCAGAATATAAAAAGAAATAAAGAACTTCTTCACAAAGAAAGGCATTTTCACAGTACCTACTGATATCCAAATCGCTGCATAGGAAATTAAGAAAGACAAAGATATCATAACAGGTTTAAGCCTGGTTTTAATACTGTACAGATTTGGCATTAATAAAGAACAGTGATCAAAGGTCAGATGTAGCTAACTTTAACAATACTTGGGGCTATTTTTAGACAGCATTATTTTCAGGCATTTTTATTTTCAAGAGGGCTTTGGCTGAGCCATGTCAGATATAGCAAAGAAGCATTGAACATGTAAAGGCTTTCTTTACTAAATTATTTAGTGCTCATGAAAGGTGCCAGATGGAGAGCCTTGGGGACTCAAGCCTCCTTTTTATCTGCAAAAAACCCTTAGAATAAGAAGTGACAAATTTACCAAGCTCCTTTTACAGGCAGCTCCTCTGACCCAGAGCTCTTGATCCCAAGGGGGACAGGTTTGCTTTGCCACCCTGCCCTTCAGCCCTGGGTGTTCCTGCTGGGATGTGTGATGAAGGTGACATGTGGTGTGTGAGACAAGGCAGAGACCCAGCTCTCCCCCACCAGAAGGGCTGCTGCTTGCTCATCCTTTGCATGTTCCCGTGGCAGGTGGGTTTGAACTGGTTCAGCAAGGTGAAATGTCCAGTAATAAGCAAAAAAGAAAATCACTTACTGACAGGGGTGTGGCTGGGTGATTTAATGGACTATTTATTATTTTATGTCTCCTGCTTTAATGATCCTGTAAGTAACAAGCCATTCACTCTTCTGAAACACTACAGATTTGTTAAGCCCAGTCAGTGTGTATATAAAGTGCTTTGCAGCTAAATAGGCTGATGGATCTCATATCATCAAAGTCAAACATATAATAAAAAAATTACACAATAAACAAAAGAAGGGCAAAGGAAATCCACGGCTGCCATATGCCAAGGCACAAACAGGTAAAAATTCTCTTTACGCACTTTTGTCCCAAATCTGCTCAGTTTGAGGTAAGTTCCTTACCATGAGTGCAGCAAGTCTGAACTGCATGTGTTCACCATTACTTAATTAATTGCTGCAAATGCAAGCTGACACCTCAAAAGTGATCTGAGTCCACCTAAAACAAAGGTATTTTCTTCAAGCCAGAGTCTGATCACACCACCCATTAAATGATGGACCATAAAAATAGGAGAGGACAAAAAGCAGAAGTGCTGAAAAACTCTCATCATAGCATAGTAGTGTAAAAAAGGAATAAGAGATAAGGAGCCTCCAGCCCACCAAAGGTGTGTCCATGACTGATATATGGGATTATGCACCAGAGGCTCACAAGGAATGTTTCCTTCTCCATCAGAAGAAACCTGATTGCAGAAACAAGTTTCAGGTCCTGAGAAGGTTCTCATAGGAAACCATATCAGCTATCCAGTGATGTCTGATTGTAGACCTGTTAGGTGGAGGTAAAAGCATTGTCAGCTGCCTCAGAGGCCAAAAAGGGGAGGACGGCTGTGCGTGCCAGTAGGCTCCATGCCAGACTACAAGTAATAGAAGAAGTTTCTGCAGCCCCTGGAGAGGGAATGTGTAGAAAATCTGGCTCTGATGTAGTCCAGACCTTGTCTGTACTCTTCCAGGAGAAGTTTCAGGACACCTGCAAGGCAAACATTCTTGCTGGACTGTAACTCCGTTCCTCCAGAGACTGGCTGGTGCACCTCAGGCTGGCTTTTACCCCTGAACCAGTGCCAGAGCATGGATGAATGGGACCAGCTCTGTTCTCAAGAACAAGGTGTGGAAGAGGCAAGAGGTTGGCTGTCTTACCTCTGAGCATGTGAAAAGCCTGCTAAAGAAGTAAGCATTGGGGGAGGATGGTATGAGGGAGGAGGGATCTATCTTCCAGATGTTCACACGATCCTGTGGAAACACCAGCCAGCTCCAAGGAGGTAAGCCCCAGAGAGGTCTTTTTTTCTCTGCAATTCTGAATGAGTGAACCCAAAGAGACCCACATAACTGGATACATCATTTTGTGGATCTGAGCCATGATGTCCTACAGAATCAAACTACACTCTGAGACCTGAGAATTAAAAAAAAAATAAAAAAGAAGGATCTCTCTGACTGTTTTGGTAGCTTTCCACTCCAGTTTGCCATTGTCCTGTACTGGGGAGCCTCACATTGACACTGGTGCAGTTTCACATGTCCTGCATAGAGAAGAAGGATTATATTCATAGCTTTGACTAATACTGAGTTTTCTGAGGAATGGCTGGAATCAGAAAAACCCAGCACTCACTAGAGACCAAGCTGTGGGCCTCAGAGATCCCATCTCTGCCGTGTCACATCTTCTTTGGACCAAAACTTGGTCAGCAGAAATTACGTATAAAGAAGAAAACCCACAAAACAGCAGAACCAGGAGGCTGTGGAGATCAGGTGGTGTTTCACTTCTGTGAAGAGTGCTGTAGAAGCTCAGATACCATTGAAGTGTTTCCCACGGGAAGCTGGAAGGTGTGAGAGCAAAAGCCCCTCTAGTGAAGAAACAATACAGTTACTGGGCTCAGAGTCCAACAGCGCAGACAGGCAATCACGGAGCTCAGTGAGAGCCAGGCTGCCAAGCACAACTTCGATTGAAATATCAAAATCTTCAGTGCAAAGATTCCTAGCAAATACAAAGGAATGGGGTAAGTAATCTCCTATCACAGAAACATCTAAGATTTGAATTAACCTCCCTAGGCCTTAAATTTCATTGCTTCGCATGGGGCTAGTGTGTCTCAGGTTAATTGTGTGGACCTCTGATAACTGGCCCAAATACAGCACAGAGAGATTTTTGTGCTAAGCCAACATCAATACTGTGCATCAAAGGCTGCCCTGAATTCTCCCCCTTGGTTGCTCAGTCATCTTTGATCTAAAAAATGAAAAGAGTAAGGGATTTTGTTGTTATTTTTATTTCTTCTCCCCATCACAAGATTGAGGTAACTGAAAATATAAACAGCGGAAAGGTGGCAAAACATTAAAAAAAATTGTAAAGAGAAGCAGGGATGATGGAGTGAAGTAAACAGAAAGAAATAGGCTTAGAAAAGAAAAAAGGGTTACTGAGAAACAGAGATGCTGTTCACATGGGATGTAACAGTGAATGGGGTGGTGAAGAAAAGCCCTGATGAGGTATTATGGATGTCTTCTGTTGGGTACGAGAATCAGATCCTGTCTTCCTAAGCCACTCACATGCCGACCATCTGACCTCACAGGGATCTGCTTCAGAACCGCCAGCAAGCCACTAAGACCTGCAGCACACATGGATAAAGGTCTTGTACATTTGAGCCGTGTTGGGAATAATAATTATTAGGGAAACAGATGTTCCTACGTGACCCCCGTACTACACACATAAAAGCAAAGGGGACCCTTTTCTGCCTGCAGAGAAGGGAAGGAGCTGCTTCATCCACGCTGAGCTTGTGGGAGCAAACCAAGACTCTCAGGGGCAAAAGAAGGAAACTATGAGAGCCAGAGAGAGGAATATATAGAGGGAGGTGGGAAGCAGAACAGAGAGGACACATGGAATTTTGGGGCTTTGGGTATTCTAAGTCTTTTCTCTAAGATTGCATTGGGAACTCAATTCTCCCATCAGTCCCAAGTGCTTCCTCTTGGCAACTCCACAAAAAGAACTTGCTATTAGCAGCACTGAGACTGAGTAGAGTTGAGTCCCAGGATTACAAAAGTCTGGCTCCAGGAAGGGTTGTTCACAAGCTTCCTATTCAGACTTGAGCTTAAAGCCCATTAATTACAGAAGGACATATCCCCAATGTGGAAATCTGGATGAACTCACAAAACGCACGAGGACACTCAGACCTTAATCCTCCAGCCTGGCTTCACTCCCAATTTACAGGCCCAGGAAATCTGTTTCCAAGAAAGCGTCTCTTCCTTATCCTGTGCTATTATCCACTCTCCTGACAGCAGTCTTGCATTCACCTCCACAGAGCACAGGTTCAGGGAATGAAGCCCAGCAACGGGTTTCAGACAACAAAATAATCAGGAGCAACGGATTCATGACCTTGCAAAATGCAACGTTTGCTCCTGTTTGATGCCGAGCTGATTTTTACAGGGGGTAAAAATTAGCTTCTGATGAAATACTGTGTTTCAAATCAGCTTTAAATGCACATAGTTCACTGACCCTTCGTTTTCCAGCTTAGCCATTAAACTGGAAAATTTGCTATTTGCACAGCTCTAATTGTGAATCATTTGTGTTCTTGGCTATAAACAAGATTTTAAAAAATATGCAAACAAGAACAAAGAGAAATAAAAAATCAGGAACATGCCACAAGCAAAGGAAGTTTACTCCTGAAAGAGGTTTGAGCTAGTTTGATAGAAATGCCACCAGAAATCTTTGCTGTATTCAAATGCAACATCACCAAACATTTCTTGTTCTGTAACTAAACCAAATACTGATCACAAATACAACATTTCAAAAAGTCGCCCATGTGAATTGTAAGCTAAAGAGATTTCATTTTTTTTTAATTAAAGTTATAAAGCAAAAGAACAAAATTTTGTTGGGAGTGAAAATCTGTTTGTCTGGGTATCTGATGCCAGAGAGCATCAGGCAGCATCACTAAGGTAAACAGATGAAATATGAAGCCCCTTATGCATCTCTGCCAGAAAAACAGCAGGTATGTTTGACATGCAAAAAATGTGCTTATGTTGACTTTTAATTGGAATCATTAGAAAAAACAATCTTAGCAAACATGGCTTTACCTTTTGTTGCTGTATTTTTCCAGTCTCACTGGTGGGCTCCATCACTGCAGGCTGGTACCTGAGCCTCGTCTTTGCACTCACCAGTGTGTCATCTGGAGCATCATGCTTATACAGAAACCACTATCAATTCCCCTGCAAAACCAGATAATGGGATGCACTCTCTCCCTTCTTCCCGTTATAGTCTTCTAAGAGCCAAATCCTCCCTCCATTTACAGTCCAGAAATTCCCATTCACCCAGTGATGCTGTGCTGCATTTACACTAATGCAACTGAAGGCTAATTTTGGCCCCCAGTTATTTGTATACACGAATATTAACTTAATGCAGGACATTTTCTGAGCGTGGTTCCTCTCTGCAATGTGTATCAATTTACTGAAAGCGAGAGCATCCTTCTTAGTTTCCCGTATCACAGGTAGATGTTCAGGGCATGGGCAGGGAGTTTTCATTTTGCCAATTATGGCTGTGGTGGCAGTAGAATGAGATTGACTTGCACTTACATCCATTACTGCATTGCAAGTTTTCTTCAGTGCAGAATATTTTATATAATGGGCTCCTTCTGTATCATTTGGCAATCAATCCTTCATAATTTGAAGTTCCCTTTCCTCGTTGAACTGCTCTCCTCCCAATGGAGCTGGTTTGCATGTTGATTTGGAATAGAATGAAAACTCGGTGAACTACAAAAGCCTGTTGCAGAGATTTTTGGCGATGTATGACCAATGCTTTATTCCCGGCCCATTATTTTCTTCAGCATCTGCTCAGCTGATTAGTTTTAATGAGCAGTAGCTCTACTGGTGCATAAGGGAATTCACAGCTCAGTAGGTTGGGGAAAAGAAAATGAGCAGTGGAAAATGTCTGCATGCAGGTAGCTGTCTCCAGAACAGGCACCTTTATATGCACATCAAATGTGGGACAGGAGGAAACATCCTGCTTATACAGTGCAACCACTGAGAAACTCCTCTGTACTGTGTAGTGGTTCCCATTGGAAGAGGCTCTTTGAGATCCAAAACCACAGGGAGCTATTACAGATACACAGGGAAAAGCAAAGTTATGTCTTGAAGGTGCTGTGACTCTAGGTACGTGAGCCAGGGTGGGTGATTCACTAAAAAATGCCATGCCATGCCATGCTATGCTATGCATGATCAGAGGAGGAAGGCTCCATGCTTGGATTTTGAATTTTGCAATGTCCCACTGCCTTGCAGTGTTTTTCTGTTTGGTTTTTTTCCCTGGGGCCAGGCTTACCCTCCTGCCCTGTGCCTGCACCCACAGCAGAGCAGCTGCATGCTGAACAAGGAGTGCAATGAACAGAAACCAAAGCACAGCAGTGGAAGAGCCAGCTCTGCAAACACTGCTTGCAGGCTAAGCTTCCTGCTTCAGCCCCCGGTGTTTGCTCCAGTGGAACACACCAAAACCCTCAGGGTGTTGAGTCCTCAGTGGTGACTGGAGAGCATCTTTCTGTAGGTCTGCATGCTGGCTACACACCTGAAGCACAGAAATGTCAAGGTAAAACAAGTCAAACCAGAAACAAAGCTATCTTGCTGCTGGCCTGGTATCCATCATTCCCTGGAGGAGTCTTCCTCTCTCCATCACTGTAGAAATCATTTCAACAGAAGTCTGAAGTTACCAAAGGCTGTAGAAAAAATTGCTGTGGAATGGTAATAGTCAGGTGGGAATTGTTGATTTTCTGTAACAAGACGGTGCAGATGATACAAGCCCTGCTACCAGAACCATGTCAGTGAAAACACATGAAAGTGATCTCTTTTTTCTTTCTGCTGGCTTTTCAAGCTGCAATGAGAGTTACTCAGCAATCCCCACTTTCATCTCCCCACAGAGAAAGCCCTGCACTTCTATCACACAGTGACTGTGTGCTTTTGCGTAAGCAACCCCAAAACGGGTGAAGCAAGGACTGTGGCTGACAAACATGCCAGACACAGGCACCCCTCTGGATATTGCACCCCTGGGCTGCAGCGTGGTCCCTCTCCTGTGGAGGGATGTCGTGTGCTGCAAGCTTCCACAGGACAAATCTGGGAGACTGGGCTTGCATGGACTGATGTGGCATGGTACTGCAGGAAATGCACTGCAGGACAGCCAGGGGCAGTGGTGTTGAGCACCAACATCCCCTCTGCATATCTTCCCCACATAGGGGCAACTACGATCGGGCCTCAGGGTTCCCTTCCCCACCCATGAGCTCCAGACCTCTCTCAGCTTTGGCTGTTTCCTCATGAAGAAAAAGGAGAGGGGCTGGAGCTGTCTGAGTGAGCCTGGACACATCCTGTTGGGCAGCAGGATCAGCTTTAACATTCTCCCCTGCATCTATTCCAGGTGCTGCAGGAAACAAACTCTTCCTGCTTTTCCTTCCTGTGTGCATCTCTCCTTTCTAGACTGGTGAGATCGTTTTGCAATATCATGTCATATTTGTAAGGTAGAGTTGATAAAATAGAAGTGTATTTTATTGTCCTGACCTGACAGAAGAGCCATTCTCCAATGCGCTCACTGTCAAGGGTGTTGGAGGAGTAGTTCCACCACTGGGATGCCTCTCACCATAGGTCTAATGCTGCCTGAAAAAATGCCAAGAGGAAAGATCCACTGTATGTATGGTCAGACTGCTCTGCACACAGCCCATATGGAGTCTATCTTTAGCCTTTAAAAAAAAAAGAAACAGTGACAGTTGCTCAGAGATACAGATTTTCCTCTCCATCTTTCACAGAAGGAGCCGCCAACATAATGGTGCTTAGCCACATGGAGTAGAGGAGCCTGTTTGTCCCACCAGCACCCTGCCTGCTCTGCCAGCAGCATCTTGGTCTCTCAAACCATGAAGGTGATAAACACCTGAAAAGGTTTCTTGGCATCCCTTCAGGCTTCCAAGACCAAACTGCCAACTGTGGCAGGGTCAAGCTGCGTTGGGCTCTCATCAGTCCATTTAAGTTAAACACTTTTTTGACTTGAATATTCTCAGCAGAGGCTTTGAGAGCAGAATGCACATGTGGAGCAGTGGTGTGTGCTGGTCTGTGGAGGTGACCATCTGCTGTGATGCTGTGAGAGATGGAGGGACAGGCTGGGATCCCCTGTGCCCTGGGGCAGCTGCTGCCAGGCCAAAAGTCACTCTCTGTCTCCCACCTTCCATTGCGGATGATGCTAGAAATGCTCCTCTCTTATCCTAAAAACAGGGCGGAACAACAGAGCTGTTGTATCACACCCCACAAGAGGGAAGCTCACAGAAATCCTCTTTGCTCTCCCTTTTTGCCCTTTTCCCAGCAAACATACACAAGTTATCCAGCTTGCATTTATCTAGCTGTCTGGGGAGCAGTGTTTTGCTACAAACCACAATGATGGCTTTTGTGTGCTAGAGATGCCACAGCTGGGTTAGACAGAGCCTGAGGCTAACACGTGGGGCTGGAGGAAGCCTTGGTTATCCAGAACTATGCCTGTCCTTTGGCACAGTTCCTGGGACACACTTGCAATGCACCAAAAACAGTCTGGGGAGCTACCAGTCCCATAAGAAATACAATTCAAAGAAGCCTGTGCCATCCTCCTTCATGCTTCCACCTTATTAGGAGTCCCCTCAGGTGAAGATGAAGGAATAAAGTACCTGTCCTTAAAGAGCTTCTAGCTGAAGGAAAAAGATAGGGCGGAAATGTGCAAATGTCCTACTAATCCAATTATTTCATAGAGCACTCTATGATCAGCCAAGCATTGGTTTACTCTGACAGACAGTAAGGGGACCCTGGCGACTCTTGGACTCTAGAAATTTTAGGAAAGATGGACATCTCTCCCACAGAGCAATCTCATGAGACAGACAAGCTGTTAGCAGTTTCTCTGCAGGGATTTTGAGGTTGCTTGTACTTTTTGTGTGATATAGAAATCATATCAGATGTAAAACAGAAGTTTCTTGTCCATGAGACTCATTGGTCTGACACATTTGCTAAGGAACAGAGCAAACACAGTACTCAGTGGCTATTTAAGGCCAACAGCACTAAATGCCACTTCCACTGGAGAACTAATAAGTCCCATTTCCTTCAAGTGAGGATAATTTCCTATGCATGTAACATATTTCTGTGTTTCTGTTCTTATATTCCTGAAATCTTCCAAATATTACCCCAGATAAAACACTCAATTACTTATTCAGCCACTTGAAATCTTGCTGATGTTACACAAAAAACCCAGACTGGATGCCCTTTGTGCGTATTTTGCTTTGGTTTGATCAATTATTCTTTATTCACAGTGTATGACAAACATTTTTGTTTTCACATGTTATTTGGAAAACAATCCTAATTCCCATCAACATACGCACTATTTGTTGAACAACCCTTACAAATCCATTTCAGCCAATGGATTACTTGTTCACCTGAAAATCTGTGTATGAGTGTGTGTCATCTGTTAATCACTCTGAGATTTTTTTTTAGAAAGATAATAGTCCTTGAGTCAAGCAAAGTCTAGTTCAGCAGTCAGGCTTCCCTGCAGCAGTGTTGTCTGTCCAAACATAATGCAGAGTTTGGGTCCAACAGACACTTCTTCCTTGATACTGTCATTCCATTCCTCTCCCCTAGGGCCAGGAGAAGGAGCTGGACATTGCAGTGACTCCTGAGAGCCAGCAGCATGGGCCCTTACAGGAATGAAGAAATATGCATTAGACCATGAACAAAAACTGAGCTGCTAAATCAGCTCCAGGATGCAAATATCAGCATCCTGACATTGCAAGGTAATTCAGGAAACAACCACTGCTGTGGTGAGTCTGCAGAGGGCTTCAGCACAGCTGGGACCCAGGACATCACCCCTGCCCTGGTGCTGCTGCAGCATGTGGTGAGACAACGGAGTGCGGGGTTTGGTCCCAGCTTCTCTCAGCATTTGGTGCTCCTGTGGTAGGATGTGGTCAGGAGATCTGACAGTTGTTTTCTCCATTAAGGAAATGTTGAAACCAAAATTTTGCATGAAAAAACAGGGCTTTTCTTGAAAAATTGTGCATAAGAGATCAAAATGAGGAGATGATAAACCCAGTGTCAGCTCTCCCACAAATTAAGTGTTCTGACCAGTGAACTATCTACAAGCTCTTTTGGTGTCCTTTTTACTGTCAATATATGCAAGATTACTTTTCCTCTGTGGAAAACAGAATAAAATTCTTAATCTCACAAAGTGTGGCAGACTGTGAAAACCCTTTTCAGTGCAGTTTAAGAAATATGGTTTCTCTCCACTACCCACAAATGCCAGATCATTTCATACTATTAAGTGATATGCTGAAGAAATGAACTAAATGAAAAATAAAAAGGAAGGATATTTTTAGTCTCATTTGTTGATTAAATAACTACTGATATCATGAGTGCTAATTACAAACATTGCAAAAATCAGAAGAAAAATAGAATTAATTAGTTCAACAGGAGCATAAAACCAGCGAGTTGCTATCGGTTGCCATCTGCCCCTCGCCCTTCAGCCATTGAACAGCAGCAGCTGGGCACGCACAAGGAGCTGGTTCAGTTGGTTTTTGCTTCTCCTCATCCCAGAGCAGAACTGGCATTAAACCCGCCGTGGCTTTCCCACAGGGACTCCTCCTTATCTACAGACAGCAGCAAAAATCCCAGTGGCCACAGGGCCTCCTGACCAGGGCACGTGGTGCTCAGCCTCCCACGCTCACATGCTCTTTTCTCCTCCTGACAAAGGCAGTCTGGGAACCAGGGCATCCCAGCGGGGTCTAATCCTCCATGCCACAGCCTTGGTGGCTCCCAGACAGTGCTCCTCTGGCAGAGAGAAGAAACATGTGACGAGGCAACCGTCTGTATGCTCCATAAAAACAGCTCCTATCTTCATTGAGTTTAATGAGAAATATCTCAAGCCTGTTAAGAGATGGTATTTCCCAGATTTTAACGTGGTTCCATCACCACTCCCAGGCAAATAGCACCCTGTACATCCCATTTACCACCCCCCTGCCCTGCTGTGGAGCTGTGAAACACCTCACAGGCACTGAAGGGGCAAGGCTTTCAAAGGAAAGGGATGCTAAGGACAGCCAGCCAGCCTTGCCAAAAGGGAAAAAGCAAATCTTCCATCACACAAAGTGATTTCCCAAATTGCAGAAACCACAAATGCCCACTTTATATCCAGAGCAAACGGGGCTGCCACTTCGGCACGGTGCCTGCCGAGGAGCACGTAGGGGTGCTTTGCACTGTGTTACTTCTGAAACACAACACTGAACTATTAAACTTTAATAACACTAAAGAGGCTGGGGCATGAAACCCTTGATGCACTCTCATAATGGGCAAAGGGAAAAGCCTTTCAAGCCAGATTTATTTCTGCACCCTTGGATAGCTGCTGAGACAGGTCTGGATTGCAAGGCTCCACTGCCCTTCCTTCTGCCCTCTAGTGCCAGAGAGAAAAATTAAATGCAAAGAAAGGAGCCTGCAATATTCTTCTTGCAATGCACTAGATAAATAAAAAAGGAGGGAGAAAACAGTGGTTTTAGCTGCATGGTTTGATACCAGTTTAGGTAAAGCATTCCAGAAAAAGTGATGTCACAAGAGCCACTGTCAGCAGGGTTTATGGGGCCCTTTGGGAGCCAGAGGTGCTGCTGCAAAGGGCAAGCTGGGTACAGGACATGGTGGTACTGCTTATGCTGTTGTGCTGGACCCGGGTCTGCCTGCCAAAAGCAATGGAGACTCCCACATAAGGCAGGAGCTTATGGTTTCGTGCCACAGGTTGGTTGGGACAGGTGTATCTCTGTGACTGCCCAAAGATGTGTCTGTTCCAGTCCCGCTGCTTACTTTAGATTAAAACCCTGACTAAGCTTCAAGCCAAAATGTTTACACCAGGGAAGTGCCTGCTGTTGAATACTTTGAAATTCATTTAATTCACACTTGCTCTTAATCCTCTGAACACCACCTCATGGGGCTGAGTCAGACCTGTTACCCTGACTGCTCTCTTCCAGAAACGTGGTGGGAAAGAAAGGCAGCTGGGTTGGGGGAGCACCCTCATGCCCATGTTCACTTTTGTGTGTGTCTGTATGTGACATCTTTTTGCTCAGCAAAGGTGTAAGGGAAAAGCCAAGCTGCCATAATTTCAGCAGCTTCTGTGAAACAGAGGAGTTGTCACCTGCATATTGAGCTGCCAGCAGTACGTGAGAACTCCAAGACATCCCAGGTGCAAACAACAATGGGAGAAGATGTGAAAGGGAGCTGAAGGACTGGCCCAGTCTGAACAACGGGGCTGATTGATGCAGGCCAGGGATAATCCTGAGGTCCTGGTAAACCAGTGAGTGGGGCTGGGGATCGACTGCCCCAAGTGACTGATGCCAAGCAAGCCTAATGAGGACCAATAAGGCTCAGCCAGCTTCGCCACCAAACAGGTAAGAGGGCCATGGGAGGACAAACAGAACTCTCCGAGCCATGGAGCAGTGACACACTGGCCTCAACTCCCACCAGTCTGCAGTTTTAAAAGTCTAATGTCCTTCTGATGCTCAAGGCAACACATTGGATGGAGGTTCCTGACCAACTGCTCAGCAATCAGAAAAGTTCCTGCTTTGGGATGCGTGAACTCTTCTTCCTTGTATTTCTTCCATATTCCACTATTTTTATCCCTTCTTACTCTCCTGCTGATTTGCCTTTTGTCTGGGCCAGCAAGGCGAGACCTTGACTCATCCTGTCCAGCCCAGGGGCCTGGCTGCCACCAGTGGCTCCCTTGGAGCTACCATGGCCACCAACAACATCCTGAAAGTGCTGTGTTACCCCCCCAACCCTTTTTCCCATCCTCTCCCTTTTCCTGCTCTGTGTATATCTTGTAGTCACAGAGGAAGCAATTAGGAAAAGTGACCAGAACTAAGTCTTCCCTCTTGTCTTTGTTGCTTGACAAAACAAGAATTTTAAGCCACATCCTCCCTTTGAAAAAACAAGTTGTGATTGTGTACATTTTGCCTAACTACTCAATTTCAAATTCAAAATGTTTATTCTTGGTTTTGATCTATTTCTCTTGTGTATCCTAATCAGGATGTTTCCAAACTTTAGCATGAATTTTTCAGTGTTACCCCCTCGACTCCAAGCCCTGCAAGGTGATGAGCTGTTCAGTGACACAAAAACAAGAAAACCTGCTTTGGATTTCTGCTTCTCTCAGTGTGTTTATTTGTTCAATTAGTTCCTCGCATTCGCCTGAAAACAAGATTCCTGCCTGCACAGGTCATGAACAGTGCAAGGTGCCAGGAAAGTTCTCCAGGGAAGCTACTGGCCATTTTAAGGTTCCCTGACAAAGCCATGATCCATGGGGGTCTGTTACTGAGGGGATGCAGGAGTGGACAGAGCAGTGCAGCTTCAGCTAAGATACAAGAATTGCATCATATCTATCTATATATATAGATATGATGTTCCTACTGGAGGAGAGATAACAGCACAACCCCCCCCACTTTAGCCAGGGGTCTGCTGTGATCTTTCCTCCAAAATCAAAGCTGGGATTTCAGGCGGACATTAATTTTTTTTCCTTTTTCTTCTGCTCGCTACTGTTCTCAGGGACTTAAAATCTGACATAGGCTCAGAGGTTGAAACTTACCTTCATTTCAGTGACTCCTGTGATGCAGAAATTCCTTACATGTTCTTTATGAGTAAACAGGGTAGGATCACAGCAAATGAGCTTTCCAACATAATACTGCCCTTTTTATGAAAACAGTTCTCAGGATGGTTGAAAACTCTCAGATTGCACAAAGAGTAATGAACGCGCACACACACACAAGTGTGTGCTCCTTAGGCTCACACCCCCACGAGAACATTTCAGACATGGTTCAGGCGATACGCCGCTGCCTTCGACAGGAACAGTCACAAAAGCACTCTGGAGGATGGTGAGGGATAAGTCAGTGCTCTGTTCCAACAGCGCTGTGCCAGGTCCATGGGCAACACTGACCCCAGCCTGGTAGCACCAGTTCCCACCCACCACTAATCTGCTGGCCAAATGAGTGTCTTTCTCCTCAGTAAGCTCTATATTCTAATGCCATCTCAGGCTGAAATGATGTTAAAATCTCTGACCTGCTACCAGTTAAAGCCTTTTTTTATTTTATTTAAAAAATAATCCAAGCCTCTTCTGGTTATCTTTTTAGGGGAAAACGCTGATAGGGAAGTTCAGAGAGCAGCGCTGGAAGCCACAAGCTTTGCCTTCATGTCACACAGGCAATTAAAAGAGAGAAGATTCTTTCTCCCTCACCTACCACTCAATCTCCCTCAGTCCAGAGATAATGTGTCACTTTATTGTGCTTTAGTGAAGGTGAGGCATTCATCTCTCCTGACACTGCTCAATGATAGAAGGACTCAGGGGCTTCATGAGAAGGAAGACAGCACCAGAAACTCCTTGCTGAAAACCATGCATGGCTGTGCCAGCAGGTCACATGGCCAGCAGGAGCTGGCAGAGGGATAAAGGAGCAGTGCCACACAACCACACTTTGGCTGGCAACAACAGGGACCGCTTGAGAACATCCAGTCCAACCCCCTGCCCAAAGCAGGGTCAGCCAGAGCAGCTTTTCAGGGCTGTGTTTTATCAGGTTTGAATACCTCCAAGAATGGAACCTCCACAACCTTTCTGGAGACCATGATCCAGTGTTTGACCATCCTCACCATAAAATAGCTTTTTCTTACATTACAGTGTACTTTCCTATGTTTTGGTTTGTGTTCATTGCCTCTTGTCCATTCTCTGGATACCCTGAGGAGATCCTGACTCTGTCTTCTCTCATTATTCTCTTCAGCATGTATTTTACATAGAGAGAAGATCCCCATGCAGTTTTGCTTCTCCAGGTTGAACAGTCCCAGCTCAGAACTGGAGAAAAGATGCAGGAGGAACAATATAGGTGGTGGACAAAGAACCAGAGACAACTCCACGAGCAAGGTAATAAGGACCTCATCAACAGCAGGTCCCAGTAAGCAGTTGCTGGTGTCGGTGTGAATATTACAGCCCAGCCCAGCCTGCCCCAGTGGGTGTCTGTAGGCACTGGGCCTGGAGTGCTGCAGGTGGCTGATGACTGAACCGTAATTGAAACACTAGAAAAGGAAAGGAGTTGATGGTGCATGTGCTTTTCTTACAGCGATGGCACTTGTGCTTCTCTTACAGCAAGGTGGTCCTCCTGGACCACTTTTATCTTTTGTTCTCTTTCACTTCTCACGTTTGTGATTGCAGAAACCATCCTAGAGTTGCTATGTGTAAATATGTCACCTGTCGAAGTGTGGCTTCTCCAGGCAAGCCTTCCTGTCCCAAGCTGAGTGTGACAGATGCACCCAAGCCCCATGTCACACCCTCTGCTGGTGCAGACCGAGGTAGTTCCCCCTCATCCACTGCTTCCACCTCCTCCTGCCCAAGCGATCTCAGCTGCCTGCCTGCCCCAGCCCTGCAGCAAAGATGCCCCCTTCATCCAGCACAGTTTTGCAGACCTGTGCCAGGTGTGTTGAATTAAACCCGCTCTAAGGTTCCTCGCAGCTGATGTTGACCGGGGTCGAGGCCAAAACTCTCCATTCCAGCTCGGCACCCAGAAGAGCTGCTTGTCGCGGGTGTCCTGGTCCCTGAAGTTCCAGCAGCGGGGCCTGATGATTGCTCCGTGCCTCCTCTGTGTTCCCTGCCATGCAAACCCATCCGATTGCCCGTAGCCCGGTCCCCGGTGACTCAGGTGCTCCAGGGGCAGCGCAGCGCATCATCTGCTGCAGAGCAGCGCTGACTGACGTGCCGGGGAGAGGAACAGCCGAGAGGAGCCGAGGCACAGCCAGAGGCTCCAACGTGAGACGGGCGTTTATTTTTAGTGTCGTAGCACTAAGGATATGGAGCGAGCCAGTTCCCTCTCGTCACGCTGACGCCATCACCCCCCACCCACGCACTCACTAAGTGGGTTATCGCAGCCCATCAGGCTCCCAGGGAGAGGGAAAGAACACAAAAAGGTCGCTCCTCCTCCTGCCAATAAACAGCAGAATACGTACAGTGTCGTGATGCTTATTAATGGACTTTGGTTTAAAGTGCTGAAGGTGTCTTGAGCAAGACATCATCTCTCCTGTTGTGCAGAGATCCAGGACCACCTATATAAGTCACCATCCTCCCAAATCCATGAGAAATACCAGATCTACAGCACTTACGGAGGGCATTCCTCTCTCTCAGCTGATAAACTACTCCCTGTATCCTTGAATTTTCCCTGACCTGTCAGCATCCTTTCCTCTCAGCTAGACATCGCTAAAATCACTGTGATCCCAGCTAAGAACCCTCTTCTCAGATGCCTTCTCTGTCATTTTAATTTTCCCACCTGACATATCAAAATTCACACTTGTATGAGATGTTTGTGTCTTTTGTGCCACAGTGTTTACAGGGATTCTCACGGGATGTTGTTATCCTCATCTAACACAGTGCAAGCTCCCCATCCCCCATGCCAGTGAGAGATAACAGTGTGCTCAAGACAGCAGAAACCAGACCAGCCCTCTGCACCTCAGGGTCATACTTTTCCTTCCTTTCCTATTTTTCCTCCAGTTAGAGTCAATTTACTGATCTACAGGCACCACTCTTCCCTCGTCACCAATCCTGCTTGTCCACCCAGCACAGAACTCCTCACTGGGAAGTTTCAACCCATGCTGTTGAACATGTTTCTTTCTCTAACTTGCTTTTAAAAACTTCTGGCACCAACAAGGCACTTGCTGAAGTAGTGCCTCTCTTCTCTTCGTCTGCATCACCATCTGCTTGAGAGAACATGGGGCAGGGGGGTTTCTGCAGAGATTTGTGGACTGAAGTCCAGAAAGAACTAGCATGATCTATCTTCCCAGCATAATAAATGCCATAGACAACCAGAGAGCAGTTCCCACAGCAAGTCCTTCATCACTCATTGCTCTATCTCTAACCAGTGCAGACCCAGACTTCTTGCCCCTTTTTTTTTTAATGGCACTAATTAAGCTACTTTTTGTAGTATGAAAATATGTGACTATTCAAGGAAAGGACAGCTAAGTTTTGGAAATCTTAATGACCAGATTTGGGAAGATTCCAGTCTTGGGAGAGCAGCAGTTTTTCAGGCACATGTACACCCAGAATGTTAAGCTTGCACAGTTTAATTAGAAAATAATTCCATTACGTAAAATATGTTGACATTCCTAAATGTTTTGTTCCAGTGAATATTGACACCTATCCCCTTGGGGAGCCAGGACCTGGTGCTGTGCTGAAACTCATCCTTTGCACAAACCTAAAGCTGTGTAATGGGAACCTCCTACTAATCCAGCCCAAATGCCATTGGGAGCAGCCCTAAGAGCAGCTGAGGCAGTAGGAACAAATGCCACCTTATCACCCAGCCCATGGCTCACCAGCCCTTCAGGGGGCTTGCTGAGTCACTAACCCCAGGACTCAGGTTACTCCAAAGACTCTCTGCATCTACAGATCTTGGGTTTGCTGTGCATCCATAAGCACAGATCCAGCTTTCTCCCTGCCACCAAAAAGCTGTCATTTCACCTAACCTGGAACATCATCACCATTCTTCAGCCTCAGGAGACTGAAGAACCTAAGATCCTTAATGTAGATGGAAGTCTGCTATGCTCTGTTCCCAGCCAAGGAGTATATGACAACAAAGCCCAATCGTACCTCTACATGGTGTCCTACAACTCTCCATTTTAATCCTGCCTTCCAGGAACACTGACAGATACAGGGAGGACTAAAGCCTCCTCACCACACAGCCATAGCTGGTGGACTCTCATTTGGCTCTGACAATAAGCTTGCCCTTACTACCTCAAGTCAGACATCCCAGCAGGTCTTCTCAAAAACTTAATTATAGCCCTGATCACCAACAATAACATTAGCCTGGAGGTTCTGGGAATTCCCTTCTTGGTGTTAGAAAAAGTCTGAGGCTAAAGCCCTGCTGAGGGGGGGGTGGGCGTGAGGGTGGATAGGGCTGATTTAATTCATCTCCCTGAATAAATGGCAAGAGAAGCTAATAGATGCAAACTCATTAAAGATGTACATGAAAGTATATTTATTTTCTTTGCTTTTATTAAAACAACCTTTTATTCAAGTAATTGGTGCTTTCTTTTTAAAATACCACTAAAGCTTCCCCAGTACAGGCTAAGTCTCTAACAAAGGACAGTGTGATAATGGTGTTCGTTTAGGTGTAGACACATGAGAACATACTGCAGGCATCTCTGTGATACAGAAAGTCATTTTATGAAGCACTTCACGAAGGGCTTTAGCATCTCCCTGGGTAGAAGCTGACATGGTGCAGGTGGCTTGCTTGGGCTTCCCACAGAGAGAAACACTGAGAAGCAACACACAGAGCTCTCCACTGCAAGCCAGCGGGAGAAGGCTGGTGTGCCAGGCTGCTCAGGAGTTTCTGTCCAAGAATATCTGTGTAATTGGACAATCTCTTAAATACTGTCAAATATAAAGAGGATCCTACAAATCTTTATCTGCAGATTTCTTGTTTAGTAAAGACCACATTGCTCATGGTCAAAGAGAATTGACACTGATAATGTAGTATTTAATGCCATATTTTAGTAATTTGAAGAATCAATAAACTCTAATAGCATGGCAATTTGCTATCTCTAGCAAATTCGTTTTTCTAATGATGGATTTAAGTAAAAATAAAGAGGTTGAGAGACACACAGTTGATTTAGCAACACTGGTGACTAATTCTTTTGAAAGACACTCTCCTAAAAGGATACTGCTTTCTCTCCAGACCTCTGGGCTGAGGCTCAGGGTTACCAGGAGGAACAGGCAATAATTGACCCCATGTGTGCCCTTTGTCTCTACCAAACATGAGCTGATCACAAGTTAGAGACCTGCCCATGCCTGAAGGACTGTGATCTTATTGGTATCATGGATACAAAGTGGAATGGTTCCTAAGACTAGAGTGTTAGAATGGAAGGATACAGGCTCTTTAGGAAGGACAGGCAGGGGATATGAGGAGGGGGTGTTTCCCTCTGTGTCAATGACCAGGTGGAGTGCAGGGAGCTTTGCCTTGGGATGGATGAGAGCTTGTGGGCCAGGGAGGGCAGGAACAGGTGGCATTATACTGGGACTGTTCTGTTACAGGCTGTGAAGACAGGCTGAGAGAGCTGGGGTTGTTCAGCCTAGAGAAGAGAAAGCTCCAGGGAGACCTTAGAGCACCTTCCAGTACCTAAAGGGGGTCTGCAGGAATGCTGGGGAGGGACTCTTTGTCAGGGAGTGGAATGATAGGGCAACAGGTTTAAACTGAAAGAGGGTAGATATAGATTAGGCAACAGGAAGGAATTCTTTACTGTGAGAGTAGTGAAGCACTGGAACAGGTTTCCCAGAGAAGCTGTGGATGCCCCATCCCTGGAAATGTTCAAGGCCAGGCTCTGAGTAACCTGGANTCTTTAGGAAGGACAGGCAGGGGATATGAGGAGGGGGTGTTTCCCTCTGTGTCAATGACCAGGTGGAGTGCAGGGAGCTTTGCCTTGGGATGGATGAGAGCTTGTGGGCCAGGGAGGGCAGGAACAGGTGGCATTATACTGGGACTGTTCTGTTACAGGCTGTGAAGACAGGCTGAGAGAGCTGGGGTTGTTCAGCCTAGAGAAGAGAAAGCTCCAGGGAGACCTTAGAGCACCTTCCAGTACCTAAAGGGGGTCTGCAGGAATGCTGGGGAGGGACTCTTTGTCAGGGAGTGCAATGATAGGGCAACAGGTTTAAACTGAAAGAGGGTAGATATAGATTAGGCAACAGGAAGGAATTCTTTACTGTGAGAGTAGTGAAGCACTGGAACAGGTTTCCCAGAGAAGCTGTGGATGCCCCATCCCTGGAAATGTTCAAGGCCAGGCTCTGAGTAACCTGGACCAGTGAAAGCTGTCCCTGCCCATGTCAGGGGAGTTGGAATGAGATGATCCCTTCCGACTCCAAGCCATTCTGTGATGCCGTGATTATATGAGTTAACTCAGCCCTCTTTCACACAGTCCTAGACCAGTGCTGAGAGCAAGAAAAACCAGATGCAGAGGATTTGCTTTGAACAGAACAGCTGAGCCACATCCAAATGACTAAGTTCAGATAAATTGAGCCATCAGATGCCCACTTAAGACAAATTAGTTTAGAATGGCTACGCTGCAGTTGTCAATGGTTTAATGCACTAGAAGTGTATTTATAAGACAGGGCTAATTTCCTAGTCCTTGAAGAAGAACACTTTGAGAAAGCAACTGCTCCATCTAGCAAAGTATTTTCAGATGCAGTCAAAAAGGCATTTGGAGTGTTAGTTTACTATGAAATAGCTTTGACCAAGTTACTCCTCAGGTTGAAGGGATATGGTCTTTAGTTTTTACAACTCAAACAGCTGAAATAAGTTCCAAAACACTGAAGACATCACAAATCACATTGTACAAGTTTTCTGCTTCTTCTCTTTGACCAGATCATATAGCAGATGCAATGCAAGCCAGAACTACTATATTATGTTTTATAAACTGGATTTTAAAATTCCAGCAGGGAACAAGCCTCTTACTTGAATGTCACCAAAGCATTTCACTTGAGCCAGGTCTGCCTGGGAGAGACATGCCAAAAAAAAAATGCACCCTATTGGTGCCAGCAGGGCCAGGCTGGTGGGGCAGCAGGTCAGGGAGACCATCCAGCCTGTGCAGCAGTGTCTTCCATCCGTGGCCATGGAGCCACTGGCACAGGGGTGTACGTGGCACTGAAACCCTCTTCACTGCAAGAGGAGCAAAAAGCCTAATTCTTTGGGACTGTAGCTTTATTCAGCTTTTCCCTGACTGTTCCTTCCTTTGTCCCTCGTCATTTCTAGCTCAGACTCCTACCCCATGTCCCAGAGGAGCAGGGAGAAGTGCTGGGGTGGCTGGGTGAAGTCGCAGACAGGAGGAGGCTGGAAACAGGGTAAGGTCAGGACAACACTGGACTAGATTGCTGGGGAAGGTAGTTTCCATTGTGTAAACAAAATGAACATAGCAAATAATCTATCTGGCATGAAGGGAACAAAAGCAAGGCAACAGACTCATTTTCTGAAGGTCCTTTTAGACTACTCCCTATTGCACTGAGACAGCAATCCATACTTTGAATACATTTATTGTCTCATAATAGCTGCCACTGGGTACAAGAAAAACCCAAGTACTTGTCAGCTTGGAGAAGTGGCAATCAGGGTGATAAGCAGGCTCTGTGTCTCACTTTAGACCTTGTAAAGTATTACACGACCTTTTAGGAGAAGTGGAATTCCAAAATTTGTCAAGCCTTCAGTTATGCAAAGGCAAAAGACAACTAGAATTATTCTCCTTTGTGTGGAAAAGTTCTGGATGGCAGACCGCAGCTCGAGTATTGGCTCCTGTTTTGGGCCAATAAAATCAGCAAACTGGAGCCAGTTCAGAGATCGCCAAGGTGGTTGGAGCTGGAACACTCACCCTGGCCAGAGAGGCTGAGGGAGCTGGCGCCGGTCAGCATGGAGGTGGGGTGACTTTGGGGAAACTTAACTACAGCCCCCCCACCTACAGCGGGGCAGAGGGAGGATGAGAGAGAACAGGCACAAGGGTTTAAGGAAAAAGTTTCCCATAAGGACAGTCAAAGATTGGAGCAGATTTCTCAGAGAGGTTGCTCAGTCTCCATCCCTGGAGGCTTTCAAAACCCAACTGGATAATGCTCTGAGAAGTGAGCTCTGATCCTCCTTTGAGGAAGATATTGAACCAAAGACCTCATGAGATCCCTTCAGACCAGAAGTGCTCTATATTTCTATAGTTTTTACTGAATGAGAAAAGATTTATTAGCAACTAGAAAACTATGAGTTGCAGCCATTTCCTTCAAAGACTGTCATTCAGGCTACTAAAAACGTGCTATGCATTTTTATATCAATAAAGAATTGCATCACTTGGCCATTTGCATGTATGAAATTGAGTTCACAGATAAAGCCATCCACGTGTCTATACAAGCTGTGTGTACGTGTGTCTTCACATACTCAAGCTCCTGAAGAGCTACTTATGTTGATCAAGATGCAGAATCAAAATTCAGCCGATCAAGATGCAGATGAACAGCTCTCCAGGCTCCACAGCCTATTGATCCAATCTCCACAGACTAAGCAGACAATTCAATTTATGTACATCTGCAAGCTGAGTCCCAACCACTGCCTAGTAGTTTGTAACTTAATTTCTGTGTATTATATACACATTCCTTGCTCTTTTATGCTGTATTAGCAGAGAACAGCCTAACACAATCTCCCATTTAAGTGCTTACAAGGCAATTCTAGTGTCATTTGCTTGGGAGTTTTTACCATGCTGAGCTCAGTCTATCTTGGCAGCTGTGGGCAAGGGGTGGGAAGACCTTGTAAGAAGCAGAGGAGACCAACAACTTTTTATACATCTTAATAGAGAAGTGTCTTGTAGTCGTGATTATCAAGTCACCGTGGAGCATGAGAAGCCCCTACAGTCACCTGGCTCAGCCTGCTGTTTTTTTTCCTGGTGCACAGTAATTTTTAAATCACCAGATCTCAGAGAAATTGCATCAAGTCAGAAAACATTTAGATGACCATGGAAATGCTTCCAATGGTGGCTGGGGATTAGGTGAGGCTGTATCTGGTGAGGATGAGTATCTCCATGGATGGAGACAACCTACCCAGGCAACCTGCACCAGGATTTGACTGTCCTTAGAACAAAGATGTTTCAGTTTGTTCCCACTCTCTTGTCCTGTCACTGGGCACCACTGGGAAGAATATGTCTCCACTGTCTTTCCACCTCCCGTCAGAGTATTTGCACACATGGACAAGATCTCCCTGAGCTTTCTCTTCTCCAGGTTGAACAGTCCCAGCTCTCACACTCTCCTTGTATGACAGATGCACCAAATCCCTCAGTCACCTTCACAGCCCTTCACTGCACTCCTTCCATCGTGTCCAACTTTTTTTGGACAGGGAAGCCCAGTGCTGGCCTCAGCACTCCAGATGTGGCCTCACCAGTGCAGAGCAGAGAGGAAGGATCACTTCTCCTCAACCTGATGGCAGCGCTCCTCCTAGGGCTGCCCAGGATGCCATGGGCCTTCTGTACTCTAATGCATATTGCTGTCTCATGCCCAACTTGTTGTCCACCCAGATGCCCCAGGTCCTTTTCTACAAAGCTGCTTTCCAGCTGGTCACCCCCTGGGTGCATGGGGCTGTTCCTCACCAGGTGCAGGACTTGGCACGTCCCTTTGTGGAACCTTGTAAGATTTCTGTTGGCCCATTTCTCCAGCCTTGTTGAGATGACCAAGTCTACAACATTTAACAAAGTAAATCTGACCTACCATGGTCAGCAATACAATAGGTGAAGAGCAACCCTCAAGAGAAGCTAGAGCTTTAAGCTACTGGAGAAGGGGTTTCTACACTTGATTTCAGGCAATTCTACATAATTTAATGCAGAAACAAAGCAGTGACTTTTCACACTGAATCAATGCTATTGCCCTGGGATGTCAGAACCACTGAGACAGCAGCACCTGCTGTGGCTGAACAGTGAAGCACATGGTATGCTGCTTGCATGACTTGCTAAGTCCAGCTCTGTTGTACTTCCCTACCTTCCCATTCCAGAACTACCTGTGGTACTTAGAACCTCTTTTCTGTGTCGGAACTAAAATACAGTTCCACAGAGCATCTCTTGCCTTTTCTTACTTTCAAGCTCAACGCACTTTAAACCCGACACATTACTTCCCTGTATCCAACCCAGTGTGGCTGCCTTCAGATTTCCTAGGCTGGGATGAAAGCATGCATGAGCACTCAGGATGGCAGCTAGCATGGCTGAGCTACTTTCTCCATGGGAGACACTAACTCAAATGAAAAGTAAAATACAAAGATTTATCTGAAACAGGATTTGCTACCAAGGAAGCATTTGATTGCCAGTCCAAGCAGTAAAATTCACTGAGAAAAATCACTCCAGCAAATCTGTCACTTCAGCGTCTACTGTCCCAATCAACAGGTCTCTCCAGCACTTATTTGCCATAGCTTCAAGGCAGGTATCTTCCCTCAGTACCAGCATGGGTCACACCAGAGAAGACAGCGTCAGCATTTGCTGGTATGTAGGAAGGACAAAGACTCCAGCAAACATAGGAATGAAGAACTTAATATCAGACAAACACCAGAAACCCAGCAACAGATATATTCAAAGATAGAGCATACTCTTGAATTTATTGCATACATTATAGTTTTGAACACGTATGTAGATAACGCTTCTTTGAGTGCCCAATTTGCTTTAATGTGTGGGACAAAAATATAAAATTTCAGCAAACTGAAATGATTCAAAATGCCAAGTCTCTTGTATTTCTGAAAATAGGTGCAATTCTTACAAATAGGGATCAAGAGCTGCCACCTACCACAAGCAATGCAGCTCTCAAGAGTGAGAACACTAAATCACTAGAAAGGAAAAGGAGAATATATCATGAGAGGGAAAATGGCCATGAATTTTACACATCCCATTTCTAAAAGGGAACAGGATAGAAATTGCATTTCTCCTTAAGTGACCGTGTAGGCCAGGCTGGCCACAGACACCATGATGCCCGAGAACCTTCTACCCCGCAGAGCCTATTTAACTGCCCACCTCAGAGTGCATCCCACTGCCCTCCTGCTGAGGGCACACAGCTGTCCCCCACCCCATGCAGTGCTGAATTCTTCCATCTATCCCTGCTTCCTCAGAGCATCCTTAGCCACGGTAGATTTACTGCTCTGCAGACGCCGTCTGCCTACAGCAAATGGGATGTTAAGCCATCAGACTGCAGGATGGTTTCTGCACCCCACGTGCATAACACAAGCACACAAAGCAATTTGCTCTTCAACACGGATGAGAATTTGAGAGATTAGGGAGCAATTTTATCTTTGACTCCCTTCCTCCAGCACATACCCCTTTTGCTCTCCACTTTGCAAAACAGTGAACTGTTTCCAAACCAATTGTAATGACGCACAGACTTCTCACGTCTATCACCATGAGAGAGATTTAAGATTTAGCACATTTAGAGTTTGTACATTAAAACCAAACAGGCTAAAAAATGACCAAGCTTGGTGACTTGAACGATGTTCATTAGTGAGCAAGGCCACAGCTAAGCCAAGATTTTTACCTTTCATTTGTTGTAATCCAATTGTACCAGCACTGTTTACTTCGGCTGATTGCAACAGCATTCCTGCCAGGACCATCACCATCCTCTGGACATCAGTTGTGCATTCCTGTCCATTCCTCCATTCTGCTGAGGGTACAACAGCTTGGGACGCTTTCCAAGAAATCCTCTTTCTTGGTTGCTTGGTTGCTTTTTAGACCAGCCAGTGTGCTGATGTGTGGGAGCAGACAGGCAGGATGGAAGTGACACAGCTGAGGCTGACCAGCCTCTACACTGGATTTTTGTGGTTATTTGGCATAGCAGCTCAGTAACAGTGTTCCATGTGCCACTTCAAGAAGAGTTAAATTTCTGCCTGATCTATATGGATGCTGAGAGTGGATGCTGCAGTAACTGAGCTGCTGTAACCAGATGACACCAGGCTGTTACACACCTTATTCTCTCAAAAGCAGAGATGAAGTGCATAACCTTACTTTCATCTATAAACCAGCAAAATTTGAAATTTGACCATTTCCCTGACTTAAGCTGCACTCATAAAAACCCAGCTACATCAGGAGGTTTTAACTTAAAGGTTTGTGAAGCAAAAGTGTATTAGAAAACTTAAAACTTTGTAAATTCTTTTTTCTAAAGAAGCCTTAGGATCAAAGCGCCACGAATCACAGTTTCTGTAACAATAAGTAACCTCTGGATGATCGGTTGCAAATAATCTTACATATTCACTCTCATCATGCCCAAGAAGAAATGAAACCGTGTGCTCAGCATGAGCAGTGGTGCAGCCATCATTGAACATCACTTGGTTCTGAGGAAAACTGGCACAAAGGGGAGACTGTCCAGTTTGCTGTGTGAACAAATAAGTCCCCAATTTGTGTAAAAGTTGGAGTGCTCCTCGAGCGCCACACTGCACAAAACCGCTGACAAGCTTCCATGCATTTTTACAAATTAAGTGGTAGAAAACTTTGTCCCAAGGGCAGAACATGATACTCCAGGCTGAAGTGAAAACTGGTGGCCTTCAACTACTTGTAGTTCAGGTCATCACCAAATCCCAAAGTTTAACTGACTTCTCTAATGTGGAGAAGCTCACAGTGCCCACTGTATGCTGGTATTCCTGTTGCCCTACTCTGTTGACAGACAGTAGGGGGAAGTAAAACAGCAAGCAGCTTAACCTGTCCAGGAGCTTACAGAACAGTCAGTTTGAGGAGTAACACTGCAATACTTCCCAAAATACTAATAGAACACAGTGTTAATACTTCCATGCTTATATCCATTGCTAAACTTGTTCAGATACAACTGAATGAGAGACAAAGCTTTAAAAAAAAAAAAGGAAAAAAAAAAGGAAAGTGTTTATTTCCCAAATACTCTTTTAGGTACAGAGAGGATATCCCAGAAACATTTCCTAGAGGCAAGACCAGAATAATCTCTAAAACTGGCTGAAGCAAAAAAGAACCCCAGGACATCCCCAGATTCAGGAGCCATGAAAGCAAAGCACAAACTCAAATGTTTAAATCCATATTTAAGGCCAACCCAACACCTTATCTAATAATTTGATGAAGCCACTAATAAAGAGAACCTCTAGTAAACAAAATATCATGTAAGCTTTCCTGTTTGCTTTGAAAATGGTAACTAGTCATAGTTCCCTAATAGAGAGAGATACTGCTGCCTTCAGACATGTATTATAGGGATTCTTGCTGCTGCAACATACCCTTAGGTGATGGCTACAAGAGCTGTACTGAACAGGAGAGCGAGTATACATTTTTTTTCCCCCCAAAATTAGAAATATACAATTTCCAAAAATGGGAGCAAAAGACAAAAGGTAATGAAAAATACTGCTGAAGAAAGGTTTAATTAAAAAAATCAGGAATTCAACAGTGCCTAAATCTTTATTTTTCATAACCTACATATTTTTTTTCAAATTAGACAGTTTTACATTTTATGACACAAAAGGAAACTTAAATTACTGATAGTTTACATGTAAGCTTGATTCCAGTCTTAATGGAAGAAGAACAAAAACAAAAACCCTCAAAAAGGCTCCCATATTACACTACTATTTTGTGAATTGGCAGCTGTTAGGTCTCCTTAGAAATCTCGGATTGTCTGCTGCTATTAGTGTAATCGGTTACAAAGCACAGAAATCCCTACCTGTAGCTACTGAAGGAGATACAGAGATAGGTGTGCACCATTACAGTCAGCTGTTGCTCGTGATACACTGCACCATGCTCCAACAAGGGCCTTTCCATGCCAGCTGCTCCAGGCTTTGAAGGACAATGCAGCAAGGTAAAAAAATTGCCACTGTTCAGTTTTCTAATTGGCAAGTGACTGTCACGGTGGGGGACTGATCTGAAACAACATTTGGTTTGGTAAGCAACCTTCATTTTTTTAAACGCATGGAAGGAGAGTCTCAGATCCCATTTTGACTTGTTTTCAAAATGAAAAGCATCATGACACAGTCCTACAAGGTAAAAATGCCAATTTTAATTATTGTATCCCTGAACCTTTAACTCAGCTACTGCTTTTTGGGAGGTTTTTCATTTTAATCTCTCTCTGTATCATAGCAACAGTCTGCATGCAACTTCACAACTCTACTCCGAAAACTCCATTTTGTCACTGAGTGGAAAAAAAAAAATAAATCTTGAAGTAAAATGCAGTAAGGAGAAGTTGTATCTTATGTTAAAGAGCAATTTGGTGTGTCACTTGTTGGTTTTTTTTTTAAAAAAAGCTATAAAAACCACATCAGAGGAAGGTTTAAACTTTCGATGCAACAGACTGTTGCTGGGTAAGCAGTAATTACAGTGTATTGACCTAGCACAAATGGCAGCAGAATACATTAGAAGAGCACAACACATCCCGCTGGTCTCAATATATCATCTCAGGTACCAGCTGAGTATCATGACGAGCCATACACAGTCGCTGTAAGGAACCACTCGCGATTGTTTGCAGCTGGAAAGCCTTTCACTTGCAGCAGACAAACAAAATGAATCATACAGCTGGCCTAAACCATACACAAATCTAGCTACCGTGTTCACTGCTGCTGGGGAAAGGAGAAGCGTATAAAAAAATAAATCCAATGACAGAACTAGTTGAGTGGTTTTGGTGATGTTGTTGGGGTCTTATCTCCTTCCACAGCATTCACAAAGTGCGCTTTTTAAACAAGAAAAATCAACAGACTCCAGCATGCCCTATTTGACCAATTCTGCAGCATACAACAGGCTGGATTTGAAATGTCAACTAGTTACCAACTGATGCTTGTAATAGGAGATTTATCAGAAGTCAACTTCTATAGTTATTTTACAGTTCTGTGAATCATGCACTGATACTCGTGAAAGCACACAAGTAAGCTTCAGTGTATATTTTTGCAGCAGTCAAGTTTTTTCCCAATTAGACTTGATTTTTATTAATGACTTAAAAAATTACAGTTTGACTGCTGAAATTCATTATTTACATCGCAGAACACTTTTGAATTGGTTAAATCGCTTGTTTTTAGAGGGACTTTGGGAAAACATTTGAGGGCTTTCAAATAAGACTTTCGTTCCATTTCCCTTTTGCAGTGAAGAGGCAGAGTCAGTTCAACACACCAGAATAAAATAAGAAAAAGAAAAAACAACGAATTAAAGTAATATTCAAACCACAACATTTAGTTTATCTACATCCAGCTCAACAGCAACATTTATAATATCAATAATTTTTATCAGATTTTTTTCTTTAGGGTACCTTTTTATATGTTCTGATTATTTACAACTGTACAAGCAAAGCACACACTTCCAAGTGCACATATTTAATACAGTATTGACTATTTGCATTTACAGGTTTTTCAACAATCTGAAAAAGATCAACTGTTTAAGATCTTTAAGGTATATTACAAAAACTGCTGCTAGTTCCTGTACTACAGTATGTTTACCCAGTAAGACCAGTGACAAGATACATACTGTAACTGAGTAATTCTGTATTCCATTCATGCTAACCCTCCACGGGGTCAGACCTCATTAACTCTAAGCTGTCTTGTACAAAAGTTAAGGCAAAGTCATTTTCAAGTTTAAATAAAATTCAAGTCTTTAAATATTGGATGGAAATAATTCTTTAAAAAAATCAGTTGTTTAAATAAACATTTTTGTGGAATAAACTGTACTGTCATAGTCAGCAGGAATGAGTTTTGTCTGAACTTCCTGCAGTTTAAACACTTAAAGAAAAACTTTAGGCATCTTAAAACAAAAATAATTTATATTCAACTTTATTAGAAACTTGCTAATTTAGTGCATCCTTGTCCTTCAGAAAGCGCATCACTTCTAAAGTAAGTAAGTGAGAAACCTCATCCCAGAGGTAAATATCAGGGATCTCTTCCTCCACCACACAAAACAAACACCACTATCTCACGTCTTGAAAAATTTAAATCCATATGCCAATGCTTGTAGTTACAGGAAGATGTCAACACGAGGCTGACTAAGATAAGAACTCTTTCAAAGAGCACTTGGGGCAGAGCTTAAAAAAAAGTCTACACAGAGCACAGGGGTAACCAGGATATACAGCGCTGACTCAGTTAACTCCCTTACAAGCACAGGGAAGCTGAAGTTATCACAAGAAGGCTACACTGCTTTCTCCTGATAACATCCACTAACAGGCTTCACCATCATAGAAGCTCACAGACTTGATTCTCTCTATTCACAATGTGCTTTGTATTTGCAAATTATAACATCAGTTTTATTCTGGAGTGAGAAGATGGTTACTTGCTTGCAGTAAGTCAAAAAAGGAAATATTTTAGAAAGACTGCTATGGTGCCCCGTAGAATTACTTTTGTGTGTGCAAAACATCAAAAAAAGATTAGTTTTTTAAAAACGCTAGAAACAGCTACTCATTTAACCTAAAAGTGCAAGTTCATTTGCTGACACTTAGTACAGCAGCCCAATAAAAAAAAAATCTTCAAGGTCACATACTAATTTGTAAAATATATTCTACTTCCTTGCACTCTACACACTAGCTGCCGTTATCAGTCTTTTGGACACTTTAGATATGTACTTGCAGACCAGTTTATTAAAAATATTGCAGCAGCACATTTCTGCTTAACAGTTTAGAAAAAACTCACTATACAGAGCTTGCACTCACACAGCCACAGAGAGGCTTAATAAAAAGTTGATTTTTTTTTTAAAGACAAATATTTTACATCTTGGAAAAAAAAAAAAATCACACTAAGCTTCACCTCCAATTAAGCACCAATCTAAATGTAAGGTTTAGAACAACTATCCAGAAATACCCAGAAAAATAGAATGTTTGTTCAAGAGGGGAAAAAGTATTTCACAAAAAAAAAACTTGCAGGCATTATTACATGCCCAGTATCACTGCAAGCTCCTAACCAGCAACTCATTCTCAGGTATCTTAGTGGGAACATGGGTTTAATTTGTGGGAAGCAGACCTCTTCTCAAATCCCTCCCAGGTGTTAGTTTCACTGAGGAGATTTTGGAGGGGTACTCTGTTCTTTATTTAAACGTTTGCCAACAGCTGGAGGGGACGATCTGCGTCCTGACTGTCTCCTCTGGTCTTTGGGTTGTCCAGGATGTGACTTTGCAGGAGGAGGTTCTCTGTTTTTCTCTATTGTTTCTGTGGGCTTTCTTTCTTCTTTCCCACATGCTACAGTGTTTGGCTTCTGTTCTTTCTGGGGTTGCAATGTAGGAGGATCTTTAGTTGTTCTCTGGCAAATTTCTGCATAACTAGGTTTTCGCAGTTCCTGTGAAATCAGAAGCAAACAGGATATAGTTAAACAAAGCATTCTGAAGAAAAAATAACTTACTTTTATGAACAAAAAAAAGGCAAAGTCATTGTCCCAAAAGACTGCTGCACTAAAATTTGTAGATGGGAACTTGAATATGAAGTTTACAGAAGCTGTACAGACAAGAAAATTGAAGACAAGATAAAAATGGGGTACTGCTATAGGGCAAAATACTTCCCAGTCAAGCAAACCCTAAACCAGTTGAAAGATGAATACTCTGGTTTAACCTATGTATTAATGCTTCTGCCTCAAGGATACTACCAAGGAGAGAATTCAGATAAGAAGCTATCTTTTGCACTGTTAATTACATAACTGCATCATGCAAGTGACCAAGAAGCTACCAACACACAAATTTAAAGCTGCTGAGCAAATTCAGGGATGCTGGGCTCACATGATTAAGCAACACTGGGTAGCAACAAACACTCTGCTAAATGCATCAAACTGCATCACTAAGAAAAAGTGAAGTAGTAAGGTCACTTACTATGGCAGCCCCATTGACTTGTACCGATTTACATGCAGTACTGAGTGTGGAAGAAGAAAGTCTTTCTGTACTCTGTGTCTCTCTCTGCTGTTTATCCACAACCTTGGGGTCCCTGTAAGCATCCAGCAGAAAGCAAGGCTCATGAAAAGTGAAACTTCAGGACAGATGAATTATCTAATAGTAGGTTTAAAAAGTTTGAGTATGACTATAAATAGTTATAGCCACAATTTGCCTAGCACATTATGACTATCATTGCTTTTTAAAATGTTATCAAATTTTAAAAAGTACATGCCCGTGGAACTTGACACCACCTGTAATTTGTGATGTTCTGATCACATTTGGTTATTCAGTTATCTTTCCCCTGATACTCAAACACCTCAATTTGATTTGCAGGTTCCAAATAAAGTACTACCAAAAACGTTCTTTGTTATTATATTTATTGTATGGACATCAGCACTGCCCACAGGGCCATGGGTTTACTCTCCATGCTTCAAAGCTATCTAAAAAACCAAGACAGTAAGGTATCCATTAAACTTCTAAATACTTGCGGAAACTGAAACAACACTAAACTTTTGTTTGCTAATGAATATTACGATTGAATCACTGTTATGATATTCTTCAGAAATTAAGCTTTATTGCCTTTACTACAATATACAACAAAATATTATTTCTTTCACTGATTAAGATTTTAACAGTTATTTACATTGTTCCACCTGATGAAAGAAAATGCAAATGTGATTCAGAGCAGAATAATTATACCATGTAATTAAGTGCTTACTCAGAAGACTGGGGTGGTGAAGGAGACCTTTCAAAGGTCCTGGGCAATGTAGAAGAAACTGGTAACAACGGCTCTCGAGGAATTCCTGATGGAATAGTGTTTGTACTTGCATCCACATTAATGTTCTGAAGGAGGAAAAAAGGCACAGAAGGACAATCACAATATCCAATTAATATGGTTTGCCTGAAAACTGGCACTGCCAGGAAACAGTTCACAATTTGATTTATAAAGGTAAATTAACTACAGGAAGGTAGAGAAGGAGCCAATATATACACTACAACAAATATGTTATTTTTTCCTTTATATTTATTTAGAAACACAGACAAATAAATAACACGCTGTGGCTGTTTCCAAAAAAGTTGTAAGCTTAGGTCCCTTTGGGACATATCTGGCTGACAAAATTACTCAAAATCATAGAATCATTAAGGTTGAAGAAGACTTCCTAAGATTAGAGTCCAACCTTTGACCACTCATCACCTTGTCAACTAGACCACCACATTAAATGCCATGTCCAGTTGCTTCCTGAACACCTGAAGGGATGGTGACTCCACGTTCCTGGGCAGCCCATTCCAATGCTTAATTACCCTTTCAGTGAAGAAAGTTTTCCTGATGTTCATCCTGCACTTCCCCTGGCACAGCTTGAGGCCATTTCCTCTTGTCCTGTCCCTGATTTCCTGGGAGAAGAGACCAATCCTCACCTGGCTACAACCTCCCTTCAGGTAGTTTTAGGGAATGGTAATGCCTCCCTGCAAGCCTCCTTTTCTCCAGACTAAAAAACCAGCTCCTTCAGCCACTCCTCATGTGACTTACTCTCCAGACCCTTCACGAGCTTTGCTGCCCTACTCTGGACATGCTTTGGCACCTCAATGTCTTTCTTGTAGTGAGGGACCCAAAACTGGACACAGGATTTGAGGTGCAGCCTCACCAGTGCCCATTAAAGGGGAGATTCACTGCCCTGGTCCTGCTCGCTACACTATTTTTGATACAGGCCAGGATGCCTTTGGCCTTCTTGGGCACCTGGGCCCACAGTGGCTCACATTCCACCGGCTGTCAACGAGCACCCCCAGGTCACTTTTCAGCCACTCTTCCCCCAACCTGTAGCTCTGCAGGGAGTTGTTCTGAATGAAGTNTGAGGTGCAGCCTCACCAGTGCCCATTAAAGGGGAGATTCACTGCCCTGGTCCTGCTCGCTACACTATTTTTGATACAGGCCAGGATGCCTTTGGCCTTCTTGGGCACCTGGGCACACAGTGGCTCACATTCCACCGGCTGTCAACGAGCACCCCCAGGTCACTTTTCAGCCACTCTTCCCCCAACCTGTAGCTCTGCAGGGAGTTGTTCTGAATGAAGTGGAGGACCCAGCACTTCACCTTGTTGAACCTCATGCCACTGACCCTGGCCCATCAATTCAGCCTGTCCGGATCACTCTGGCAGAGCCTTCCCACCCTCCAGCAGATCAACACTCCTGCTCANGCCTTCTTGGGCACCTGGGCACACAGTGGCTCACATTCCACCGGCTGTCAACGAGCACCCCCAGGTCACTTTTCAGCCACTCTTCCCCCAACCTGTAGCTCTGCAGGGAGTTGTTCTGAATGAAGTGGAGGACCCAGCACTTCACCTTGTTGAACCTCATGCCACTGACCCTGGCCCATCAATTCAGCCTGTCCGGATCACTCTGGCAGAGCCTTCCCACCCTCCAGCAGATCAACACTCCTGCTCAACTTTGCCTGTGAACTTACTGAGGGTGCCCTCAGTCGCCTTGTTCAGACCATCAATAAAGATATTAAACTGGACTGGCTCCCTCTGGGGAATACCACTAGTGACTAGAACTGGTGACTTCTTTCAACCTGAAGATTTAGCATCTGCTGGTGACAAAGTAGGATTTGTGCCTGTGCACATAACCCCAGGCAGCCTATGAAGACAGAAGTCTCCTAGGGCTATGCACTAAGAACTGTCTTCTTCAAAGACCTAATTCTGCATCACCCTAATAGCTGGTGCTAATAACCCTTAACCGAAAAAAAAAAGAAAATAAGTTTCTGCAAACCAGGATCTGACCATCATTTGAAAGTCCCTTTCTACTGCTAAAGCATGATTTGCTATGAAGCAAAAGAGGCACAGAAGGAACAAGATCGCCATCCCTTTCCCCAAGCACAGCCATGATTCCAAGAGCATAAAACCTTAGACTCCTGTGGTCACTGTTAGAAAGAAAAATGGTATTTTACAACACTGTTTTAAAATCCAGCAACATAGATTATTGCAGTAGATCTAAGCAGAGTTTGACTCAAAGTAAAAGACAGTAAAAGGTGGATGTTTAGAAATAAAAAGAACAGCTTCTGTAGTTCTACTCGCTAAAATAGCATGTGCAAATACTTGAAGTTGCAAGTTGCTAAGCATTCTAGCCCAAGTGCATCAGAACTTGTAGGTACACGGTTAAGTGTGAATAGCTTCAAGTCAAGCAGACATGCAAGTGCTCTTCCTTGCCAAAACACTCAGCCCTTGATCTGACCTGCTGCATTTCCTAGTTACAAATTGTAGAATCCTTACTACCTGCCATTCCCCAGAGCTACACCTCAAAGTGCATCACAAAGCAAAGAGCATAAAGACATGATGCTTGGATAACTACTGCTGGAAATTATGCAACTTTAGTCCACTCAGCTTCTGTACATTGGACTTGCCCCTCAATAAAACAAGAGCAGCACTTTGTAACTACTTCAGAGCTGTGTAACTCTACATCAGGTGACATGAAAAAATATTGAGATCAAGGTGAAAAGCAGCCTGTATACATTGGCAAGATTCTGATGTTAGCTCAAACACCTTTGTCGCAGAACACAGTCACTCTTTGGAGCCAGTTGTTGTTATCTTATTCTTTATTTCAATGCCAACAAAGAAAGGTAGCATAATCCCTTTCCTCCACACAAGGGTACAGAGTAACTCCTGTAAGCTGGAAAAAGAAACTTGTAAATTGAAGAAAGCTGCACTATCACAAGCATCAGTGCCTGACTGATAGGAAGACTGCCTTTACAGGGGAGAAGTGCAAGTTCTTTAGAGTAAGTACAAGGCAAAGCAAGTACTAGATATGTAATGGAGGAAACAAGGGCTTTTCAGCTGCAGTATTAATAACAAGTGCTGGAATTATATTTAAAACACAAAATACAATAGTCAAAACCCACTTCATTAGTAATAGGGGCATGAACCTTTAAAAATGGATACATCTTAGCCAAAAAGAGCCTACAATCTGCAGTACTGACAGTAATTTCAACACTGCTCTTACCATGGCTCTGAACTGCATATTCCCCCTAAATGCAATCCTGGAACATAGCTGCCCCTTTTACCACTTGCAGGAGACAGAGCAGATGGCTTGTCTGTACAACCACTGCTTTTGGGTGCAGGCTGCCCTGCTGCTTCCCCTTTCCTTTACCAACAAATACCTTCTACCCACCTGACATGTGGGCACCAAAGAAAACACTTCTGCAATAGGCTGGTGGTACAGCTAGAAAAACACAAGTTAAATTAGGGCTAGCAAAAAAGCCAATATAGACTTCCATAGCATAGAGTGTTCCATAGTGCAGAGGGTTATATGAGTCTTGCTGGAGGAGAACATACTGTCACTCACAGATGGCATGGTAGAGATAGTTCTAAGAATGAAATCTATGAACAGCTACTGAACATTAATTTTCAACTGCATCTCTACTACATCTATACAGCAGTGGTTGCCAAGTTATCCTGGTGTATTTTTATCTTTCTGAGCAATATGACAAGACAACGCTGGGATCCAGCTGGTTTTGGTAACAGTTCTTGTTCCAGCTATGATGCCTTGTGTACTGAGATCATGTAGGCAGCCTCTTTATTTCAGCGCTTAAAAGTTTGTCACTGTCACTTTAAGGTGTTTTATATACAACTTAGAAGCCTTACTTTCAAAAAGCAGGAAAATGTATCACATACTTTTCACCTGAGTGTATCAAAAAGCCTGAGGCAGTTATGAACAGCAAAGAGCATATTTTCTAATCTCCGCTATTAACACTGACTTATTATACTGGTGTTCATATTCCACATCAGTTCAAAGAGAATACCCAAGAAATTCTAAAATGTAAGAGTGAAGAAGGCAGCAGCATATAATTTGACAGCTGTGTTTTAAAAGTAGTTCTTGCAACCCACGTAAAACCAGAAGTTATTTCAATGTGTAAGCCACCAAATCTGAAAACAAAAGGTATGCAATTCTCTGTTTTTCCAACAAAAATGAACACCCTCTACTCACTCTTTCTTTCGATGTTCCTATTACCACATTGGACAGTCTGTTTTCAAACAGGTCTTCAGTCTTTAAATTGCCAGCAGCCCCGGGTAATGGAGGAAAGCTAGATAAACCTAATTCAAAGCTGGGAGATGGAGGTTTTGGGGGTGGTGGAGACTGTGTTTGGCCTCTCTGGAATAGAAATAACATGTTGAGGTCACTGCACTAGATGACAGAAAAGACATGCAGCTCTAACTGTATTTTGCAGTTGATTCATATCAGCAAAGCCACAGAGAAACTCCCCAATCCCACCTCCCAAGAAAACTACACAGTACCAAGGAAGAGGTGCATTCATTTTCCACTGTTGCCCTTAAAATATTTAGTTATTATTTAAATGGGATGACATATGTATAATCTTTAGTGATACTGGTATAGTAAGAAGTCTTCTCACTGACCCTTCCTTCAGAACAGACACAGTGACAGTATCATGATGTAGTGAAAATACAAAGCCCATTTATGTGCCGTTACTAACATTCAAAGTGAAAGACAGGAGTCAACAAAATTATTTTAAGATTATCAAGAAACAGCAAGACAACATGCCCTGCAAGTAGTACAGACAACAGCAATTTTCATCTAATACATTCTATTTACACAGAAAAAAATAAAATTCCTTTTGTAATATGCTGTAACTGAAGTTACCAATTAACTTCACCTATATCATGCAAACAAGGAAGTAACTGTTTCCTGACTGTGCTCAGGCCTGCACTAGGATGACCTCTGCCACAAAATACCGAATGCAAAGCAGTCTTTGAAACAGCTCCTATTTTGACAAGGAAAATAGGAGGATAGAGTCAAGATGGTCTGACTGTAAGAACAATGCTTCTGAACAAATAGAACAACAGATACAAGACCACTTTTGAGGTCTTTTCACAAACTACAAATTATGACAAAAGAAGTGTGTGTCAAGAGGGAAGTAGGGAAAGAATAAATACAGAGGCAAGAACAACTGCAACTCCCAGGACTGCTACTGACCCAGCATTACCTCCAGGACACAATCTAAGAGTGCTACAGCAACAAGGAATGCAAATCTCCAAAACTGAAGTCTGTGACCTTTGACAGGTCATCTGAGAGATACTACGCTTATCCAGCTCAAATTGTAAGAGGAAAAACTTGTGGTTTTTAAAGAATTCTTTAAATCATAGCACTTTGTTTTCTTGAAGGGGACTGAAGTTCTGCAATAGAAAATGCTATTATGTTACAGCTGAGTCCTAAAAATCCCAACATATTAAGAGTCAAATGGCATTAATATCTTAAATTAGCAGGATGAGAGGATTTGAATGAATTTTAAGCTAACCGCATAAAATGTCTCCCATTAACCAGTTGTAAGTTGAGCAATTGGCTTATGTCTGTAGCCTCAGAAACAATCTGAAAGTTCCATGCTCTCTCAAGCAAACGTGGACACTCTCTATAATTTTTCCTTTAAAAAAAAAAAATCTTCTGAAGAAGTCATTACTCCATTCAGATACAACTGGTTTTCATGATGTCCTGTGTACATTATCTGATTGCTACAGCATCACACAAGAAATAGGACCCTGGACTCAATTGTTTCCACAGTCTAAAGGGGTGCCACTCTGCTCAGTAAGAGTCTCCAAGGTAACCCTTTCACTCCCCTCACACTTAACCTGTACCACTTCCTTGTTCTTTCAAATATGAAAAGAAGTTAATAGGAATATTTCAATCTAAAAATTGAAGTATCTTTGAAAGGGCAAAAGAAAGAAGTACTTGGAATCCTACATGTAATCTGATCTCCCCGGCTTTGGGAAGTTTGAAAAGAACTAAAAGCAACCAAAGGAAAGGAATCACTTGCTAAACCTTCATGCTGCTTTAACTAAATCCATTAAGGCTACTCAACAGCAGGAGCCACAAACACACAAATGCAATGATTCCAGACCCTTACGAAAGCGTTATGGCTCATGCAGTGGTTTTACTTTACAGTTCTAACATGAGAAAGTAAATAATCTGGTTCAACTTCATAAACATGCCATGTGTGGCAAAAACGAATTGCAGGGAAGGTATTAGTTTTATCACATCAAACCTTAAATCCTATAAAAATGTTTATTCTCTTCTACACAATGCCTAGTGCAGCCTTTTCAAGTATCAAGGCTATTTTGGTATTCACCTTGAATTTCAGTTTCAAACCATAATATTTCAATAGTGTCAGCATACCCTTACCAAGTGGCTCTTGAAGAGGCATTTAAGAAACAGAAGTGACCACTCCGTAACTAATATTCTTGCTATACATTATGACACCAGGATCTACAAAACGTTCTTCAACGTCTACATGATTGATAAGAAAGAATCAAATGTTTCAAACTTTAGGTTAGCTGCTCCCTGAAGGTGAATACTGGTATGTTGACAAAGTAACACTAAGATGGAAATTTTTTGCTACTCTAAGAGTAATTTTGTCACCTGCTACTCCACATAACATCCATACTATTGCCTTGTTACTCTTATTATATATGAATAAAATCAGGAACACTCACTGTAAACTTGTCCTCCCTTTTCTTTCGGTAGCCATATGAGTTTTTCCTAAGGGAAAGAAAGCAGTTATCAGAATCTTGCCTAAAAATAGAGGGAAAGCAGTTAATGAAACCAGATGAAATTAATTCAAATTGCTATTTCATTCTAGAGAGGTTATTAAAAAACGTTTTAAGAAAAAATTTCTAGCAACCGCTCATTAAAATAAAGGTACTGATCTTATGCAAGTCAGCATAAGAATACACTGGTTACAAGTAATTCCTGCATTAAAAGCATTTCAGTGCTGATTACTTAAAAGAGTTAAAAACACAACAATATACAAAGTAAAGGGTTTAGGATTTTTTTTTTAATACCATTGTAACTTTTCAAATTTAGCTAACTATTTTCAATTCAGGAAAGCTCCTCCAAAACATTTTCAGCACTTTCCCCCAGCCCTGTTTCAAGTAAAGCTCCTCCAAGCAGCAGTTTAAAAGTTGCAATGCATTTTATGCATTTTAATTTTGTTTCAATATATTTTTTTTACTTTTATTACTCCACATGTAATCAATACTGAAACATCAGAATATAAATCTAAGTACTGTCTCTTCCTGTAAATTTTTGTAGTCTATAGTTTGAGTAATCTTGTTTCCTAAGTTTTTAATCATACTTTCATCCATTAGTTTTAACACAATTTGGCAAATTAGATTTAGAAAAGTATTACAGTACTTGCACAAAATCCCCACTTAATTTTGCAATGATATAAGTCTAAAATAGAATCATCTGCAAAACACTCATCTTCCAGTTCAGTAAGTCACTCAAAATGTGATTTACTTGGAGACAAAGACGGAGCCATTATCAAAACTGCACAATACTTTTATAAAGGACTTATTAGAACCCTACTATATTTAAGATATTCCAAGATAACCCTGCTAAATTCTCACATTAATATTGGCACTGCCAATTTTCAGCTCCCCAGGTTGGTTTTGTTTGTTTGCTTTTTATAACCACATAACAGTAGTTTCCTAGTTGCATGTAGTCCTTTTTCCTCCCTCCAGACCAATCTATCATCTTTGTTGTTGTGCATGTCCAATTTGGTCAAAATTCTGATATTTCAACTGAAAAGGTTAAGAATGAGCACTGCTAGAAGTTCAGGTGCACTGCTGAACAATGGAATGGGCAGAACTTCTTCACTGAAGTCAAGTAAATAATATACATAAACTTTCTTACACCAGATGAAAAAAGGAGAGCGGATCAGGTCTCATGGCTGCAAATAGTTTCAGTTGCCAATAATGATTTTCATCTGGTAGGAAAGTATGCAAGTCCACTTTGCACTTTTTCTATATTTAACACCATCTCTGAAGTACTTTCCAACATTTTAGCTTTGAGGAGAGACAGCCTCAGTTTAAAGCAGTACTGACAGTAGTAATACCACATCTCTTTACTAAACAGAGCAGTTTAGAAGCAGCAGTACTTGTTGTTCAGAAGATAACTACAGAGTGGACTCACCTTCCTCTCCCTAACCCAGGAGACGAGTCGACGCTGGTCTGTTCCATCCGCCCAGTTCCCACTTCCCTCTTGGTGTAACTCGTAGTAGCACTCTGCATCCGTGTCCTGCCTTGTCCCGGCTGCCGCGTCTGGGGGCTCCTGACGCCATTGATTAAACGATCAGCAGAAAAGTTGAATATTGTAGGACTGTCTAGAAGCCCAGGTCCCCTCTCTGCACTGGGTATTGTATGTCGTATATGAGACTTGCTAGGATTCCTATAAATTCAAAAGTCATTTCAACATACATACTACGAGAGATCCTCTGAGGCCTAAGCCTATACACAGGATTCAGAAGAAGCAAGATCTTCAGTCCTTTATTGTGTAATTCATTTATAAGAATGATCAATATTCATTCTAACAGGTCATGTGAATTAGCAAAATTAAACCTTTTCACTGTCTATTTTCGACTAAAACCTTTACTAAAACATACTTGAAATGGAAAATACTATATGAATAACCCTGATCATGTAATCTTTCAGAATATTTCATCTGAATACCCTAAATTGTGGAACAGACAGGTTCTCAGCTTTCAGACTGTCCATATGCATTTTGAAACAGTACATCCATTAACAACAGGAACACCGTCTGCCCTTTGGCCTCATTTAACCTTGCATCAGTTCCAGTTTCACAAGTAACCTCAAGTTAGCTGTGTTACTAAAATAAGCAGATGGAAATCCCACATGCCAGATAATACAACAGTATGCATATTGTTAAAAGATAGTTGAACTTGCCTGTTCCTGGGAGGATATTGTCTGAGTGTTGTCAATGGAGAAGCAGCAGGCTTGAAGGTTGGAGATGTGAACCCATTGATAAATCCAGTATTTGGAAATGGTGTTACCTAAAAAAAACCATATTGCATGCTCATCATTATAAACAGAGTGTTATTTTTTCTTAACTCTGTATTCTATGTCAATCTATGCAAGATAGTACTTAAAAGATTGGCTAAAACAGCAACTGAGCATTTGTCCAGTGTCTTGTAACCAACTAACAAAACGTTTTTTGAGAAGACAGTCACTACACATATTCAACTCTTGCTAATTTAAGAGGATTGAAAAGCATCATGCCAAAATTCTTGGCGGTAGAGTTAAATAACTCTCCTATGTCACACCATACTGTGCATGACTTTGGAGTAGAGAGATACCTCTTTGTCAGAGTCTCTAATCTACACAGCCTGTATTTGTTTTTCTTATAATTTATATGTGAATCCCTCCCTAAAAGGGCAAAAAATATTCTTTTTAGTTCTTCATTTTACTTCCATGTGATACCTAAATAAAGCCTAGAGAATAAATGGATGTTAAATGGAATTCTGATGCTTTTCACATCTTGCCACCTTAATCCACACGTCAAACACTGTGTTGCTGTCTGAAGAAGCAACATTAGCAAAAGATATCTCAAAACCTGAAGCATGCTCAAAGTAATTTCTTCAACCTCAACAGCACACTTATGTCTTTTTTTATTTAAATGTATGGGTGAGTTTCATTTAGGAAATGTTACTGTTAACACCAGCAAATGCTTGCTTGTCTTCTCCTCCTGAAAATAACTACAATGCAGAACAGTAAGATTCTTTCTACACTTTATTAAATACTGAGAAACAGCTGGGATTAACACCATTTCCTATGAAAGTACTTTTAAACTTGACTAAGCTTTCTTGCAGAAGTTAAAACAAATCACTAATCAATAGAAAAGATACTTTAACACCAAAGCTGTCACATCAAACTACTGTTAGCCTAACCCAGCAGGCACAACAGCAAATGCTACCTCAGACTCCACAAAAAGGCCACAAGGATTGTAATAAAGCTCTTTGAGGAACAGAGTTTCATCAAAATACTGCTTTGAAGTGTTTTCTGGTTTGAGAGTTACAAGTTGAATGCTGCAAAATTCTATCAAAGCCAGTAAGCAACCACTGAACGTGAATAATGAGAAGACACTAAACATACTGAAGAAAAACTACTCATTTAACTCATTGCTTAAAGGGACCTTAGCAATATTCAACCCTTCCTTCTTTATAATGACAGGTGATCCTTTTGGAGGAAAAAAATTTGTCTGTTTTTTTTTCCATTTTGCAATAATTCCAAAAGTGTCTCCACAGAAGTAGTCTGCCTCAAACATACCTTCTTTTCATTTCCCCCCCCCCCCCCCCCCCCAATAAAGACAAACTAGATCTTTTCTCAAATACTGTTAAGTGATGAAGAATTAGGTAGTTTTGGAATTGAGGACATATGTTGTCAAATTCTACTTTTCGAACTAAAATAGTATGCTCACACTACTGGGTGTATTCAACCTCAAATTAGAGATGAGACAAAGCACTGTTACTGTTTATGCTGAAGCAGCAGAGAGAAACACAGTGCACAGAATTCACATAATACTCTGAGTTGGAAGGGACCCACAAGGATCATCCAGCCCAGCTCTTAAGTGAATGGTCCATACAGGGATCGAACCCACAGTATTTTTACACAAGCCTCTACATGCACACTGTAGCCCTGTCTCATGAAAATTATTCCTGTGTCATGGCTCCTCATGGTCCCTGTTCTCCTCAAGTGATTTCTATTCAAATATAGCTCTTCCTACAAAAGAATCAAGAAACATCATGTTACATTCATGTACATAAAATGCAGCTAACCATGACAATATGCTGCGAAACAGTGGGAGGCAAAGCTCAGATAGCTAATTTTCTGTTTTGGCTAAGAAAGGTTTGAGACCCTTCTGGAATACAAAAATTCCAGGATAACATAAGGCAGATACACAGTACGCTGTGCCTGAACCTGTGGCCAATTAATCTATGTCTTCTACAGCAGTCTCATTCAGCTACTTCAGTATTCCACAGCAAGAGTGTGCAATAGTCAGTTTAACCCAGAGGAACATTCACATTCATTGCTGCTTACCAAGGTAGCTTTCTCCTGGAGTAACATTGTTCACTATGCTACCTTGTCTCTGTACTCTTCATCCCCCTTGAAAGCCTTCCCCTGCAAGGGCTCTGGTCACCTTCCCTGCCTGTGAAGTCTTTAGAACACTAGCTTTTTAATTAGCCTGCTGTTGAGTACACAGGAAGTTTGTTCAAGTTTGTTCGAGGACACCTTAATCCTCTGCAAAAAACATCTGAAGAGCTTCTAATTTTGAGCATTGCTACCCTTGTTCTTTAAGCTGCAGGTAAAGAGGCATTTCCAGAGGGGAGAAAGAGGCTCCAGATAGGAAACCTTAGCCTCCCAGTCATTACAAGACAATACGTTATCTTGCAAAAATTAACATGAACAAAGGCAGACTAAAAGGGGCCAAGGTAGTTCTGATGGGACTGTCACAATGGAGAAGATGAAAGCAGCATGGCAGGATGCAGTGGGTGTCCCATTAGAATATATAAGGATTTGTTGCTATCACCCCAGCTCTAAGGCTTACCAAGAGCCCCTGTAAGAAAATTTAAAAAAAAGGCAATTTAAAAGTGATTTTTGCAATTGGCAAACGTAATTTTAATTTTTTTATTGCCAAGAGGTGTTATTTTTGCGCAGAAAACACTATGCTTTAAGAACATGTCAAATAGAGTAATTCAGTGTGTTAACCTAGAACCTAATTTCCTGCTGGAAGATCAAGATAGCATGTTAACCTTATCTGACTCCATAAAATTTAGTCTGTACATATCAGAATTGCGTTTTCTTGTATTCACATACATATTCTGAAGATCTATTTTTTATAGAGGCTTTTAAACATCGCTAGAAGAAGCCTTTATTAAGATTTCTTTTGATAATGCTTAATTAATAATCTACTAAAGAACTGCCTCAAAAACTAAAAGGTTAAGAAGAGAATCACACTCCAGTCTGAGACCAGATACAATTTTCAGGTAATCCATCCTGAACACCATGAGAAGGATTTTGAAGAACTGTTTTTCAAGAAGAATCAGGAACTCCCCTCTTCAGGATACATATGCTTCCTACACCTCAATCCTTTGTAAGTAAATAATACCAACTTCAAGAAGAAAAGAACTGTTTCGCAATCAAGAGACTTACCAATGAAGGGTCAAGGTAGCTGTGTGTGGCTGACCAGGTCTGTGGGCCAATTAAGCTGTACAATGGGAAGTGCTGCTGGGGACTGTATACTGGAGGTATGTAAAAGGATGTTGTATAACGCTGCTGCGTGTAGAGGTTCATATCCAGAGGTCTATACCCATTCTTTGGCAAAAATGTGTTTATAGCTATTGCCTTTGCTTTTATCCTTGCCTGCAAAGGAGATTACATTATTTGTTACAGCAGCCTTTCAAATTAAATCAAGATGGTTCAAACCAGGAGCTCTCATATTTTAAATGGACACTCGTCAGTAACTGCTTTCTCCTTCAAGGACGGCAGGAACAGCTGAATGCTTCCCTGCTGCTGGGCTGGATATGCCACTGCCGGAAAGGAGGAAAAGGAGAAGTAAAATGGTATGTGCTACATTTCAAAACCCACCTTCAGGTCAAATGGCTCCTGAGATTGGGCCACTTAAATTTGTATTAGAAAACACAGGCAGCACCACAAAAACCAGAACATACCCACATGCTTCCCCTCAAACTCAATAAAGGTCTTTTTACCTTAATTGGTTTTCCTTGGAAAGTTTTCACTTCTTCTCTAAGGTATCTGTAAGCCTTTAAAAAAAAGTAATCACTGTATTTGTCAAATATAATTTAAACAAAGGAAACTTAACATTTTGACAGGCTAATCCTTAAAATAATTCTTTGAATGTCTGTTAATGTTACACTACAGAAAACTCATACATAATCTGCATTCAGCAAGATTTCAGTTATCACTGCAGGAGTATTTCAGTAGCATTAAAACAAGACTTCAATGATTATGACTGAAGCATTTCAATGCTTCACCCAAAATATCAATGTTCTCAGTGCAAAAAAATCGTAGCTTTGGTCAGGAAGCCAACTTGAACAAGATAAAGCTCTTCAGAATTATGTTTAATAGTACTGATAACTCTCTACTAGCTAAGGAGAAGCATTGATGTTTTTAGAGGTTTAGGTATTATTCTTTTTACACTGTTACACATTTGTAATACTGTTTATGACCTGTCAATGCACCCTCATCTCGTCCTTGTTTACTGTTACATTCTAATATGCTTCAAAATATAGTGTTACCTGCTGTGCGTCGGCTTCTGATTCGAATGTGATGAACCAATTGTCATTATAGGCAAACTCACAGTTGATGAACTTAGGCAAATTGTCTCCTTTGAAAAGTGCTTCAACCTCCTGAGCAAAGTGGTTTGATAAGGAGGTAGAGAAAAGGGTGGAATAAAAAAAAAAAAAAGATGGAGAGAAGAAAATATCAGTTTGAAGTGCAAAAAACTCTTATTCCAAGTAAGAAAGAAAGTACTTTTGTGCTTAGAAAATAGAACTGAGAAGTTCAGAACACCTGCAGCACTGTTAGCTCTCTCCCTTCTCCCCACCAGCTAGCAGGAATTCAAACAAGCACTGTCTAAGGCCATACTGCAAGAGAAGTTGCTTCCTCCCTTTAAATGACGTGAAATGAACTATTTAGGCCATAGGGAGACATTTAAAAGCTAGGCAGTCTTTGAAAGGTTCCATTCATCTGGAAAGCCAGAACCAGCAATTATCTTCAAGCTATGTACATAGCAAATACCCCATGTCTCCTCCTACTCAGTTCAGTATTTTGTTTCATGTTCCTGTTTATTAAGGCCACTTACTTTTTTGTTGTAAGTTTTTAAACTGCAGTACTTGTGATTTTTGTCTGAAGACTACCAAGAAGAGAAACTCTTTCAGAATCTTTAGTCTTCCTTGTAAAATTAGAGAGGAAACTAAAATATCTACCAGTCATCAAGAATCTGTGCCTTCTCCTACGTTTTGAAAATTCAAGATGGTTTAATCTATGGCCCCATAATTTTTTCTAATATTTCCATCAGTCACAGTCCCACCTACGTCAGAATTGCACAGAATATCTTTAGAGGAATCAAGTTGTCCACTCTTGCAATTGTTCCACAAGCCAGTGGAGATCCTTACTGACACCTCTCACTTCAGCATTATGGAAACATTTGCAAAGCTTGAAGTACTTTACTTGAACAAGCTTCAAGGTGTAACAGTACCTCTTTCTAGTCTAAGACTTATCTTCTTTCATCTGTTTGCTATTTATTCAAGGATCTGAGCACTAAGTGCACATGGATATGGCAGCGTCAAAGAAAATGATGGCATCTCTACCAAAGACAGCGCTGTCATCTCAGACCTCTGCGGAGCTACAGGTTCTACCACAGTCTTCCTATGAGCAACATGCTTCTATCAAACGCATTTTTTATCCAAACAAACACCATAAACTAAGTTTAGGAAATGTTGTAAGAAACTAATTGTGTATTAAGAAATTCACTACGCTTATTGAAATTTAGAAGAAATCTAACTTTCATATCCTAAGGGAAAAGCATCCTTTACAGAACGGGGAAGACTTACTTCAATGGGAGTAGATTCAGGTACTTCACGTAAAATCACAATACAGCGATTCTGATTTGGCCTAACTTTTTCCCCCTTCTCATCCACTTGAACTAAAGGCAACGCTAAAGGAGAAGAGACAAGAATGTATTTTAGCTGTCAGCAATCAAAACAGCTTTCCACACTAAATGATACTGTGGACACAGTTTTACAATGCAAAGCTTCAAATATTTTTGAACATTAAGAGACAAGCAGATGATGACTGAGAACACTTTAAAATATACGAAACCAAGCAGACATGTTCCTTATAATCTCCTCACTCTTCCAGCCCAGAAAATCCCAACTCATTACCTTTTTCTTCTAAAGCACACATTGAGTCACGTTCTTTTTTGATTCTTACCTCAGTGGTAATGTCCAGTAGCCTTTTCTGAGAAATTAATCATAGAAACATAGAATACCAGATTGGACCTCACAGGTCATCTGGTACAACGTTTCATGGCAAAAGCACGGTCTAGACAGGATAGTCCAGCACCCTATTCATCTGAATCCTCAAAGTATCCAGTGTTGGGGAATCCACTACTTCCCCAAGGAGATTATTCCAATAACTGATTGTTCTAATTGTGGAAAACTTTCCTCTTGTGTCCAGCTGGAATCTCCCAAGAAGTAACTTGGCACCATTACCCACCATCTTTACCATGTGCCTCTTTGTATAAAAGGAATCTCCATGTTCTTTGCAGCCACCCTTCAAATGCTGGACCATGGTAATAAGGTCTCCCTTGTACATTCTTCTCAAGGCCAACACAGTTTTGTTGGCCTTTCCTCATGGCAGGCTTCCCAGCCCTTGGATCACCTTTGCAGCCCTTCTCTGGGCCCTCTCTTCTCCACATCTTTTTTGTATAGTGCGGACCAAAATGGAACACAGTATTCCAGGTGTGACCTGACAAACTCTGAGTAGAGTGGGATAATGACTTCTTTACCTCTGCTGGGGATGCCCTTGTTGATGCAGCCCAGCATCCTGTTGTCTGCCGCTGCAGCACTGTTTGCTCACTCTGAGCTTGTTGCCCAGCAGGACCTCCAGGTCCCTTTCTACAGAGCTGCTCCCCAGCCAGGCAGATCCCAGTCTGTGCTGCACTCCTGAATTATGTTTTCCAAGGTGCAATACCTTACACTTTTTCCTCCATGAACTTCATAAGGTTCTTGTTAGCCCACTCTCCAAGCTTATCCAGGTCTTCCTGCAGGGTGGTTCTCCCTTCTCAAGAACCCACTTCCCCATTCAGTTTGGTATCATCAGACTCCATCAGGGTACACCAGATCCCACTACCCAAATCACTTAAGATACTAAGCAGCATGGCGCCCAACATCAATCTCTGGGCAACTCCACTTATGACAAGTTGTCAATTTGAAAAGAAGCTATTTGCCACCACCCTCTAGGTGCCACCTGTCAGCCAGTTTCCCACTTGTTGCATGGACCACTTGTCTGGACTGTAACGCATCTGTTTCTCTAGGAGAAGGCTGTGGGAATCCACAGTGAAAGCCCTGGAGAAACCCAGGTAGGCACTGTCCACCACTTGCCACATATCAACTGAGTAAGTTACTCTGTCATAGAAGGCAATCAGGTTTGTCAAGCACGACTTGCCCTTGGTGAATCCATGCTGACTCCCCAACCAGGTGCTTCACTTGACCTGTCATAGTCCCCAAGAGGATTTGTTTCATACCTTTCCCAGGGAATGAAGTAAGACTGATGGGCATATAATTTCCTGGGTCCTCCTTTAAGCCCTTCTAGTAGATGGGGGTAACATGAGCCTTCTACTCTTGTGGGACATCCCTCAATCTCCCTAATTTCACAGAGATTATGGAAAGTGGCCTCACAATGATGTCAGCCAGCTTTCTTAACAGTTATGGATGGATATTTGTCAGGGTCCATCAATCTGTATGGGTCAAGCCCCTGAAAGAGCTGACACACCAACTCCTCCTTCACTGACAGCGGGTCTATACTTACATCAACATGGGTCAACCCTGTTCTCAAGGTCTGGGACCCAAGAGTGCTGGTAAAAGAAGTGAAGAAAGCATGAGAATCTGTATTTTCAGTGTTATTGGTGACTAATTCACCTCTCCTGTTTAACACAGGGCCAGTATTTTCCTTCTGTTTCTGTTCACTGTATACATACCTGAAGAATCCTTTCTCATAGTTTTTGACATCTTTGGCCAAAGTAAATTTGAGCTAAGCTTTGGCTTTTCTAACTGCATCTCTGGTATGCCTCTCGGTTTTGAGCAGACTCAGAAGCACAGAGTTTAGGGGGTCTCTTGATCCACCTACTTCCCTTACCTTTAAAGGGGTTGAAATGTTTTTGTGCTTCCAGGAGAGAACTCCCAGCACTCGTGAGCTCCTTTATCCTCTGTGGAAACTTCTCACAGAATCCCTCCCAACTGTGCTCTGAGCAAGCTGCAGTTTCCTCTTCTAAAATCTAAAACTTTAGTACCAACCCTCAGTGTGCTCAGCTCGACCCCAAACCTCACAGCACTGTGAGTGCTGCAGCCAAGACTATCACTAACAGAGATATTACAAAGCAGGTTTTCTCAGTTTCTGAGTAGCAAGTTCCAGCAGTGCCTCATTCCTGGCCTGCATATCTAACACCTCTATAGGTAAACAGTCCTCTACACAATCCAGAAACATGATGGATGACGTGAGCTGCTGCATTGTTCAACGACTCACATTTGTTGGAAGAAGTCACCTGTAAGAAGCAGGTTTGGCTCACCCAAAACTTGCTTAAGTGACTCAAATACTGCTTTGTTGGCCTTATTATCTTGGTTTGGAGGTACCATAAGATCCCCCTTGGAGAGAACCCCTCTGATCTTGACTCAAAGGTATTCCACAGAGCTTCCATAATTGATGTAGTTGACTTCTATATGTTCAAGGTTCTCCCTAACAAAAAGTGTTCTTCCCCACCTGTCTTTAGAAAACAGCCTAGAGACATCCATTACGTGAGGTGTCCCACCACAGTCCAAAATTTAAACTCATGTTAATCTTATTTGCACAAATCATTATTCAATAGCTGAAATACGAAGTAGCTTTGACAAAACTACAGTCCTATAAGTGTGATTGTCTAAACTGGAACCTGCTTGGGCTGTTTAACGCTTTACAGAAAAATAATGGCATTTTACCGCAATACATTAAAAAAAGAGATTGAAACTTCAGATTAATAGTCCTACAGCAATAAACAAAATGCTTTCTGGCATTGAAGAACTTTTACTTACATCTCAGCACTTCAACAATCAAATCCATATCAGTACTGAGTTTCTTGACATGATCGAGGTTTGCTACTGTCATTATTGGCACATACTGATCACTGTCCATCTGTGATATAAGGTACATGTCACTGGCAAGATTTTCTCTGTTGGGAGAAAAAAAAATAAAAATAAGGAAGTGTCACAGATACAACTCTTTCCAATAAACTTGAGACAAAAACTCATCACATAGTAGAAGGCAGATTCCTTCAACATTTCCCCAAACTAATTAAAATCATTAGCTTATACAAAGCTTAAGTTTCTCAGCTTTAATTTGCAAAAAAAAAACCCAGTAAAGGTCATAAAAATTCACCTGATCTGTAATTGCTTGCAACTACTCTCACTTCAAATCAATGTATTTGCTAGTTTATGCTTTAGGTCCAGAAGTTCCATGCAGACTGTAAGAGGTACATCAATACGATACTCTGAAATTTCTGTGTTGCTTTCCCCAAATTGTCATTCTTTCCACTTAGTTTTAAGTGACAGCTGAGAAATATATTAACATATATCCCAAGTTAGGTACTGGATCTTGTTAGTTATTCTCTAGTTTGCTACATTTACATATATACATACCTAGATAAACAGAATTCCAGTGTCTTTTTCAGTAATTCTCGTAAATCTTCCTGACCTTCTGGCTGCAACTGTTCATTCCCACCTAATAATTAAAATACTTTAGATTAAAACACATGTATTACAGAACAGGTATTTTAATTAAGCCACGATGGCTGGTACTGACTATGTAACTAGTAACAAATTTTCAGATTCAATAGATGTTCATTATGTATTACTTCACCAACCACCAACACTGCATGGGAACACTTTTTATTTAACACAGAAAACAGAAACCAAGTCTAACTTCACTTTTTAACCTCTGTTCTCCAAATACACAAAAATCTGAAGCACTTTCAGAAGAACACCTAAGCCCATCTCAAAGTAAACACTGAAGTGATTTAGCTCATAGATCTGTCTTCCATTCTCAGGAAAGCAGCTGATTTCTATCTGACTAAATTCTGACTAAAACAGTTGACTAATGCAGCTAGTAAGCAAAGCAATAGAGACACTCCATACTTCAGCCCTCACTCTGAATTACCAACACACTAATTCAGAACAGAGTTTAAAACACAAGGTTATAAAATATCCGCAGATATCCCATCTACTAAAAACAGATGTGAATTGATAATCTTTTAGTTAAGAAGGCAAAATTAATTTTTTTCTTATACTGGAAAATTTCAAGTTATCACATGGAGAACAAGAGTTTCGTGTTCATTTTAATTTAGGCCCAGTATACTAATGTCAGTAGAGGTTAAACTTAATAAAGACTAGAAGTTTAGTGTGGCTTTTAGAGAATTATAAAACATTTAATAACATGCTATTTAAGTAAATATGTGTACGCAAATTAGTATTTTTAAGAAGTATTTCACACTAACTATTGCCCTCTATAACCTTTCCTTCATTATCTTTCATCCCTTTCTTCAGCTTTTCTTAACCATTCTTCTTAAAACAACTTCCAATTTCCTCCCACCATGTTGCCTTTCAGGTGTTCTACTCCAATGAAGGTAATGCCAACACCTGAGAAATACATATATCACGCTCTAACCACTATTCCCCTTCCCTATTTCCCCTTTCTTTCTTGTCTAAAACCTAGCAAGGACCAAAATGATATGCATTTTAAAAAATATTTATTAAAAAACTAAAAATCAGATTTCAGACTTGGTACTACCTGTGTCACTATTCATCAGGTGGAACAGATCCAGCGTTCTGTTCCACTGCTTACAACACTACCTGACTCTTGTTAAAAGTTAACTATTTTGGGCACATAAAAAACATGCTGACAAGTTCTAACATTAAGCTGAAGAACACTGTTCCTTTCTAGACTGTGAGGCATCATTAATTACAATTTTCTATTTGCCAGCTAGTTATTTTTAATATTCCCCAATAGTACCCTTAGGCAGAAGAGTCAAAGAGAACTTTCAGTTTTTAAACATAAGCAAGGATGATGCCACAACTGTGTCTGATTTCAGTTGTCTTGATTTCCAGCTATTACAGATGCTATAGTGGTAATTTTAAATACATGTTATAAAATCAGCTAAGCACAATGAACAAGGAACAGATCTCCCGTGAACCTCAAGAAACACCCAGCACATTTTCTTCTCCTTCCCATCCCTCATCTCAGTTCAAGTAGTAATCCTACATGCATCTTGCAGACCTTCTGTCCCTTTCAGTGAAATATAAGCATGGCTGAATCTCTATGCTAGTTTCCAGAAGCTTCGTAAAACATACCATCTGGTATAGACTACAGCTACTAACAGTTGCACTGAAAAAAAAATCCTGAAAGTTCATTAAAGTATGCAAAGAAGTTAGACTAAAACATTGCTTATTTTAGTATTTCAAGTACAAGACTGGTCTTTCCGCACATTAACATTACTTGAGACACAAACCATATGTGAATCTCACCTCAGTACCCGACCCAACTAGAAACGTGCAGCTTAGACAGGTAGATATCTAAATGTAAATGTCTACAACAGGGATTTTTATTCAGAATAACATTCCAGAAAATACTCGGTGACACCCAGAACACACGATCGATTCTGTGCAGCACCACATAAGACTTACACTCAAACCAAGAGGAGACTCCAGACATGTCTAAGTATGATTGCAACTGAGACAGGATTTTCTAGGGTCTGTTTACAGCATGCATATAGTGAACAACAAAAGTGGCATAGTTTGGGGGGCTTTTTAGATGCTCACCATTCAACTAGAAGTACATGTTTTTTGTGTTTGGTTGTTCCATTTCTTTTAAATTAAGTCCAAGCAAATATCAGCTTTCTCTTACCTGTCTGGGTGGTTTCATGCATAGACTCATACTCAGAATGATCAAGAGCCAAAGGGTTCATATCTGTCTGGTCTGACGCCGAAACAGCTGATGACGGCTCTGGCAGCTCTGTCAGCACTGCATTCTGATGCTTTTTGTCGCCATCACCATTGGCATCCAGTCCTGCAGTACAGAGGACAAACACAGTCAAAAAGCATTCTTTCTAATCACTATAACTTCACAGTTACAGCTAAATCTGAAATAGAGTTGCTTACATATTTGCTTTAAATTGAATTTTACCTTTGGCTTGAACAACAGAAAATGTTATTCATACCTTCTTTACAAGAATCTGGAGGTTGGTCAGGTATTTCCTCCCACGTTTTGCTCACACTACCATCAGTGGCACCACTTGCTTCCAAGTGTAACATATGATTTCCCCACACCTTTGCATTAGGGTTTAACTCGGAAACCTTGGTTGACTCCTACAAAAAGAAATTGATTATGCAATTTGTAGATGCACAGGATACATCTGTGTGTGGATGTGTACAGTTTCAAGTAACAGTATCAGCATACAACTCAAGACTGTACTGTCAAGTTTTATCACACCTGAATATATTAACAATTCCCATAATCATTTCAGGTACAAAACCAACTGAACTGTGCTGCACAGAATTTATTTCCCTGATTAAGAATCATCAGAAAAGGCTAGCCAAGCAGACCAAACAACAAACATTTCAAAGACCTAGACTTCAGGCGATTCTCTAATATACATGTCTACTTGACGTTGACTATATTGCTATTTTATCTGTTCCTGCCAAATAGATTTAAAAAAAAAAACCAAATAAGAAAATACAGAAGTAGTATTTTTTCTGAACTTGTGTAAACATGTAACATTTTTAATGAAGCATTATGGATAATTGAAAGCAGTAAGATGTGCGTGACAACTTCTATCATTACTTCAAGCAGAAGAACAGAGCATTAGGATAGAAAGGATGAATTCCAGATCCAGTTAAATCACCTCAAGACAGGTGGATTGGAAATGCACACATTTAATGATTATATATTGTTATATACAACCATCATATAAATGGCTATATCCATTCTTCAGAGAGATTGCTCTCTGCAGTGCAAGCATCTTCAATACATTATTGATAGTAACATGAGACATTTTTCTCCTGTGTTGCTAATGCATTAAATTATCCCTACCAAGAATATATTTGGAATGTTTTAATATAATTATACTGGGAAAAATTATTGTTCATGATAAGACACACTAGAAGAGCTTATTAAAAATTTGTTTTGTGAATTTACAGATGCTAGGAACATTACAGCATTTAAGGCATGTGCTCCAAAACTCCATGAAGCTTTAAATCTTCTTAAAACACATGCATGCAGATAGTTATTATCACAATGCATAGAAAATACATCCAGAAAGTAAAAAGACCTAAAAAACCCACATCGACTGAATGACAGAGAAAAGATTTACAGAAAGTGGAAGCGTTCAACATAACTACTTGAATAGCAAGGATTCAAAGATGACAGCAAGTTCCATCAGTTTTCATTTTTAATATAAAACATTCCCCTGGGAGATAGCAAGCAGCCTCAAGTACAATCCACTGCCCACACTGCAACTGCTGGGCAAGCTCAGAGCAGCTGCTCCATCGTAGTCTGTGAGGGGAACAATATCCAGCACTGGCTCTGCTCAGCAGGGAAGGAAAACGGGCAACAGCTGCTGCTGCAGGTTGGCTTTCACAAAGTGAGAAAGATTGGAGAGGACCAGTGGAGGTCATCCAGTCCAACCTCCCGGCTGAAGCAGGGTCCCCCAGAGCACATTACTCAGGACTGTGTCCAGACGGCTTCCTTTGTTTCTCGCCCTAGAACCAAGATCCAGCCCAGCTCGTTCCCCCCACTTCTCCTGCAGCCACTCCTTTCTACAGCACTTCAGAGGATCATCTCCAGAAGTGAGCAAAAGGTTTCCTAATTGCTCACAAACAAGAACTTCAGGAAACCCACAAACATTTCTGCCTATACCAAGGTAAAGAGCATTATCAACAGTCTGCAGAAAGCTTCCTTTCCACACACTGAAGTGTTTATCTCGAGTTCATCTGGAACTGAGAATCTGTAATCAAGTTACTTTGCCCATTGTTTAAACTTTCACACAAAGGAAACAGAACCAGAAAGAAAAGAACATATCACTATTCAGCAACATTTTGAACTTCTACATTCTATACAGCATTTAGTTTTGCAAAGGAAAGGGAGCAGTCAGCTTCAGGACAAAATAACATGATCTATTTAACCAAAGAAACCACAGTTTGACTTGGCTGTCAAACTTTTAACTCCAGCTTTAAGATCAAATCACTTCTCCAGGATACTTACAAATCCGTCTTTATTTTGCCATCCCCAAGTACCAGAATTTTTTGGTGCTAGCAGCTGATATGGGTATCTTTCCGGGGTGTATGAAGCACCTGTTAAATCTTCAGGTTCATTCTGGAAGTTTTCACCAACTATACACAGTCTGTCATCCTTCATGGTATCACTAGAAACTGCATTATTCCATAAAAAGCCCACGAGATATTCACCATTACCAGAAGGAACCGTGTCAGGAAACAGCTGATTTGTCCAATCAGCATTGCCAGCATGAACACTGATGAGATGTGGCCACATTTCAACGGGGGGATTTTGTCTGTCCAGTTCATAGGAGTGCTGCTCTTGGTCACTCGATACATGTTCCATTGGATCTAACACACACTGCTCACTGCCTCGCTGAAATCCTGCGGCACCAGGAGAGGCATTCTGTATTTCATAGGAAGGAGTAGCAGCATATTTGTCTACCTGCTTTGGGTCAACACAAACTCCAAGCTCTTTGTTTGAGAAAATCTTGTGATCTGGCCGCATCTGTTCCCAGGTTGTGGTCAAGTCATTTGTTTGAGTATTTAATATATAACTGGTGTTTTTCGTTTCAGTAGTCTTGGCTTCTAACTGCTTCAAATTCCCCCTGGTAAAAGGTTCTAGATTTCCATTTGATACACTAAAACCAGTGAGGTTCTCCTCTGACTGAATGCTGACACACTGTTTTACTTCACCATCCTTAAGATTACATTCATTTACATCACACATATTTTTTTCAGGAGTTTCTGAACTTTCTTCCGTAAAAGGCACAACAAAATCTTCAGTGTTCCTGACCTCTGGCTCTGGACCAGCACAGTGATGTAGCTCAGGCTCTTCCACTGGTTTGCTGTGTACTTGAGAACAGGGATTTTGACACAATGATGGTAAACAATTATGGGCTTTACAATTACTGGCGTCTTCCACATTTTTAGTATCTTTTAATTTTACATTCTTGTACATACAACTGTCTGTGGTTGCAGGTATAGTGGATTCAGTAGGAGAGTTCTGACTGTCAGCCAAGCCTTCACTGAAATTGAAGATGTCTTTATCACAATCAACAGTGTTGGCATCCAAACTAGGTTTTGCGTTTTCTGCATTGTTACCAATGGACTCAATTAGATGAACTTCAAATTTTGTCTGGTTTACAGATTCTGCTACATCCTCAGCTATTTTGGATGACTCAGTCATGGCATTCCATTGATTTTCCACTGCACGCAAGGAACATACATCCTGTTGTTCATCTGATCTACAGTTCATGTCTATTTTATTCATATCCTCACATTCCACAGACACAAAAGAGATGCTGGTTTTGTTGTTATCTGAATTTGAATATTGGCATATTTTATCTTCATTCCCTGGTGACTCTTCTGAAAGCTGAGATTCCAGGCTGGTTTCCTTTAGGAACATGTCATCTGTGCTTGGGTTATGTAGTTCATGACATGTCAAAGTGCCATCACTTACCCACAGTCTAGTTCTACTCAAGCTACCAGATTCCTCAGTCAAGTCACCAGTGATACTCACACAGCCACCTTCCTCTGTGCCACTATGGTCTGCCGCTTCAGCCGATGTCTTGATTTCAGTGCAGCCCTTAATTTGAGTTTCAAAATCAGAACCTTCCTCCAAGTCTTTGTGCATCTCAGTCATATTCAAAACTTCACAGCTATGCAAAATTGTACCTGTGCATGTCTCTCCATTTTTCAAAGATGCTTCAAAACTGCTGTGATGTTCGCTACAGTCTGGTGCAAACATTTGGCTATCACCATGAGTTCTTTCAAGTGTTTTCTTTTCCACATTTGAGTTTACTTTGCTTTCTGGCTCTAGAAGGCAGACTTCTTCAGCAAGTTTTTCTACACTGTCCATTCCATGTAACTCTAATGACAATTTGAGGTTACCCCTCATGTTCTCTGCCATCTGTTTAGTATTTATTTGTGCTACAACACTTGAGGGACTCCTATTTAAACCAAATGGTACAGTATCAGAATGATTACTTCCCTCAGTTTTTCCTGAATCCCATACTCCACTGTCTAACAATACACTGGAAATACAATCACTGTGTTTCACCTTTTCTGAGTTAGGGCTGTACTTGTTTTCTTCAGCAGCATCCACAGGCTTTATGGAATCACAACCTGTTTGGAGTGATTCATTCCAACTGACAGCACTACCTATGGAATATACCTCCTCTTGCTGATTCTCAGAGATGATTTCATTGGATACTTTTGCTCTTAAGACATCTGTTACTGTATTGTCAGTATTTAACCTATGCACCTGACACCTGTCAGTCAGTAAGTTATCAAAAGATTGAATGTCCATGCTACAATATTCCTTAGTATCCTTTTTCTCCATGTTTGGCTTATCCTCTTTTCCATACCCAAACAGTTCTTTCTGTGAATTAAACTTAGCTTCCACTTGTGCCAATTGCTGCACTGGAAATTCCTTCCCAGCGTCTAGAGGTCGTGCCATGCTGCACATTCCTTCATCAGTAACAGCTGAGTTATCTATGTCTGCTGTAGTCTCTTCATGCACAGTAGCTGGCACCTCTTCGTCCCCTTTCAGATCTTCAGCATCTACGACACAAATACTATAGAACTCCCTATCTTTCACATTTTGACTGTTGTCTACATCAAGATAGGAAAATGTTGGAGGCACGTCTCTATATGAACTTGAAACCTTCTGTAGGCTGTCGCTCTTGCTGTCTTTAACATTTACTGTTGTTTCATTTTGCCTTGAATGGTCACGTGTCACTGCATAATCCTCTAGAAAATTTCTATTTAAGGAAATTTCACTCTGTAAGCCTTTGTCTAGGATGTCTGGTACATGTGAATTAGAAATGTGATCAAATAAGCAATGCTGTTGTACAGCTTCAATTTCATTATTAAAATTACTATTAATATTTTCTGTATTATTCATGTGCTGACAATTGCTACTAGATTTTTTAGGTCCTCTCTTCTTAATAACCCGATCTATCTTTTCTTCACTTTTCTGCAGATTTCCATATGTACCAGAGACTTTCAAGAGGTGACTAAAGGAATTAAAGAAGCTAAAAGGTCTGTCATACGTCCTCCTAGAGCTCTCATGGGGAGTATTTCCCATGCTTTTATATGACAGGTATTTTGCTTTTCTACCCCAAAAGCCTGATTTAGAATCTGACGCTGCGCACTCATCACTATGAACACGTTCAATGCTGACTGTTGCAGCCGCCCCATTAACTGTCCTTCCCACTGTATGCAGATCCTGGCTTTCAACAGTTCCAAAAATTGAAGATAAAGTTTTACTTATCCTTGACTCTGGTGCTTCCTCTTCCACAGATTTTTGTAACAAGCTGGTTTTCTCCTCACTCGTGCTGTTACTCAATTCTTTACTGAAGCAGCAGCCCATGTTTAATATCAGAGGGTCTTCTCATTGCAAATCACCTTCCACTTACACTAAACTAACTTTCTATGGCTACTGAGGAGACAAGCCAACACCCAACTGCCAAAAATAGCACACTTTAAAACCATGCAGGGGTTTCATATGTCATTGCCACTCAAAGCCCAAACCCCAGTTGCTGAGCAATGTTTCAGTATTTCATCATATGCACTGTAACATTCAAGTCAAATAATCCTAACGAGATTACAGTCTGTTTGTATGTATTACTGAGTCTTATGAACTTCTATTGTTTAATGTCCTGAAGTTTTATTCATCCAAATCACTAAAATATTTAAACATCTTTCACAATGTCCATGTGTACCAGAAACTACTTGCCTTCATATTTAGTACAACTCCCACTTTCTATACAAGGATAAATGTATTCTAGCTTCACATGTTTAAATCTGATGTCTAGATCAAACACATTTTGGACCATTTTCTCCTTCTCCTCCCTTCCCCCAGAGCTGAACCTACACCACCATTACTTCTTTAGAAAAAACAGGCTAAAGATAGATAAGACCTCATGTATTCCATTGAGCAGTCATGGTATGTTATCAGAAGCTCTTTCTATTCCAAGCCTTTTTTTTTTATTTGTTATCTTCATGAAAAAAAAGAATACATAATGCCTCAGTGACCTATGACACTGGAAGGGGCCTCAAGATCATTTAAGTCACCCTTTGGTACTGTGATAGGATTAATTATAGTAAAGCTCAAAAAAATTTGTGTATGGTTTTAAAAAGTCCCTCAAAAATATTTAAAAAGTAATTTGTCTAAATGCTACTCCTTCCAAAAGTCTCTCCAGTGTTTTCATTGCTGTATATAAGCATACTTTCTTCTGACCCTATGAGAACTAAAACATTTTTATACACATGTATTTACATATTGAAATACTTCTAGTACTCTAAGTCCTTTTTAGTTACTAAAAAAGTAGCCGTTTTTTCAAAAATAAAAACCCAATAAAAAAGCTGAAAATACCAAGCAATCATTTTCTGCTCTAAACAGAATTGTTCTTACTTGCCCTTACATTACCTCACATCACTCAGACCTTCTCTCAAATTCATTGCTATTATGTCAAATTTGAACCCCATCCTACCGAGCTTGCAGACTGTACAACTACGGCACCACTCTACTCTGTTACTTAAAAGATATTGAAAACACAAAAGAGAATAAGACAAGACAGGCCCTTAAACTCTATTTCAAATGTTCTTTCAGATGTACATTGAATTGAGTGCTATTTTTTCACTGGTTGCGCATTTTAGAGCAACTAATACTGCACTAATTCTGACCATAAAGGAAGATTGCTGAACTGGCTAGAAAATACATTCCCTCCTCAGCAAGTCTGCTTTGAAATTGCAAAGTAAGAACAGAGGAAGACTATCCTGCTGCCCCCAGCTTATCCAACTCATGAAGCCTCAAAGTGCCTGCAGCTACACTGTTCCTAAGGATAGGAAGCCTGATGCATCATTGCTGCCATCTGCTGCATTTTTTTTAATTCTCCCGTGGGACAAAGTTATTCAACATGCTTGGATCCAGACTTAAAACTATGCCAAGTCACTCCTCTCTTTAGCATTCCCTGGAACCGAGAACAGGGAAAGGGGGAGGGAGTTACTTATAATAGTTTTTTTTGAAGAAATGCCATGAGCAAACAATTTAACTGTTTTTAATGTCAGCTTAAAGTCACAGTAATACTTGCAAAGTTCACAACTATTCAGAAAACTCCCTCGTCAGGTAAACAAATAGCAAGATTTCTTTCCCCCTGTGATTTAACTAACTCGTGCTTTCTAGAGAGGAACTAAGTGTCTTTAAGAGACAGACCAGGGCAAAGTCCACTTTTCCAGTGCCTTAAAAACCACTTCTGCTATCAACTAATGGGGAGAAAATGGGTGAAGCAGTTCAGGCAGGCAGAAACTTCTATCAGTTTTCCCATACCCTTCTCATGTGCAAAGGCACATTTTTTTCTCATTTCTTTGGTTTTATCTAAGAGTTCCAGGGATAATTTCTATTTTTAAGCACCTATAGTACACATTCAATTAGTCACATTCCCCAATACTGTTAATTGTGGGATCACCACTTTTTACAAAAAAAAAAAAAAAGGAAAAAAAAAGAAAAAGACAATATGCATTTAAGCAGAAAGTGCCACACTTGTTATGCTACATCATTCAAGGTTGCTTGGTTAACTTCCAAGACTCCCCAAGTCCTAAAAACCTTCTGGCTAAGCTAAACACTGCCACCTGACTTGAAGAGCACTTAACAGAGTTTGTATTCTGCCACTTCAGAACCTAGCTGAGCTGGGCAGAGTGTTTTGTTTATTTGGGTTTTTTTTCCTTGATACCTGCATATTTTAGCTCTGGTATATTTCGCCTCTATTCAAAGCCTAAACAGGTTTTTCCTCTTTATGAAATAAAAGTGCTCTGAAGCAGCACTTTCATAACCTGACCAAATACTTTTTTTAATAGGTATTTAATCCTATGTCCTGCACACACCTATGCAGAAAGCAAGAAGTCAACATACTTATTAACAAGAGTATACCTACCCATCTGCTTTCATTTCTCCATGTACCTATTCTTTGCAAAGGAATAAGGATTTATCCCAGACAAAGTCTTATAGACCTAAGTTTTAAAATACAAAGTTACAATATCACAAGTCAAAACAATCTTTACAACCTTCTGCTGTCTAACTTCCTTTATTCTTTTTCTATAACCAGGGCATGCAATTATAACAAGCCCCGAAGAAGCAGTGATTATGCTGCACTCCTAGGCCATACCTGATGTCATGGCCATCATCAGTTAAGGGAACAGAGAAGAGTAGCATCACAACAGATGTCAGAGTGTTTCCACTGCAGGCTTGTGGAAACAGCTGGCCAAATTGCCTAATTTTCCCTCCAATATATATCTGGGTTAATGGCTTGCCAAGAGTTTAAATACATGTTTTATAGATCAAAATAATTAAACACTAGCATTAGAAGCTATCTACAGGTGCAAAACCACTTAGCACTCATGGCCTAAACCTAAAATACCATGACAGAAAAAGCAAACACTGAGCAGTATTGATCCTTCACAATGCTGATACCATACATGTCCAGTTTCAGGTCTAATCCTCCCATTTCTTGTTTAAAGCTATTCATGATCTCTTGAATTATGAAATATTACCTACTTGTTATACAAACTGCTACTTAACTCTTGTCATATACTGGATGTAATACTGTGTATTGCCAAATGACTTGAGGATTATATGCTGTAGAGAATTTTCAGCGAACTATTACACATGGTCCTATAGTTAACTAGTAAATCTAATTTCCTCAGTACCTTTTTATTCTGAATGGGTTGCAAAAGGATTTTTGAACACCATAACCTAGCAGCTCTAAGCCTGAGACATCCTTTTATTCTAGGAAAAACATTTTTGGGAAGTACAATTAAGTGCCATCTTCCAAAAATTTCTATTTATTTTTCACTTGCTTACAACAAACGATATGATTGAACTTGTATTTGCAGTACCTATAAGCATTGACAAAAACCAGTGTACCACACTGAAACGAATTCCCATTACCAGAAACCCATGGCAGCACCTGATAATTATTCAACTAGGGAAAGAATGGGTGACACTCATGGCAATCAGGTAGCAAGTTTAAACAGCTTCACTGTAATATCCTCCACTGTAACATACCAACACTTGCAGAACCTGTTGTCCCTTGAGGACAAGAATCCCTCTTACAGCTATTTTCAAATTTCCAGATCAGGTCCTGAATTCAGCCAATCAAGGAAAGAAAATTCTTTGGTACTTGGAAAGTGCTCTGAGAGGCCACACATTCAAATGTGAGCATGGCAGAAGAAGAGTTTAGGATCAACAAGCAAGGAAAAAGTCTATGCGTGCCTTCAGCACTAAAGATTAGTTAAGTCCTGTCTGGCAGAGACAGGTCATACAAACTACTTCCACTATGGGATTTGGGTCTTGGCCTCTTCCCTCAAAGTAACCTCTAATTTCTAGCAGCAAAGTGTTACTATCAAAAAGGAAACACAGAAGCGAGTTAAAACAGAATGAAACATTTCTTAAATGCTGATCTTCCTGAGTCCAGCTTCACAAAAAAAGTACTTTCTCCAAAAAAGTACCTGTCAATCAGGATACAAAGAATCCATTGACAGATGTCAGCTGAAGTGACAAGGCCTATCTCTAGGTTAAAGAAGTTGAAAAAAATAGCATATTTAACTCTCAAATTTATCAAGGCTAAGAATCTGCTAGTCTCTAAATTATGTACCACCAATGTGTAAGTCTAAGCTCCTATTGACAAGAAATTTAGGAGGATCCTCAAGTTGCCAATTTTGTTCAAATTACTTGTGTGCAAAACCACCAAAATTCTGCAGTTAAATAGTACTAAAATCAGCCAAACTCAAGATTCATTGTTAGAAATCAACCACACTAGGCTTGTGATTGACATACATTATGCATTAAACAGCATTTATAGCTGCTTCAAGGCAGAAGAAAAGACTTTCCCTCTCTCACTACGAGGTTAACTTTGAAAATTATTAGTAAACAAGAAACCTCCATATCTTTAGCATCAGCAACAGTGGAAAGTGATTTCTGAAGGGTTCCATCACACCACCAAAACTTTAATTTTAATTTAGTAACTACTGACTACCTGTTGAACATTACTCACAGTAGAACATGTGTTCAGTTTTGTTCCTATCAAGCAACAGAATGACTGAGGTCATGATTGGAAAAATTTATTTATTGTTATATAATAAGTATTTTTTGTTTTATCTTTTAACAACTTCTGATTAAGACTAGCATACTAGTTACTTTTCCACGATCTACACAGAGATGCATCAAAATTTCCTGTAGAAATTCTACAACTTTCCTCCTGAACTGTCACAAAAGCATTCAGACTAGGTGTATCAAGAGATCGCAATGGAACAGCACAGCAAAAACAGTTACAGAACACATTTTAGCACACTTTTTATAAAGTGTATTAAAAAAGACTCCTAGAAATGCCTCTAGGTACCACATCAGTATGGCTCTGCATCAAATATGCACTGAAGCAGGGATCATCAGAGATATGCACAAATGCCTTTATGCAGTCTAGGCCTCTGATCTCAAAATAATGAAGACACAAGAAACAGCAGATGATTATCACTTTACCTGAAGCATGTACTTGCTAAAGGCAATAGTCAGGATTCCACAAGTTTTTCTCCTTCCTACCACCTTTATGGAAAGATCAAAGTGTCTAAATGGTGTTAGTTTGCTAACTTCTTTTTGTTCTCTGTGACGTTTTTCCCCAACTACAACCTTGTTCCCAAACTTTGCAAGCGAGTCCCAAATCACTGGCAAAATTAACTCATGTAAGCATGGCACTGCAGAGGAGACCATTCTAAAAACACCACTTTTAGCAGAACATAGCGGTGACCTTCTGATGCTGTGCATGTGATATGATACTAGTACAACTGAAAAACTCTAATAAGCTACAGATCTCAGCTTTTTCGGATATAATATTCAGCCCAGGAAAAGCTTTAATCACATATTAGTTATTAGAAATGTACCACTGTAGCACTATGGATACATTCCAAGGTATCTAAATTGACATCAGCCTTCTATACTAAGGAAGACAGCAATAAGGCCTTCTGAAATTGAAGGAAACAGTTACTCTCTTTCTCCAAATAAGTAGAAGAGAACAGAAAATAAGATACAAGTCACCACATAGTTTTATAAAATTTCTAGGATGTCAGAGTCATCCACATGAAGACTAATCAAATTGCCTTTAGTACCAATGCACCTGTTGAAATGCAGTGACAGTTCTAAGCTTTTGAAGCAAATCTTCAAGCACCTCTTACTCAAGCTTACAAATTGGTTTCCCAGCATTAATGCCCTGAGTACAACAGGGGGAAAAAAAAGGCAAGTCACAAAAGGTCAACCTTCAGATGTATGGCACAAAATTGGGTTGAATTTTTTTCCCCTACAGTGAAATAGTCAAAATTCACATCTGAGAAATGTAGAACAGAGCAGAAAAGAACTCAGAATAAAAAAATAGGAGAGAGGAACAAACAAAAAGTCCACCAGCTTGTTGAGCAAAGAAAAGCACATGCTTAGAATGTTTTTCAAAATGCTCCTTAGTGCTTGCTGCAAGGTAAGTTGAAGCAGGAGGCATCTGCTGCTCAGCATAGCACAAGGGAAGTGCCTGACAGAACACACACCGAAACCAAACTTTTCAAGATGTCTCTGAAGGAAACATTCCTCCCAACAAAGATGAAAATACAAATATATTTGAATATGAATCAAGTATTCAGTCTTCTTGAAGATGTATGTAACGTTTAATGCAACATATACACACATCAGTACAATCCACTGTAAGATCTGCCAGAAGCATCCATACAGTGACTTCCTGGATCCTGCACGGTAGCACGGAAACAGCAGCACGTGCCATTTGGCAGAACTGACTGAGCAAAATTCCTGCTACAGATTGCTATTTCCTATTTGTATGGGTTTGTACTTTTTTCAATTACACATACATACCAAGTGCATTTCCTGCATTTTCCTCACATGCTAATGTGTGAGCAAGATTGATAATATAATTCCTGTATGGTCTAAAAAGCCCTGTACCTTAAAATGAGCGCAAACTTCCATAACTGGCAGTTTATTTAAATCTTGATATGGAGAATTAGGCACCTCCAACAGCTCTGTTCTAGCTGTTCAATGTTGCAATGCTGTCTCTCAGCCAACTGTCTTCTAAAATGTTCTGACCTACAATTTTGATTAAGACATAGTAAAAAAAAAAAAAAAAAATGTTTCATGCAACACTTATACCAGGGGAACATGTAATTATAATACTTACTAGATGAGAACCGTCCTTAACTTCTTGTACTTGCTGCACCTGCGGTTCAGCCACAACTTTAGTGTCCTGATCAGAAGTCATGAGCTGTCTGCTTTCTGGCTGCTCAGAGAGAACTTTACTGGTCACCTTTGTAAGCTGCGGAAATAAGAAGACAAAAGACTCTGTAAGTGGTTGTTGAAATTCCCAAGAACCCGCAGCCATTCCAGACATGCTATGCTGATTCAGACCAAAGGTCCAAAGAACTTCCACACAATATGGTCAGGATTATGCATCCAGAGAAAACACTATGGCAGAAGATGAGGATACACTCAGCTCCCAGTCACCGGCTGCCTTGGGAGTGCAGATGAACACTTATCACAGCACTGGGCAGGGAAATTCCACTGGGAAAAGTTTCTCTTGATTCTCACCTTAATTATTCAGACCGGATTTCAAACAATGACTTCTTCATACCACCTGGCAGTCCCCACTCACTAAGAAGCATTTAGTCACAAACCAACCTTTGTCTTCTATAACTACTCTGATGGTCACTCTATCTTTGCAACATTTAAGAAGCGTGTTACAACAGTTCTGCTAGATTAGTAATGCTTAACCAGTTGTTCTGCTCTTTCATCCCAAAAATGTTATTTTATTTGATAGGCAAGTAAAAAACCGAGTAGACTTGAAAGTCGAGTAACTTTGCTTTGAAATGTGATGCTACTATTTAATACTGTTATTTAAAAAAAAAAGGTATTTAAAAAACAATAAAAGCTAATTTGAAGGATGAAATCTCAAAGTAAATACTGGGATATAAAAGGCTTTTATTTTTTTTTAAGACATAATATGCTTTTTGAGTTTGTTATTCACATGGATATTCCAGAACTGCTTCTGCAACAATGCATGAAATTTATTGCCTTCAAGTTGGTGACACCAAAGTCCACACAATCTCCTTAAAAAAAAGTAAAGATGTGCAGCACATGGACGTTAAAGTATTGTCCTGTTCTTTAGCAACATAAACTCCTTTTAGGCTACCTTGACTCCAAAAGACTGTAGTTAAGAAGCATTTCTTTCAGTCTATGGTATTATGGCCTTCCATAGAATCTCCTTTACATTGTATTTTGAAATTAACAAAAGAAAAAGCCTTTCATACAACTGACTGAATACATTCCAAAATTTTCAAGTAAAATTACGACATTCATCTATGAACTGATTCAAGCACCAGTATTACAGGACTATGCAAAAGATATTTGTACAGTTGAAGAAACAAATATACTGACATCCCCAGGAGGATGAACCCTTCAGCAGAGGTGAACAATTGCTTATCTCTTCATGCTGTTCATATAAAGTCAGCATGAAAAATATGTTTTCAAAAGAAACACATGTACTGTGTCACTGTTATATTCCCAGAAGTTTCCTAGCACAGTGCCTCTCAGCTTGGAAGAGAAATTATTTAAATAAGAAAGAAATGGCACAGACAAAAAAAACCACACAAAAATAAAATTAAAAAAATTACACTATTCTTCACATACAGTGTTACACACACAAAAATATACTCAGTTAGGATCATGTGAGTTTATCAAACAAGAGCAAAGTTCCACTACACATGTGTCCCTTAAAACATTTGCTGACTGGCCATCAAGCACAAAATATTCAGCTAAATCATTAATTTCAGCTGAGGGTAGACAAGTTGTTAGCCAACTAGATAACACACGACTGCAACGTGCACATTGCAACTTCAAATTTCTTGGGCAAGCCACCAGCAATTAGAGCAGCTTATCACTCTACTGCTTTTCAGAAGTCTCTTAGATGAGATTACACAAGATGCTTATCAAAGGCCAGGTCTAGATTGAAACTCTAGGTAACTTTGTTTGCAGTACTCAGACTAATAATCATATTCTCATTAGATATGCTGATTTGTTGTGATACACACCACACTAAAACCACTCACCTTGCAAACAAATTATTTTTAATGATTTCAATGTCAAACCCATGCATTTAAGTGGAATTTTGATAATTAAGGAACAAAATAGCTCTCAAAATAAGGAAGGTATTATAATTTGTTTAAAGAAGATACAACCTGCCTTCCAAGTCCCGTGACTAACAATCATCAGCTATTGCCTTTCTGCAAATGGGCGAGCCACACAGAAAGATCCCAACCACGGAAGAAATTTCCTTTGCAGTTTTCTTCACTTGCTACATCACACTGCTAAAAGTCCCCAGGATGTCAAGTGCTCTGCTGCAAAATCCCATCGGTTGTGATATACTTTAAAATGACTTCATGTGCAGGGCTGTTATAGGAAGTTAAAGCCATCAACTTTTCTACTGTAGAGCCGCCACTTCCCAGACTCCTAAAGAACAAAACATACACGGCTACAGACTCTCATGACTATCATGCCAGAGAATATAGTGTTTGTGGAAAAAGGCAGTTACTTCAGAGAGAAACAATGAAAATCATGGAATGTTAGAGGTTCTTCACAGGATATGTTTTAGCGTGCTTTCCATTAGTATTGATATATATCTTCATATACAAGTTTATTTACACAAACCACAACCAATAGCTGGTGGCTCTAGAAACTACAGGTAAGGATTGATGGTTTGGAAGAGTTTATCCTCTTTTGATGCTAGTTTAATAGCCAAATCAGCAAGCAAGTTAAATAGGGCATTTTAATGTGCAGCAATAAAAATTATCATCCAACTGAAGAGTTAACTTGCCCATGACTTTAAAAGATACACTGAACTGCTGACTGGCAAACCGTATCTTTGCATAAATACATGTTGCTGCAATAAGCAGGAGACATTCAAGAGAAAAATGCAAGTTGGCAAACCCGTCTGGGATAGAGATAGCACTACCTACAGCAGAACACTGAGCTATCAGAATCAGATGGCAATTTTTTCATTCAAAGAATCACAGAATAGTTTTTTAGTCTGAAGGGACCTTTTAAAGTTCATCTAATCCAACTCCCCTGCAATGAGTAGATATCTTCAAGTAGATTAGGTTGCTTAGAGCCCTGGCCAACTTGACCTTGAATGTTTCCAGGGATGAGGCAACCGCCATCCCTCTAGGCAATCCTCATTGTAAAAACCCTCTTCCTTATATCTAATCTGAATCAGCTCTCTTTCAACCATTACTTGGTTCAACCCTTGTACTACCACTACACGCCCTGGTAAAAAGCCCCCTTTAAGTACCAGAAGGCTGCAATGAGGTCTCCCTGAAGCCTTGTCTTTCCAGGCTGAACAACCTCAACGCTCTCAGCCTTTCCTCACAGGAGAGGTGTTCATCCCACTAATTGCCTTCATGGCCTCCTCTGGACTCATCCCAAGGTCCATGCCCTTCTTGTGCTAAGGATTCCAGAGCTGGATGCAGTACTCCAGGTGGGCTCTCACCAGGGTGGAGCAAAGGGGCAGAATCCCTGCCCTGGACATGCTGGCCACACTGTTGGGTGCAGCCCAGGATACAGCTGACTCTGGGCTACAAGTGTGGGCTCACATCCAGCCACTCATCCACCAGCACCCCCAAGTCAGGGCTGCTCTCAATCCCTTCATCCTCCAGCCTGTGTCAATACTGGAAGTTGCCACAACCAAGGTGTAGGACCTTGCACTTGTCTTTGCTGAACTTCATGAAGTTCCCACAGGCTCCCTAACTCAAGCTATTAAAAAAAAGACAAACCCACAAGAAAAACCTACAGAGACACACAATCTCTTAAATAAGCTGTTAAATAGAATATCAACTCTGCAGTAAGCAGTTTCACAAAAATATCTGCCTTCCACAAATTATGTCTACACATGGTCTACAGAATGGACTGCACTTAGAACTGATTTAGAAGCACCCAGCTATAACTTCGTAATAGTATACATAATTCTGTAAATGCATATAGTAAATCATTGTTTCCTTCTGGCTTGCCATTTGGTCACAACAGAGTAATCAATCAAATTTAGCAACTTGATAATAACTCTGCTCTTGACATATCTAGAAACATTCAAGCGCTTATTTCGAGAACTACCTAATCCTAGAGAAATTGCATAGGTTTTACTGAGATTTATCAAAAGCAGTTTGAACTCGGTTTGTAAGTAGCCAAGACAGAGTAGATTAAAGTATCAGTAAAAACATGCTTTTTAGGAACTGCATAAACATTCCACCATGAAGTTCTTGCTGTCCCCAAAACTGTAATACACTGCTCAGTCTGCTAGACTAGTAATTGCAACAGGAAGGGGAAGAATGCCTTAATACAGTTGTTTTCTCATTAGTTTGAGGGTGATGGGGCAGTCAGACTTCACTTGTACAGATCTGCCCCTATGGAGATCTGGTCAGTAGTGGTTAATCTAAGGAGTCACAATGGTATTCTCAGGAGGGACTGAAACCACCTGGCCAAGCAACACAGGTATTTCAGCCTGCTAGTTTCACTCTGCAACATCCACAACCATCTCCATAAATAAAAAGATGTGGGGTTTGTTTGCTTTGTGGTTTTTGTGAGGTTTTTCATTGTTTGTGTTTTTTTTGTTTGTGTTGAGGGTTTTGAGTTTTTTGGGCTTTTTTTTTTTCAGTTGACAACATTGTTTTTTACTGGCAAATATTTTCCAAACTGTCTTGTTTTAATTCCATCATTTCAGAATATATGAGATACAAACCAGCAATGGCCCACAGGATGACTACACAGATAAGTGCACAAAACCACCTGACCACTCTTGTCTGGATGCCAAGCCAAGCAAAGCTGGGACTGCTCTCATCCAAAAGCCACATGTGTGTGTGCAAGTGTGGTGCCAACATCAGGCTAACCTTTACACTGCATTTTAGTACAGGTTGAGGTATCTTATAGTACTGGCAGAGTTGTTCAACTGTCTGAAGGTATTTACATACACACTGCATATCCACATGCACCACAAGCTTACAAACAGTTTGGAAAAGACATCCATTTGATTGTTACACAGCAAATAAAACCACTACTGCCCCTGCCACTCCTCCAGAAACCTCCCTAGAGCGTAGCCCCCCATCCTCCTGCTTTCATTAGCAGTCACGTCTAATTTTTCTAATTCATAGTCAAAGCGTGCTTTTATGCAGTCTGTTTCTCTGTCTAGAGTTACTAGAGTATGAGTAGCAGCATGGGCTGTCTCAATCAAATCAGTCAGATAGATCTGTTATTTAAAAACATGCAAAACCCCAAACAATGCTCTAGGGCTGAGATCTTGCCTGCCAACTTTCAGCCCAGAGTAATCAGCCCTTAAAAAGAGATTTACAAATGCAAGTGCTGACAATTAACTTTCACCCTGCAAACAGCAACACCATAAAACAAAAAAGCTCACTGGAATAAAAGAACTTTTCACTGCTCTTCCAGCAAGCACAAACAAAAATAGATTTGAGTTTGGCTTTGTGCAGAACTCTTCCTAGTAAACATTTTAGAAACTTTAAACACAGATTAAGTTAAACTTTTCACAAGGCTAATACATTTCCAGTAACATGAGAAAGCCTAAAATGTTTTCCAAACAGAGGTGCTCTGCTTAACTTAAGCCTCATAACAAACTTCTAGTTGCAGGCCAGAAATCCCCTTTCTGCTGTAAGAGATAACATTTTCCCACCATCTATCACATGCTTATGTACCAATGAGTATTGTGACACCACAGGAGAAGTGATCAGAGCTACCACTGACCTCAGCTCTGAAAAGAGCTTTAGCACCTGCAGAAGACATCACATAGTTTATGGGTGAAATAAGAGATGCCCTTTCCAAAAGTATGCTACAAATTTCATACATTACCTTCTCTTTAAACAAAGTTTACCTTTTCTTTATTAGTTTCACCAGGGTTCTGAGTACCCAAAGCATAGGTAATATGTCACAAGTTAATCATGTTCTCAGTCCAGGTAAAGCTGCCAACTCAGATACAGGATATTTTATCATTTGGCTTACAGAGCATCATCAAGATAAACTGACAAAATCTAATCCTGAAAGGTTGCAAGTTTCCCTCTTAGTGTTATGAGCAGTGATACAAACTTTCAATTTTCACCAGGTGGCTGTTTCAGAACACTTTCAAAAAAAGATTTCAGCTGTTAATGTAAGAGTTGAACCATCATCTGCTGCATGGGGCAAATGTTACCATTCTGTAGATGAATAACCCTACCAAGCTGTATCACACTCACAGAGAAAGCCTGTGACAGAACTCAGGGGTTTCCATCTTTCCTTTCAAAGCAGGAAATCAGTTTCTTTACAGAGCAGATGTGACAAGCAATCTATCTTTCAAAGGATGGCATCATTTAAAATAAAATATACTGCAAAGCAGTTCTGTTACCACAGTGGATAAAATAGCTGTGAATGAGAAATCTAATAACCCCAAAAGTGTATCTGTTGATGGTGATCTCTGCAATCATTACTGTGCCTACATCAATTGTAAACTCTGTACTACACAACAGCAATTAAAAAGCTGACATGACATAAATACTTAGAGCATGTGTCTGCAGAAGTCTTGAATGCACTACTATTGAAAATCATCACAGGGCTCTCCATTTGTTTAACTGCTAATTAGCTAAACAGTTGAGGGAAAAGTTGAAAATTCACCTCTGGAGCTTAGTGTGTAGACCCAGACATCTATGCAAGTCTGTCAGATGAAGGTTTCAAAATGACTGTGCATCCAGTGTATGTGCCAGCACAGCGAGTGGAAAGTTAGACTCCAAAAAGCCCGAGAAAAGCATCATCTGATTTGTTTCAGTTTTCCTTCCTGCCAAGGAAATTACTTATGCTGGGGCACCCCCCAGGCAGCACCCAGAACATTGCAACTTCTGGGTTCTCAAAGAGGAACATGGATATAAGCACTGGGGGCAAACCTGCAACAGGACACTTGGAAGGCCCAAGGCATTTTAAAATGCACAAGGCAACCCGGTGTTAGTAGGAAATACACCATGTCACAAGAACCTAAATGCTGTACTTTTTTAACATTCTGCAACAGAAAACATGAGCTCAAATCATTTAAAGCTGCCTCTCCATCTACTTCACAAGTTTGTTTTTTGCAAAAAAAAAAAAAACAACAAAAAAACCCAAACCAAAAAAACCCAACCTTTCCGTTGTTTTATAAGGTTAATAGCCCAAAAGTTGTTCTGCAATTCTATTAATTATCCCTTAAAATCTAGGCTCTCCTCTAAGACAAGCTGAGATTTCAAGAGACAGTAAGCCTTGCTATTTAAAGGGAACACTCCATTTCCCTAAAGATCTATGAAACATTTCTGTGCCAGGCTTCACAGGCAATTCACGACTCCCCTCATTTACTGATGAGCTTTCTAACTTACACACAAACCCATGCAATGAACAGCATGACAGAACTGATTACTCTGCAAGTCTAGAGACTCAGATCATTACAGTAATTAGCTGTCCAAATGATGCCAGGCAATAAGTTACTAAACAAAGGTGATAAAATACCAAAGAAACCTGATAATGGTAAATGATAAGGACTCTGTACAGAGGTATATGAAAAACTCAGTCAAGAGCAAGAAAAATGGGAAGAGGGTAAAGTTACAGTCTTATTCACTGACCTAATCTCAAACAGCAGGAAGATCTTGACAGTACACAGAAGATAACAGGATGACCCCTACCAACAAACAATTGTGATTACCATTTTATGCTAAGCCTTTTATGCACTGCATTTTAAATACATATGCTTAAAATGTAAGGGAATCATTCCACTACACTGAAAGGTCTCTCAGAATTTACACAGTCCTGCACACTAAGAAGTTAAGCTTTACATGCAGTTACTATGTGATGTGCACTCAAACATCACTCCAGAGACAGACCAATAAGCCTGTGGATCATATTCTCCTCAGTAACACAATGCACCAGATGTTTAGTAGTATATAATCCAATAAAAATCTTACCATTTAAGAACACTAGGAGCGCCTACCAAGCAGGAATAAGCCACTGGGAAGAAATTTTTGTGCCTGATAAGAGTGTTATGTGCCTTTAAGACAAGTGTGATTGTGTCATGAGCCGTTTTCAGTTTGCTTATGGCTTGTTCTCAGTTTTCAAGTCTTAAGCAGCACTCTTTTGACTTCAGGCTGAAGCACACGTAACATTAAGAAACCCAACTCATTAATTAACAGGGTTGCTTCATGTAGCACATCCATCACAAAGCCACAAGCTTGTTTTCCTCACTGAAAGTGGACTAACAGCACACACCCTGCAGGTTGTTCACAAAGATGTCTATTTAATTTCTATTATAACTATCGTGTCAGATATTTATCAGATGATGACTTCAAAAAGTACCACACTTAATTAAAATAAACCTCTCAATTCTCCCATTTGTGCATTTTCTGAGCAACCCCTCAAATGGCAGAGTTAAGTTGTTAACAGCTCAGTCAAACCCCGACAATTCTGAAATGAAAAGGTGGAATGCTACCTTAGTACAAAGCATCTGTGATCATAATTCTCCACGACCCCATTCTCTCCTGAAAAGTTGAATGTAGAATCACACATACTACATTCATTACCAAGGCCTAGAAAAGGTAGAAAACATCTCATGTTGAAGGAAAAAAGTCTTTTATCTTTCTCAGAAAAGAGATCAGGAATTTGCTACTTAAGCACATTAGGCAAGTACCTCAAAGTATAATGATTTTCCACTAAAATACTCCAGCACTTTACCTGTTACATTTATGAGCATTTGACTTCCACCCTACATCCCAGCTCCGGCATCACTTTTTACTTTCCCAGGACAGAAAACATCACCACCAAGAACAGAATTTGAATAAATTTGGACAACCCTCCTCTTTCTACAGTATAACAGAGAACTACACAGTGGTTGTGGTTGCTTGCACACGTACTTTACTTCTGGAACCATGAGAAGAGTAGTAGAGGAGAGAGGACCCAAGTCGAACAAGTGGTATCATTAATCGTTCGGCCCTGTTCTCTAGGAAACCAGCAGCAGCAGAGCACTGCAAACTGAGTACTCCAGTTCTCAGTGGAACTTAACAGCTTGAGTCCACACCATTCTGCTGCTGCTGCTGCTGCTATTGCTCCTACCTACAAAGCATCACAGGTAGATCCTACAATTCAAAGAAAAAAGAATGTAAAGACCACAGTAACATACCTGCAGGACTTTCACAAGAGAAACCCCAGCAGATTGCCCATACTGAATTAAAGAGCGAAAGGACAGCTCAATTGAAACCATGGCTCTTCTGCACCAAAATAATCAGAAAACTAACTAAGCCTAAACACAGGGTTTACAGTACCTACAGAAGGACAAACTGAGTTGGACCCCATGCTCTGCACAGCATTTCATATCTGCCTCTGCTTCCCAAGCCTAGAGAACAGATTTGTTAAATGAACCTAACCATACAGGCAGACTAACTCTTCATATAATCATCTAAAACCAGTCAGCCTAAATAATGGCTAAGTATATAAAAAACCCTCAGATTTATGCCTAACATGGGTTAAGAGAAACTGCAGAATGTGATGGAAGCTCCCTCGTTCTGCAAGATTTTTTTTTAATTAATACATTTTAAAAACTGATGAGGTTCTCATCACAGGCATCATATACCATACCAACCCACTGCTCACATTAATATCCTGTAATGCTCCCATCCGCCTCCATGTACCTGTTACACTTGCCCAAGCTACGAGGCAACAGCCTGTGCTTGCAGTGTCCAGTGTACTGGGATTCTGATCTGCAACTATATGTCACAGCTGAGGCAATGCAAAGAAAAATGTTGGGTTTTCTACTAATATACATAATTCTAACTGCTAAAATTGTGTACTTTCTACACAAATATTAATTCTAGATGCTCTGAGATGATCTTTGATATGGTAATTGCATTTGCTCTGAAAGTCAAAGCCTCTCAATAACTTCAGAGGTCTTTATGTCGACAAATTACCTGGGAGATTACTCCAGGAATTTAAAGTAGTACAAGCATTTAATATCAAATACTGCTCACTGATGCAGAAATTAATTTTGTTACTTAATGCAAATGTTAAATGCAAAATTATGGAAAGCATCACAAAAATCCGTTTCTAAATTTTAGCACCGTCATATACAAAACCTCACCTAAATCATCAAATATCATCACCCATGTTGCTTGTTCACACTAAGGTGACACGAGGTAAAAATCGCACAACACTTCTGTACACACAGGAAGCAGAAGAGCAAGACAATTGATTAGAAACAGTAAATTCAATTGGAGAGAAAATTCAAGCTTGCCCTGGAGTGGACAGGCCAGGAGCAAATAAATACCTGTTAGCACTATTGTTTATGGATTTCACAAAATATTGTTAATTTCTGTACTATTTTTAAAAAGATTTACAAAACACTACACGGTAACTTAAACTCTTGAACTCTGATTTATTTAAAATAGGCCTATATTGCTCTTTCCCACAGCCAATCAAGACACTATATGAAGAGATTAATATGGCTATCAGAAAAAGCCACATGAAAGATTTCTCCAGTATTTTTTCCTGTGACCTGTAGCTCTTCATTTTGACACACATCTTATTTCCTGCAGGTGAATTTACTTTGGCACTCTGGCCACCAAGTCTATCTCATCCTATCATGCCTTCTCTGAACTCATGCACATATGAGGAATTATTATGCAAAGATAATATCTTGCATAATAATAAATTTTCCTTGTTTCCCTTCCTTCCCCACATAACTGGCTTGCTCTCAAACCAAGGGTTTGTGTTTTGGGTTTCTTTGCATTTGCTTTTCTTTAAAGTAACTATTGAAGGGAAGTCAGAGATTAATGTTCCTATTCCTCTGCTGAAGGAAGTGACAACTAAGCATGCTAAGAGCCCACATCGGGCAGTGCAGTTTAGAGAAACTGTTGCACTTTCACCAGGAGAGACAGTTTTTCATTCTAAGACTGAAACTGGTTCCTGACATGGAATGAAAAATAGAAAAGATACTGAACTTTGCTGGATAACGTACTCACCAGAATCTCGGTGTACCAGGCTCACTCTAAGTGGACCTGCAATTTCATAATTAACAAAACAACTACAAGTTCTACAGTATTTTAGTACCTGCTTCAAATTTTTAAAGTTAAGATGTAGCAACTGATGGTCTATTTGACCTTTACCAATTCTTCAAAGAAACACTACATCTTCAAATGATATAACACATGACAAAGGAGGTCTAGCACTTGCTTTAAGGGAACAAGTCGAATGTCGTGCACGAAGAGTGTCAGTTTAGCAATGCCGGGAACAACGAACTTCCTTGTTTCAATGACTGAACCTTCCTCCTCATGATTTACCAATACCAACTCTAAGTTTTCCGCATACTTCACTGCACTTGGAACCAGAGTGGCTGCTGCGCTCTCACAATGCTGCCCGTGACTCAAGGCAAAGGTAAAGGAAATAACTAACCCAGCTCTGCTGGGCAGGATCTTATGAACAGTATCTTCTTCAGAAAACTTCTGAAGTTGGCAGAAGAAGAGGCAGTATTTTATGACGAAATACAAGATTAAAAACGCCATTGAAGCTATAAGGTTAATATTTAGTGCAGGTCCAAGGGTGAGGTTAGAAGTCTGATGTTCTTTCACGGGTCTTAATAGCGTTATCTTAGAATATTGCTATTGGATTCCATGTTTCTAGTCTGCAATCAGTTCTGCGCTTAAGCAAGAGGAGGTCAAAAGCTGGACTGGGATCTTCTAAGACACTTAATATTTTTAGTACTTTGAATCATTATTTAAGACTCATACATAGCTTCAAAGCCAATTTGCCAAGTTCTTTATCATTACATTCTCACACCACACATTAAACAACTAACTCAGGAAAGCAGAAATCTTAACACCAAGGATCTCAAATTCAAATGCACACAGAACCAGAATGCTGGAAAAGATCTGATGCAAACCAATGGGACAGCAGATGGAGTGCTCCTAGAATGTATCTCCAGTCACAATAGGCCTGAGAAAAGCAAGAGAGAAAAGGATCTACACAAAGTCCAGGTGGGAGGCCTATATATAACCAAAGAAAATTATGCCAGTGATAAACAAAAAGGTACAGTGACAAGTTTTCTTCCATCATGAATGTATACAACAATTCTTGACTATGCAAAGACTATTTCAATAAACAGCTGTTCCACAAAACAAACAGCATGAACTCTCCTCAGGCTCTGGGGTTTACTTTTTTTTCAGATCACTTGAAAACCATTCACTTACCCAAAATACATTAAAGATTTGAAACACACTCGGGACCAAATCTAAAGTGAAATGAAACCACTTACAGAAGAAGCATCTTTTAACTTTAAGATTTTGTATAAGAAAAGGAAACTAATGTTTTTGCCAATGATTATTTCATTAACCTCTTTGCCAAAAATAGAATTTAACCCAAATAATCCAGTACCTTTAGTATTACTTCCTCTTTTAAAAAAGGCCACCATCCGCCATTACAAGTTTCACCAAAACCAGAGGCAATTTTTTACTTGATTTTAAAACGCTGTATGAAAGACTATCACCTACTGGGTGCACATTTGTTCACAGTTAGAGCACCCCACCTTCTTAAGAGTATCACTGTAATCAAAACTACTGGTAATTCAGGTTTTGACTCACTGTTAAAGGATGGACTGGTTCCAATATTTTAACTTGGATTAAATGTCAATAATTCTTCCTTGCAAGTCAAAATATCTGGGCACAGGCCCTCCCGAAAATTCCACTGATTCCTTGAATTCAGGCAGTTAAAATACACAATGTTAACTACGAAATTTATAAGCATAAAAAAATAGTCTGTAAGGTATGCTGCAACATATGTTCATTAAAAAAGGGTCCTTTCTTTATAGTACAAATCTTTCAGACATTTGATACGAAGAATTGGACAAGAAGCTTTGAACAGGAGCAGGGACACAAACCCAAGATTCTGGCAACATGCCAATATAGACTACAATATTTTGCCCAAATTGTCTGCCTTGCTGCTTTAAACAGCAACATGTTGACCATTTTCTGTCCCTATCTGTCGGGTGGCAACAACATTGAATGGGAATGAAACTGAAATAAGATAGCAAATTCTGCACATATAGGTAGCTCAGCATTAAAGTAATTGTGTCCCAGTGCATTCTTCACTTTTGCTCCACTTTAAATTCCTAGAACAAGAATCAGAAACCAGGAGGATACATCCAAACATTTGAGCATAAGCCCTCAGCACTAGGGTATGGAAAAGGAAGCTCCTTTGGACATTGGCCTGTTGATTCATCAGTTCCTTGTTTGAACAAGTCAGTTAGACTCTGTTGTGGAGCAACCTGTGACAGCATCACAACCTGTGAAAATACGCATATGGATACCAGCACTGACCGAAAACAAAACCATAACGCTGCCAAGAGACATCACTGCAAAGCTTCTCAAGCATTTAATTAAGTTTCTGACAATTGAGATTTATCAAACAATTTTTTTTTCACTTAACATAGTTACTATTTAACTAGCATTTTTTTTCTTATGTTTCCCTGTCAGATCACTGGCATTCTGTAATTATAAAACATTTGAAAATAGATTGCAGAACATTACATTTGCCCAGAAACACAAATAAACACTTTAACAGAGTAACAGAAATCTACAATGTTTTAGGCAAGTTTGCAACTCCACTAACAAGACAGATGGAAGTCTGCCTTATGAATACCACTGATGAAGTATTAACATTCACCATTGCTGCTTATTTCCAGAAGACAGCAGGGAAAGACCAATATGAAACTGAGGGAAAATTAACCTATGCAAAGCGAAAATACTGTTCAGATACTTGTGCAAGAAGCCACAAGAAACCTAAAAGTGAAATTAGGTAATACAATATTCAGACTTGCAAAAAGCCCAGTATAAGCTTTACATAAAACTGTACGTTCTACAACTACACTGAAAACTCAGTATACTCCTGAACATGTCCCATGTGAAATACTGATAGCATCTACAGGTGTCATTTCCAAAGTCTACTGCCAGTGTTTGTTTGCAATAATCAAAGTGATATTGGCATTTTAGAGAGGAGTCTCTGACAGATAAAGCAATTCTGCACCTAATTCATCATAACCTACCATGGCAGTTAGATTTCTATACGTTTCTATAGGCATCTATGTTTCTACCTATATGCTCAACAGTCCAGAACGGGAAGTTGAGTACAGCTGCCATTACCTTAAATAAATGCACACTGAACTCGAGCTATCTGTGAGCTCTACATGGCCATAAAGGCAATTCAGTATAAACCTTTACTGTAGGATATACTCTCTGGGACACCAGCTCCTTACATGCCAACAGCCTTATGTGAACAACAGAGCTGCTGGAAGTGCAGAGGTGGCAATCCATTCAGCTTATGAGCGACTGATTCCTTTTGTATTACATCATTCAACTACCCATTAAGGAGCTGGACTGACAGGATCCAGAATATGCATAGCCCAGCCCTCCACGGTAAACGAGAATGTTCAAAAAGATTAAGACTCAAAAAAACTGGTGATTCATCAGGGCGTCAAAACAGCATTTACCCAATTCCCTGCAATGTTCTAGGCCAAGCAGGGAGCCATATATTAGTAACCTCTGTCAGACTTCCAATTTTGGACTTAATTGCCGTTCCTGAAACACATACCCAGACATAAAATACCTGCAGCAGCACACATCACAGAATAAACACCGTCATGGCTCCCCTAATCGCACAATTATGCTGTATTACAGTCACACCTAATTTAAGTACTCCAAAGTACCTTTGTTGTCTGCAGGTATTACTCTGTAGCACCTGCTTCTGAATGGGGAGGCCCCCTCATTTAGAAAGGGTATGTAACACGCACAAGTGTGAAAGACCAATGATTTTATAAATCCTTGACTTCATCACATCACCAAAACTTAAGAAATATTAATTACGAACCAATTAATAGAACATGTTTCTATCTTGCACTACTTTTTCGAAGATTAACTTACATTAACAGATGGAACAGAAAAAGACTTCTAGTCTCCTTGTTTCTAACAAGTTCCTCACCCTTACTCGTTTTAGACACATTTTCATCATGAGCCAGTCAAAATCAGCATATCCTTAAAGAGAATGAAACAGATTGCTGAAATAGCAATGGGTCTTCTTCAATTATCCAGTATTTACAGCACCAAAGTATTTTTGTTGACCAGGTGAAATATAATTGAATTTTATATTCAGAGAAAGTGCTTCAGTGTTACCCTATTTTTGTGTTTTGTTATAACACACTAGCTTGCCTTAAGTTTAGCAGAGATGAATTACTGCACAGGACAACAGAACTTTCCCAAAGCATTAGTTTGAAAATGTTGTAAATACAGTAGTAATTGATACCTTTGATAAAGCACATTACCAGTTCGGGGGGAAGAGGTCGTGTACATGCGAATCTTATCTTTTTTGAGGGAACACAAACTTTGAAATAGTGCTAGTTTTAAGTTTTACACCACTTTCCCCTCCCTAATTTAGTGACTGGCTTCTGTAGTGAAATCCACCCATCTAGATCTTGTTTTATGGGGACTAAAATGATAGTATTAATTTCAGCGGGTGTACGCCTTGCTTTAGGAAGAGCATTGCCCAAATACCCTTCCAGGGCCTTTACTACAAGAGCAGCTTTTACTCTCATCTTCTACACAGCTCTCCACAAATCATTGCCTCTTTCAAAACTGCAGGAGGAGGGTTAATTTTCTTCCTTACAATGTCCTGTTTTATAACATCCTTTCTTTCCTACTCATACCTGTGTGTCCATTCTGAACAAAGACACATGAGACTTCCAACACCACTGTTAGTTGAATATTACTGATTACATACAGGAAAAAACACAGCCGGAGTTTATTTTCTATAGTTACGTCTAAGAGTTACACAAACTTGTCTAAAAACATCATTTTGCTAATAAATGCTTAAAGGAACAGAATACCGTAAACCACACTTTTGACAACGTCTTACATTGTCTAGGAGTTCCTCACGTATGTGTGTACATGCACATACACACAAATCATACTCCCAAAGCTGAACATTCTCCAGACTTGAAAATACGTTTTTTCTGCTTTCTTCGTTGGGTCTCTGTCTTTCTCTCTGCCAGTGACAGCCTTCCTGCCACTGCATTTATGAGCTAACTCTGCAGCCATCTTCACACCTCCAAGGCAAGAATGCTCTTCTTCAAGATCGATAAGGCCATGGCCTTTGCAAAACCTGCTCCTTCCAACACAGGCACTAGAAAAGGTAAGTCAAGTGCTCTACGTGCTTATTTGTGTACCTTACCTGTTAATTTATGAGAATGTGAATGCCTGATGAATATATACAGACACCATGGAATTAAACATTAATAGCACTGAAGGTCCTAAAAGTCATCTAGTTTAAAAAAAACAACAAAAAAACCACCACCACCACAACAAAAAAATATCAAATTGATGGAACACCTCAACACCTAATTACTTTGGTTTTTATAGCTCCTTTTTTTGCTACCTTTCAGCTGTCACTTTAGATTTGTCACGCATTATGGTCAGAAACATGCCTTTTCCGTGTCTAGCATGTGCATTTCGTGAGGTAATGTAATAAATATTTAACAAAGAGTTTATATTACCATGCCAATTAAGCTCTCAACTGATTTAAAGCCAAAGCCACTGTGAGATATGAGACTTAATAAGAGACGCAGCAACAGATCTCCATGAAACATGCAGATTAGACAAACCTGCCTGTATTTACTCTGCATTTCAGTAAATAAACCAAGTAGTTAATTTCAATCTAGTCGAATAAAACATCATCACTAGAAACTGCCTACATGGTTACTGCATGTCTCAAAGAAACAAAAAACCTCAAACAAAATCCCAAAGCCCCCACAACTGCCTCCAGTTCCAGATCTTCCATCTTGGCTCTGTACTGAAGCATATTTACGTTCCAGCCACATAGCTAAGCAGTATATTTAATATAAGCATATCAGTCATTGGTACTGTTTTATATGTATATCTGCACTAGAGCAAGCCATAAAAAGCAACCAAGGCAGCACACGCTTCTGCTGACACCTTTATTCCCTTAAGGTGTTCATGTTTCAACACTTAAAAAAAAAAAAATCAGACAAACAACTCAATCTAACCCAGAACACTTGATGTGTTCAAGGACACAAAAACACACTATGAACACACACAGTCACTTATTACAGAACATCCAAGAGGTCAAATGTTTTCTGTTAATTTATTAAGCAAAACTTCTACTTAAGTTCCAATAAGGATTATTTTTTTCCTCAAAATGTAAGACCAATGAAACACAAGAATAATTGTGGCTTCCATATAAATAGTATACACCCATAAATGACAATATGCCTAGAAGGATAAAGTTTTCTATAGACATTATATATAACACATACACTTTTTCTATATGTGCTTTATCAGGCCTCACCCTAGTTTTCACCTTCCTTTACTTTCCACAAAACATAATTAAAAAAAAAAAAGAAAATATCAATGTTGTTCTAATAACTAGAGTGATTGAACTGATTAGCTTCATATCTCAAGAATTAACTTGAAGAAATGCTTACAAGTCAGGAGGGAGAAGTGAAAGTTCAACTGATAACAACAATTACCAGACCAGAATCAAAACCCAAGAGTTGTGAAATCCCAGCAAGTTTAAAAAAAAAAAAAATAACACAACACTCTTTGACCTTTGAGAATTTATCCAACCTGTAAAAATCAGATAAGTTTGACATGAAACTTAAACCACAAGACAGACCTTTCAACAGAGATCCCTAAAGCAGTACTTAAGGAAGATTCCTTCTCCCATTTTACTAAGGATTCAGACGCAGGCCAACAAAACTAGGCCACCGACAAGACGCAGAATCGGAAGCCAGAATTCCCACAGTTTTATCCCAACCGTGACTCAAGTTTAAACAGTGGTTTTGAGCCCAGCTCTCTCTCTGTGGCCACAGGCAAGTCTTAACCACTCTGCCTCAATTCGCTCACCTACAGAGTAAAAATAATTATACTTATCTGCACACAGGAACCTCGCACAACAAACAACGCTTGGCAAGTGCACTTCTGTTTAAACAAGACAGAGCTACTAATTTCGAGCACCTGCACAAACTGAAACTGAGAGTGAAAACAACTTGGACGAAGCAGCTCCCGAAGGCCCGACAACAGCAAAATCCTGGGGACAACACACCGTCTGCGCGGCGCCCGCTCCCGCAGGTGCTGCCGAGCAGGGCAGGAGCTCCCCCGCCCCGGGCACGGCGGGCCGGGCGGCTCACAACAGGGCCGGGGCTGCTCGGGAGGGTCGCGGCCGCCCATCGGGCCGGC
>VWZF01006442.1:0-47400 GCA_013396755.1 Sclerurus mexicanus | reverse complement strand
GAGGGGCGCGCGGGGGGGGCGGCGGGGCCGTCGTCGCGCGCGCGCGCCCGCGGGAGGTTTGTCCCTTCGCGCGCGCCGTAGTGCCCGGCGGGATCGGGCGGGAAGGGAGATGGATGAGACGGGATGGGATGGGATGAGATGAGACGGGACGGGACAAAGAGACAGGGGGGGAAGGAAGGTGGGGTCCCGTTCCGTGTCCGGCAAGCGGGGCCCGGCGCTCATGGGGGGCTCCCCGTCCATTCCAGGCTCCTGCGGAGTGAGGCCGAGCAGCCGCGGCTCCGAAAGGGAGCGATAGCGTAAATAGGAGGGTTTCGGGAGAAAGATTCACGAGGGAGCTTTGTGTTTTATGTGGGTTATGGAAGCCTGCGGGGCGTTGTGCCGGGGCCGCAGAACGGCTCGATTTGGAGGGAGCTTAAGGGTCGCCCCGTTGCCACCCCCTGCCAGGGGCAGGGACACTCCGCCGCCCCAGGCTGCTCCAGGCCGCGGCTGTGCCGCCTCCAGGGAGCGGGCGGCCCGTGCGAGTTGCGATGAGCTCACACAGGTCACCGTGCGGAGGAGCAGCCCTGGCACACAAGGGCTCCATCGGAAAGGCAGGGCGGCTCAGCAGCGCTGCTCTCCCGCAGTGGGTCCCTCTCTGCTGCCCCTGCAGCACGGCAGGAAAAGAAACTGCCGGGAAGTAAAACACGTTTTGTTTTAAGGTGCTTCCTCCTGGGCTGTTGAATGCCAGGCTGGATTGAGCGACACGCATGGGAAGAAAAGGGAATGCAAACCGAGACAGGCACACAGTGGTAAGCGGAGTTCATTCTGGTAGACAAGGGGCTTTTGCCAGAGGTGAAGTCTCTGCAGGCCTCCTGAGTCTCCTGACTTCTCAGCCTCACTTTACCAAGGAGGGGAACAGAGTATATCTTCAGTTACATAAAACTGCAGCGAGTTCCACAGGATTTAAGAGTTCTTTGTTTGACCAAAGAACAAACAGATCTTGTCAAACAGTTCTAGTTATTTATTACGGATCATCATTTTTAACTATAGTTAGTTAGGCAAATGGAAAACCTGTGGTTTCTTCTCAGGTCTTAAAAAGTCCGGAAAGGATCATCTTCCAGGACTGGTCCCAGTCCTTCAGCTTGTCTTCTACTTGAGGCATGGCAAAACCACATCACCTTACAATCAGCTGTCAATAATTACCTGTACAGTGCATTTCTGCCTCTCTTCATCTCAGAAGTTAATCCAGACAAGGCCCTCTGGATCCTGTTTTTAATCCTTACTGATAAGAGTAATTTACCTGCCTTCCAGCTATCTGCTGGAGATTCCCGCAGAGGCAGTAACAGCAATTAACTCAGAAGACCTAAGGACACCCATGTTTTTGATGTTATTGTATTGTTAGAAGTCCCTGGCTAGTAGGGGCAATGAAGAACATCACAGTGCCTGGAATGAGCTCAGTCCTTATTGGACATGAAGCTTTGCTGTTTGTCCGATGGAAGTTGTGTCTCAGTGTTCACTCTTCAGCAAACAACAGGGTGTTTCCACAGAATTGTTATGAGGAAGAAACCCTGAGCAGAGGAAGATGGATAGGATAGGACAGGAAAAGGAATAAAGCAGCTCTGAGTGTAGGTCATCAGAGGCACAGACAACTCCTCCGGCAGCACAGGAAGTTCAGTGTTTACCACGTAGCTGATATATAAACAATTGATTGCTTAAAAGTCTAAAACAGTGAAACAAATGCTCTTTCTAATTTTTTTTATAATTATTTTATAAAGGAGTTCAATATAATTTTGTTCTTTAACACCAGACCATTTTTCAGCAGACTGCAGTTCTTCTCAAGAACAGGAAAATAGAAAAGGTTTAATTTTAAGCTCTTGAAACAGAGAGTGCTGTTTTGAGCTCTCAAAAATGTCATGAGCCCCATTATATCCTTGTTCTAGAGGGCCCTCAAAATTCCTGATACTTATCCCTTTAGGAACACAGTCTTCATGTCTCCCCCAAGCTGTATCCCCATGCAAGACTTGGTCAGAAAACCAAACCCATCAGACTAATAAAGAGACTGCACTGTATCATTCCTTATGCTGACTTGGTGTTTATGATGGCTGAGCCCATCATGAAGAAACGTGAGAGAGAAAATAGTGATTCCTGTCAAAGACCAGCACATGGGCACAGCCTCATTGTAGTCAGGAGTTTTCTTTAATGGATAGTTTGTTCTGTTTATTTTGAATTTTTTTTTCCTAGAGCAGCTTAACTATGTTATTAAAGAATACTCTGACACTAAATTTTTAAAAAGCCCAGTGTTATAAAAGTGTCATGTGTTGATAGACAGGGCAATATATATGTGTTGGGTTTATGATTTTTATTTCCTTAAAATTTGACATGGTTGAGTAACAATGAAACTAGTGCCCTTTTTCTGAGAAGCAATAAGAATTGTCTACTTCCTTGAGCCACTTCTAATTCTCAGTGTGGGGGATTTAGAACTTAATCTCTTAATGCTTCCATTTTTCAGTGGCACACTGCTGAGATCAAAGAGGTTTGATGTTTTTCCTTGGTACTCTGGTAGCTAAAGAATGTGTGCCCAGACAGGAGTAAAGTATTAAAAATCAACAGTAGATTCTGTGTGGTAGTAGAAACTACTCCTTTTTCTTCTGCATCTCAAACTCAGCAGTCTGGAGAGAGAATGCATCTCTGAAGGAACAATGTCCATGAACAATCAGACTGTTAGTCCAGAGAAATCAAGCAAGAGTAGACTAATTGGTTTTTTTCTTGATCTGTGGTCAAATAGATGTAGAAGGGACTATATAAGTTACTTCTCAATATACTAGTGATATATTCTTAAAATTACATTTTTTATTTTAGTCTGGAAGAGGCTCAGGGGGACCTCTTTGCTCTATGACTACCTGAAAGGGGGTTGTAGCCAGGTGGGAGTTGATGTCTTCTGCCATGTCTCAAGGGAAAGGATGAGAGGAAATGGCCTTTTTTGTGCCAGGGGAAGTTCAGGTTAGATATTAGAAAAAAAATTTTCATTGAAAGAGTGGTCAGGCATTGGAATAAGTTGCCTAGGGAGGTGGTGGAGTCACTGTCTCTGGAAGTGTTCAAGAGGCACTTGAGGACACAGTTTAGGGGTGATGATGGTGATGCTGGGTTGACAGCTGATCTTGAGGGTCTCTTCCAATCTTGGTGATTCATTGATTTTGTGACTCTGTACGGTTTTTAATTAGGATTCATAGTTCAGGGGAAAAAAAAGAGAGGTAGTTGGTATATTTAAGAAGGTGACTCCATACGAAGAGGAACTGCAAATAATGCAGTATTCCTGGAAGCTAAGCCTAGAAGCAGCAGTCAGAAACTCAAACCCTCAAAAATCACTACATGTACTGGAATAGTTGAGCTTTACAGTCTTTATGATTTCCTCTAAGTATAATACAAAGGTTAATATTTCCTTTCTCACAAGAGCATGGAGGATTAATTCATTAAAGTTTGGTAAGCACTTGGGTGATGTGATAAAAACTTCCACTAACACAGGACTAGATTTCTGATTGTAAGGAAGTTTTGAGCTCCCTCTTTTTTGAGGTGTGTGTTTTTGTTTGTTTGGGTCTTTTGGTTTTTTTGTTTATTTCTTTTTTCACTCCTTTAAAACACACTTTCATAAAATACTTTATCCTGCAGATCTATGGGATAAGGCTTCATGAATCACCAGTGTTTAGTAATTGCTGACCTGGAACACTTGCCAAACCCACAAACTACTCAGTACTTTGCAGTTTGTGAGACCTAATGAGCCAAGTAATATTTTACAACTCCTGAAGCTGTTAGCCAGCTTTGCAGGGAGAGAGAGATTTTGAAAGGTAAGATACTAAATGATTGTAGGCAGTGGGCTGTTCCTGTCATAAAACTTTAGTCGAATCCTGTAATCAGTCTGTTGCACAGATTTTATGAATGGCGTTTTGAATATATATTATTTCTGTGTTAGTATGTTTCATAAGTCACAAGTAAATATTTGAGTGTCTGTGTAAAAAGTCTTTGTTCCAAGTAGATGACCATCTCAACAGCTGAGGTGGAGGAGATGAGAAGAAACTAAATACTGCTTCCAAAGGGAGGTGAAACTAAGAGAGATTAAGTGACCTGCCAAAAGATTATACAAGATATGCACATCTAAGTTTCAGCTTCATGTGGGTCCTATAGTTTAGTGAAACATTCAGGCTTCCTTTGTAGCTTAGTGAAAGTTAATTATCAAGTAAACTGATAAAAGTCCATTACTGATCACATAGATCTATGATCGCTGTTAACCATGCGTCTCCAAGTGTAGGAATGATCCAGGTTCAGATGAAAGAGGCAGAGATATCTTCCAGTATAACTTTTTTCTTGTTTGATTTTTAATGACATACACTTCACTTTCACAACTAAGTGCAGATATGTAATACAGAGTTTTTGGTCTTGATAAAAACAGAGGTGATACTTTGGATCTCTTTGTTTTCTAGTTGAAGAATCGTTTGTAACACAGTGGCAAGGCTATCGTGAGACAATTTCTTATGTATATCCAGTGTGAAAATCCACTTGGACTGCAATGGTATTTCAGTGCCCAGACAGCAATGCTGAGTACCCACACATGTGACTGACAACATGAACATGTGCACTCCGGTCTCTCTTGGATCAGCTGCTGTATTTGGTATCAAGCCTTGTAAAGTGCTGCCATAGAACTGGTTCAAACAAACCCTCACTTAGCAGATTTTCCCCTCCAGTCTTCTCCCTTTAGCAGGTTAGTCTGATTTCTTTAAGACATAAAGACTATTTTAAAATAAGGCTGTAGTGTAGGTGCCAGCTGTTGTTAAACCTTGGGTTTCATCAGCACACTGTAAAAAAACCTCTAAGCTGTAGATTGTATCATAAATATTAAAAGTGTTGTTAACAGCAGCTGATTAGAGAATTTCAGGAGATGATTTAACAGCAATAATTACTGTTAATTGAGCAAAATCACAAATCTGAAAGTTGCCATTCAGTTTCAAGGACTTTGCACTATCATCAAACTGAGTAGTAGACAGGCCTGACTCTTTGAATGTAGCAAGTCTGCAGCAGAGCCAGGACTTGTAACCAGATCTTGCACATTCCAGGTTTGAACAGTATACTGTCTTCAATTTATTTATTTTTCATTTGTGACGTATTTGTTTCTTTAGTTTAAACCCATTTTTAAAAGCTAATTAAATCTTAATGAAAAATCGTATAACTTACATACACTTCATGGCTAAGAATTTTCTGAAGGGATCTAGAATCAACTCAAGTTTCCTTAGTAGTAAGGATGTTGGCATTTTTCTACCTTTGTGCTTATTTCCATGATTCTAGCACAGTTTTTTCTGAACACTTCACAACAGTCTTTAAATATCTTTATAACCACTGTGTGAAGTATGAGTGTATTTATCAATAGGTGGCAAACTAAGACATGAAGATATTTGAGCTTAGTGTTGTAACTGATCCTGTGCAAAAGTTGTATCTGCTCTGAAAAGTGATTATAATTTTGTATTTCTGTCCTCTTGAACACTATACTAAGATTATGTGCGAATCATAAATACATATATTTTTATTCCCCAACCTTCCCATTTCAAACAGGATTAACTGTATTTCCTGCTCTTGTCATCATAGATTATAAAAATATTTTCTGTTTCTATTTATTTGTGGGTGTCTTTGGATGCAATTTTAATTAATTCTCTATTATGTTGGACATCTGTGAGAAAAATTATGTGAAAATTTCAGGCCCCTAATGAATGAGTTGCAAAGCTATGAATATTGAATTTTTCTAATTATAGAAGGAATATATTGGATAAGGCATAATACTTAGTTGGGATAAAAAGATGTTTTACTGTGAATTTTACCTGCACTTGCACATATATTTCAAGGTAGATTTTTGTGGAAGGGTCCAGAGATACCCACTAGCCTCTGCCTCCTCTCTGATAAACCAGCTCCAAGTTTCTTATAATTCTAAGGAAAAGGGAAAAAAAGGGACAGAGCAGAGCTGGTTGTCTCTGAGCTTCTTTTTAAGAAGATCCCTACCCTTGTCACCTGTGGTGGAGGGTCAGAGTGGCTTTATGTCTGGCACTTGGCTAGCTGTGCTTGTAAATACTTTGGAATTGCCATGCATCATAGTTACCTGGGGCTCCTCTCTGTTAAAGAAACTTCTGCTGCCCTGTTCTCAGTTATTTTATGCTTGTAATTTACAGACACAATATAACATATACCCACTCCAGATGGGTTCTTTAACGTGTCTCTTGTGCTCTGCAAAAGCAGGAAGGTCCTCAGATAAAGAAGCAAGTTTTCCACAAGAAAGACCATTAGCTGCTGATATTCTCTAAAGTCATGTCTGTTCTTTGAATCTCCTCCCCTCAGCCAGAGTAGACCATTAATCTCTGGAGGCCTGTAAAAAAATTACCTCATGCTGCTGAATCCTAGAAATTGTCAAGATGATCTATTCAATACAGCCTTATGACTCCTCTTCCCTCTTGCAGAGCCCTTCTCCATGTCATGAATATTAATTTCTGGTTTTCATCCAGCAGAGACATTCCTGTAAGAGGGATGGTTTTCACACCTGTTGTTTTCTAATACTTAGAAATATAACACAGTTAAATCTTATTTTAGAAGTCACAATGCTCTCTTCTCAGTTCATGATTCAGGTAGTGGTCTGGGCATCTTAAACATGCTCCTTACCAAAGGGTCTTGATCCTCAGGATATTTTTTAGGGGATGCATTTTCCCATATAAACTGCTGTTGCTCTCATGAAAATTTCTGATTGATGTGTTTCCTCAGCTGCCACAGAGTCTTCTGCAGAGACTTCCGGCAGCTTCAAGATTCTCAAATAGAGATCTTGCTGAAGCAACTATCTCTAAGGAGGCAAGGGGATAGAGTTTATTCCTCCTGTCTTCCAGTGCTTCCTTGACTCATCTGCAATGCCAACTTCAACACCAACTCTCTCCACTTCCAAATTATGATGGCAACACTTAATGGCAGCTGATATACTTGAAAACTTTTTTTCTTCCAGTCTGGAAGTCTCCTTCTTCCTAGGACCTTGTGGGGCTTTTTCTATCATATTGATTGGTCCTATCTTTAATCCATGCCCTGCTAGGTCTGTGTACATGGCTCCAAGCAGGCAGAAAAGAGTGTTCACTGATTAGTATTTTTATGTCCTGCCTGGTTAATGGAATCACCCAGGATGAGAAATGCAGGTTTTTAAACCATCCACAGATTAAGCAGGGCCAGGCACTTGGTGGCTGAAGCTACAGAGTGCCCAGGTTGCCCTAACAGCTGTTGCTGGCCATGAAACAAGGACGAGATGAAAGTGCAGCTATCTGGGTGTACCACATGGTGAGATGTGGCCACTTCTGAGTGGATCAGGTCTGCCAGACCTTGGGAGGGGAATGACCTGCAAGTGGAGGAAAGACATGAATTGTCACTAGAGGTGTCTGGTTGTGAGCTACTGACACGTATGTTAGACATCTAAACTTATGCTTGGGTCACTGGAAATCCCTGTGCACCTCAAGGTACACAAAAAGACAGTATCGTTTATGCAGCGTTTTTGTGCAATCTCAGTTCTAACTTCCCCTTGAATGTAAGAAAGGAAGCAGAAAACTGTTCTAGAATTAAAAGAAAAAGCAGTTTATACTGTAGGAAGTCTGAATAGCAAGCTCCAGCTGACTATTTACTAAGCTAAATGCAACATGGAATATTCAGTGTGTCAGGGAAATAACATAGTTTTCTCTCCTGTTGGCAGGTAGCCATGGTTGTTGTTACTGGCATGGTCAGCTAACTTTGGACATGAACTTAATATTCATCCTTCTGATATTACTATAGATGGATAAAATCACCATGAGAACTACCCAGTACTAAAAAATACTCATTCGTACTGTTTTTTCTCACCTCAATACAGCGAGGTCAGTTCTGAGCTGGGGCTGTGGGGCTGGGAGTGTGTCTGGAAGCTTCTGTGAAATGCATGAGTGGTTCAGTGTTTGCTGGACAAATACATGTGTCAGAAAGTTCCCTGTATCACTGCCAGGCTGCCTGGTACAGGCCAATGCCTGGTAGGGAAAAGACGAGCCCAGTCAAGACAAATGCAATATGACCTACGCATCTAAGAGACATTTTCTTAACAACCAGCTTTCTGGCACAGAAGAAGAGTGTTTCTCTCCAACCTTCTGTGCCTCTTCTGTGTCTGGAGAAAGGAGAGCTCTGAGAGTACAGCTGTAGAATCTGAATAGGAGATAACAGTGCAAATGTTTGTAGTGAATGTCTAAAACCGGATTTTCCATACACAATGATTTCTTTTTTTTTTTAAAGCTTAGTGCTGCCTGTGATGCCTTTTGTACTTCTAGTGCCTCTTCTCCTAAATGTTGCACAGCAGCAGCACATTTTGGTGTCTGGTATAATATGGGTAATAACTTGCAGTCGTATGTTTCTATTTTCATCAAATGGAGTAATAAGTGGGGGGTATCCTGCAGAGATAATGCAAATTATCCTTTAAAATGAATGGTAAAAGTGATCTTGTAACTGAGGGAGTGTGTTCATGGATTCTGTGAAGTGAGCTGCGTGGCAGATAGAGGTGAGCTGGAATTCCTTGGCATAACATGGTTGGGATAATGGTGGGTAATGGCCCAAGACTTACAGCAGGAGTGATGGTCCCAGGAAATCCAGAGGAGGTCCTGCTGAGAGGCCAGTAGGAAACCTGCATGTTGGCACACAGTCCAGCCTGGAGGCTGGATCACATGTAGGCAAATAAAATAAGAGGAATGGAGGCAAAATGGATGAATGTGACCTGCCTTGCTTTACAGATCACACCAGGGAAAGAAAGGCCTTGTATGTCCCTGCTGATAATGAGCACTGAGCTAGTGAGAGACACCTGAACCAATGGTATGTAAGCAGATGGAAGTTATAAACGTGAGAAAGAATCTTAAATAGGATTAAATAGAAACTTAAAACTATGCAAAGTGCAATCTTTCTACTGAGAAACATAAATTGCATTGAGAAACAGGAAGGGGGGAAAGGAGAAATGAAGCGTGTGGGGTTTGGTTAGTTGTTTTCTGGTTTGTTTTTTTTTTAATTGAAAAGCATATAATTTTAAAAAATAAATAGAGTGGGATGAAAAATATTTTGCTTCTCCTGACTTTGTGACTGTTACCTCTTTTGCTCATCAATTTTCTCCCGTTTTTTCCTGGCCTGTTGTTTTATAATTAAATTGTAAGCTCTTCAGGGCAGCAGCTATATTCAGATATGGAGCAGTAAACACCCTGCAGCAATAAATACTTACCCTGATTGGCACCACTGAGCAATATAAACACCATGTAAATAACGAGAAAGTCTGAGAGGTGCTGAGTCCGGGATAAACACTGTTCCTTTCCAGTGGCTTACATTATAGTTGAATTAATTCTAACAGTACACAAAACTATGTCAGTGCATTGGCTAAAGGCAGATGAGATACTCCTTGGAGGTATGGAAAGTCATGAAGAGGAAAAATGCTCTGGGGAGAAGCTGACTTGGGGCTTGAAGCCAAATTTCCCACTCTTTGGGAAGGAAAAAAATTGACAGAGTCTTCCTCTTATGTGACATTCAGGGAGGATTAAATGTCTATGCATGAGATAGATCCAAACTCCCATCACAGGGAGAAAACCTGGAGAGTTATCCTGCTGACTGCTTCAGTTGTCCACAGATATTTGCCTAGAGTCTTTTGAGATGTCCTGTAATAAGCCCCAACTTACAGCTGCCACTTTGGAGGGAGAAAGGTCATGTTTAATATTTGGCAATTCTGTGTAAATGTCTTGGGTATCACAGGCCAAGCTGGCACTAGACATCTAAATTTAGCTGGTTTGTGTGCCAAGAGGTCTTTTTTAGGATGAGGGGGGCAGATCTCTGGACTCCACTGACTGTAACAAAAGGCTGGACATCCAAATCACATGTGGACACCTCCCAGGTCTCTTAATCTGCAAGGGGAATATTATTGTCTTTTAAGATGTGTCCCAAGACAAGACTTAGCTTAGTGTCCTTTAAGATAATATATAAAATAATGATTGATGCTAACATTGTGAAAGTGCTCTAACATGTTTTAAAAAAACCAGAGATCTTAAAATGGAGCTGAAGTTGCATGTGAGAATATAGGCTCAGCTCTGCTCTGAGCAAGTTGTGCCCCCTCCGTGTAGCTGAATAAAGCCTCTGCACATTGCAGGGACACCTGAGCTGGCTCAGCACCAGGAGTGTCTGGCGATTCCAGTGCACCAGGCGTGCTGAGAGACTGGGCAGACTCGGCTCACGTGGAGAACCGCTGGCCTTTCACTGTGCACTGGCTTGTGCACAAGGCTGTACAGAGAATACATTTCAGATATTATTGAAAATGCTTTACATATCTCATTTTTTTTCCTTTCTTCACCTTGTTTTATTATTTTTTTTTCTTCAGGAAGCGTTTCCTTCTGAGTATTTGAATTTACTGCAGCAAGAACTACTGTTTGCTTATATGTGTATACAACAGAAACACAAGGAGTCCCTAGTCTGTGGCAAGGACGCTGTGGCAAAACAAATTAAAAATACAGACAGAAAGCCAGAGTGCATAGAGAGGTTATGCGTCAAAGATGACATTGGCCCTCTGAGACAAGGCTGAGGTCTTCTGCAGTCTGACTCAACACCTCAAAGTAAAAGAAATTTAATTTCCATGTGTGATATTATATATCAAAACCTGGTATTTGGATAGTGCCAGAAAGTTGTTGGTGTTTCTAGATATGGGCAAATGGAGAAAAGAAACAGTCCTTGAGCACACAGGACTACAGCATGAGGTGTAATCAGACAGAGAAATGAGAAGGGTATTTAACATCATAGGTATTTTGCCTAAGTGCAGGAACAGGACAGATGGACTGTCTCTGTATTCCCAGATGTTCTTAAAGAGAGCAGGAACTGACTACAACTAAGAGGTTTTATCTGAAAGTCAGTACCAGTATGTTTTTTCACCTCATATAAACAAAGAAAAAGAAGGGTTTGTTCTGCTTCACTGGAGCAAAATAAAATAACACAATAGACTTCCATTCAGGCACACAAATAGCAACTGTCCTGTGACTTCTCTATTTAAATGGGTATCCATGGTGAGATCTGCCTAGCTTTCATTAGATGGCTGTGGGACGGTGCTGTGGTTCACACTGCACACAGGAAGGAAAAGGCAGCTGAAAAATTCCTCTTACAATGAATGAATGAAGAAATGCAGCAAGGTATGAAGTGTCTGTTGCATCACACTGCAAAAAACGATGCCTGTGTTCTTCACCGCTGCTTTACTGTCCTTTCACACTGCTTTTCCAGGTCCGTTCCAATTAAATGCTAGTCTGTACTTTTAGGCATAATCCTGACCAACAGATGGTACATAAATAGGTGTAAAAACTGCAGCATTACAAGGGGCTTCTTTCCCAGGCTGCATTTCATGTTTGCTTTCTTCTTTCAGTGTTGGTAGCAGGGATTAGTAATCTGCTCTATGATATATGACCCTACATCAGACCCCTCCAGGGTCTTGCCTGGCCCAGAACACACAAGGAAGACCTGATGCTGTAGGTACAGATATCTGCTGTGCAAGTGGTCTTTAGCAGAAAAAGGAAAAGAGAAGCTGCGGAAAGATTGTTGGACTTCTTGAACCGCCTGTTTTCTGGGGAGAATGCAGACCTGTCTAAAATTAAGATACTACTGATGTGTCATCAAGGCTATTTATATCGGGGATCAGTAAAATAAGGGTGAAAATCAGCTACAGGAGTCTTAGCTAATGAATGATGACTTCCTGGTGTTGGAATAATTATTACAATTGATGAGAACAAATATCAGCTGTTTGCTAAATACAAGCTTTGAAAAATAGTACCTTTTAACCCCCAAATAAGCCAAAATTGGGTTGAGGAGTAAAATATAAAAATATTACCCTTGGCTTGTTATATTCTGCATTAAAATTTATATTCTGCATTAAAATACTGATGGTTCACACTTTTGAGATCTTAGCTGTACATGTATCAGCTGAAAAGTGTCATGTATCATTTAAAAGTGTTATATTCTGGTAGTAAGTTGAATGTAAAAATCCTCTTACAGATCATGACATTCACAGTAAAATTATTAGCAATGCTAATGCTGATACAAATTGGAAGAGATTGATACACCAGTGATAATGCACTGAACTTGACTTCCATCGAAACTAGTAGAAAAGCTGTTCCTGACTTTAACTGAGAGCCAGATCTGACCTATAAAATTTTAAAAGGTTATGCCTAGATGCTAAAAATTGAAAATATTAATAAAATGGAGTCTCTCATTGCTGTCATCAAGACAAAGCCCCAAAAGCTTTTGTATAGACCTTCTACCATTCCTCTTTGTATTTTGCTTCCATGTGAAGACTGGAAGTGGATTGACCAAGCATTTGGTTTACTCAAACCACGTCAGGAGTTAGATGCTAACTCCAGCTGCTACCAATACAGCAGCCACTGAAATGTGAAAGTAGAGTTAAAAAAGAGACTTAGTTTAAAAGTGTTTTCTTGTGAAATCCATCCAGCTTTCCAAATCAGACTTTTGCTGTCTTCCCTAAACCAACCAAATGTTACAAAATCTGGGAATGCAGCTAGGGAATCCTGCCAACTCTCCACTGCAGAAGGGTCGTCTTGCATACCTTCTCTGCTTGGCTGTCAGGGCATGCCAGGGTAGATGCTTGTGGTGTGCTGTGGTCCTCACTTCTCTTGAGGTCTGTGACCTGGGTGCTCAGTGCGGTCTCCATGGACAGGCTGCCCCTTTATTTGTGGAGTAAACATGGGAAAAGGCAGAACTCGGCAGCGCTGGCAACAAGGACTAGACAGGAGGAACAAAATCAGATGTCTGGGATTCTGCAGGGAAAGGGAGAGGCAGGCAAGATTTATCAGGAGGTGAAGGTAAACCAAATGAGGCAAAGGTAGATGCTGGTGCAGTCCTGAGGGAGCATGTGGGCGTCCACAAAGGCACAACCCAGCATGAACAAAGCTCCCCACTGGGGAGGTACAGCCGATGGCCCAGCCGATTTCAATCTGTGCTTGGGAAGCAGATGCCTGTAGAGTCAGAAGCAAACTCTTGTGGTTTCCAAATGCTCATATATAGCATTCTAGTATGTTGGAGCAGATGGCATGTCTGACTACCCTGGGCCCCATTTCTGGGCAGCGGCTGGAAACCCTTCAGGCCTCTTTGAAGAATGGTGTGGATATGCCTGCTTAAGGAATGGCATCCTGGGATTTCCTGCTCCCTTCCACTGTCTCCATCTAGGTTTTATGCCCTGCTCAGCACACTGGATCGCCTGCCCAGTGCTGATGCCACAGTCTGTGCACATCCCTCTGGGTCATGTTGGCAATCTCACGTGCTCCAGATTGGGGTGGTGTGGGTCTGCTTCTCAGGTGGAGATTTGTGAGAGCAAGCATACCTGGACTGTTTTAATGCCTTTCAGAAGATAAATAATCTGTAAGCACTGCTGTAGTGAATTCAGCAAGCACAAAAAGTAGGGCACAGCTGATTTTCCATCACCATTCGCTCATAGTAGCAGAATGAAAGATGTTTCAGAACAGCCTTGGTCACTGGCTGGGAGATCCAAGAGTCACCGCTAAATGTATCTGCCCTCTCAGTGGCTGAAGGGTTGAGACAAGCAACACAAATTTTGTGCCACGTGACTATTCCCCTAGAGAAGCCAAAATAAATGCTCTTTTCCTTTTGCAGTTTGAGAGGACCTGTACAAAAGAGGTGGAACTGGAGGCAGGGCTTGTTCTTATGCATGTAACTTACACAGAAACCTACAATCTTAAAGGGATTCCTAAACTTTGCTCATTAGCTTGTAGCAAATCTCAGTGTGCATCAACACAGCTGTCCTTAGGCAAGTATTGTCTCCTCAAATGAGGCTTGAGTTCTTCAGCTACTGCTAGAGAATCCATACAATGGACTTAGCATTTATATCTCCCACAGTGTGTTATATGTACCCATGTCTTTGGAGACAACTGAAGCTCAGTTTGTCCATCTCACCAGCCATGTAGCAAGTAAGCCACGTGCTTGGGTTTTGTACAGGTCTTCATCATAGACGAGAGAAAGAAGGGAAAAGACAAGAAGAGCCTGTCAGAAGAATTAAAGGGGAAGCTGGAACCAGTCCTGGTCAGTCCCTCTTTACAAAGTCCCATGCTGGGTGACTTGAGCTGGCAGGTGAGGGCACTCCGTCACTGTGAGACCTGCACACAGTGCAGGACTTTGGCAGTTTTCTGGAGGTTCACCAGTAAAACTGACTCTGACAGAAGGAGATAAAAAGCAACTCAAAGGGAGAAGGCCGTCATCAGCACCAGATGAGGCACAACAAATGAAGTAACAGGAAAATAAAATCATGAGAAGTGGAAAGGACCTCTGAAAACTGGTAAATAGAAAATTAATTTCAGCCTGAAACTGCCACTTAACCAGGATGAAATCAAAGAAGTTCTCTCAGGAAAGAAGCAAAATGCTCAGAAATCCAGGTTTCAGCAGTAAAGTTCCACATGAGCTGCAAATCCCTCAGGGAAATGGCAGGCAGATCAGCAAATAATGAACTACAGGAGTGAAGTCAGGATGTAATAAAAGCCTCAGTACCCCTTTGAGATAGCATTTGCTTTTACCTGGAGAGGTTCCTGAGAGAGTTGTGGGAGCTTGAAAGAAAGCACTAGCTCCAAAATTACAAACCTCAGAAGCAGGAAGAAAATAATTGCCTCCCAAAGAAACACATAGGTAAGAAGATGCCTCCGCTGGGAGAGGTCAAGTCAGTAACAACCATGTCTTTAGTCATCACTGAAGCCCTGAAATCAGAAAGGCAGTCATGCAAGACAAAAAAGAACGGCTTTAAGGGCTGACAATTCTTTTCTGTATATCGAAAATGGGACCAAGCCAAGAAGTAGAGCTCTGACTTGATCTCCAGATCCAAGATGCACAAAGGACTGGATTTGGATTTTTCTGGGCTGAGCAAATTCATCTGGACATCTCAGAGTTTGGTAATGTTTAGTTCTGTGCTTTTTTTGTCTTGAGTTTTGCTCCAATTCACCTAGACAGGTGTATAAAATCCTTTGCAGAACAGAACCAGGAGCAGATTTGTGGCATGTTTATTTTGTGTTGGTCGTGTACTAGCACTGTTTGTGCTCTGAAGAGCTGGGACATTGTTCCATTGTCTCATCCTGCTTTTCAATTGAACATGGTAGCGCTGCCTTCCTGCTGTTGTTGCAGCTCTATGATCATGCATCTGTGATTACAGGGATCCTGATTGTGGTAAATGCTAGTAAGGCTTTGGGGCTGGGGGATAGATGGAAAGCTGTCTTTCGTCACCAAATTCTCTGCTCATCAGCTAATCTCATCTTGCTGGGACACACAGTTTATTCATTGGAGACTTCATCATAGGAAGCCATTCTACAGGATGTAGACAGGGGGACAGGACGAACCGCTCACCTTCTTCCCATCTCCACTTCCTTGTATGGGGACTCGAACCTATCAGTTATCCTGACCCAGGACCATTTTGGGCTCCTCTGATTCCTCCTGTGCGTTAAAGGAAGGGAGGAATGCTGCTGGTAAGGAAGCAGGAAGGGTTGGAAGGACAGACAGTTTGTGTGTTCCCACAGAGGAGTGCAGCAGGGAGGGACCATGCCATCAAGGTGGCTCAGAGCGAGGCCACACTCAGCACTGCCGAGCAGGACACGTGACTGGTATTACAGGTAGTACTACCAGTGCTACAGGTGCTATTAGTGCTTAATAGCCATGATGTTGTTTGGTACCGTGTCCTTTCAGAGTCACAGCCCTGCGGGATGTCACTGCTGCAAAGCTGCTGAGGGGCAGGCAGCTGTGCTCCCACCGCACAGCGCGTGGCTACGCTGGTGCTCATGGCAGCACACCACAGCGTCCTTTTGTGAATCATGCTGGGAGATGGCTCTCCTGAAGAGCTGCAGCCCAGGCCTCACACGGGGGATGGAATGCTGGAAGCCCTCAAGTTATGCTGGTTGTGAGATGATGCCGAAGAATCCTTGTGGTGGTTTCTACACTTGGATGGGCAAAAGCAGCTGTGGCCAATATATACCTGAACATATATAAGCAGTGCTGGAGGAGGAAAGGGTGGCATGGCAGGGAGGAAGTAGGTGAGGTTGTTGCTAAAAGGTCAAGATATTTGGATAGAAAACACTGAAATTGAAGAGGAGTGGTCTGGAATACCCTCCTCATCAATTTCTTCATTTTGTAGAAGGACAATAAGCTTCTCTTCTAGGTGAATTTTAACTTTATTGGGTAAAGATTTCCTGTCTTCTTGATAAATTAAGCCCAAAATGTCAATGAACAGCAGCACAAGTTTTGCATGTTCATATATCCTTTACGGCTTGTTCTTCCCCTGGCTGTTCTCATAGGAAGGACATCTTTTCTATGTTCTCTCTTAGCAGAAGGCTTTGTCCAGGCATACCCAGGCTGTTTCAGTTGTCAAACAATAAGCTGCAGTGTCCAGGGATTTCAGTCAAAGGTCAAGGTCCTGTTGTGCAAGACAGGATATTTTTCCCAGAAGTTAGTTCCTGCCTTGAAGAACTTCCAGAGACAAAAGGAGACTGTGGCCCAGCTGATGGCAGAGAAGTAGAAAACATTAGTGAGACACTTATAATTACTGTAATGAGGATCAATCAGATGACACCACCATTGTCAGGTCTTTTTATGGGCATTACAGCAACAGCATGGTTATAAAGAGAAATGATAGGGGTATTAAGTAGTGACTACTTTCATGACAAGCCTTTTCTTCGTGAATGCATTTCCACTCATGGTTTATAAGAGATGGTATGAAATGGAATGTAGAGTAGCAGCAATTAATTGGGATGTACCCAAATTGTGTATTGGGATATTGTGCTGCCTGTTTATCGAGTGCTGTGATCTCCCACCTAATGCCTACCCAGGGCCTTACTAAGGCCCTAACTCCTGTGCACAAATTCACTATACTCATCCCCACTTATACCTTTTTACATGCAGTAAAGAGTGAACCAAAATCTGATCTAAGTCTAGAAAACACATGCACTGAATCAATTATATTGCTAGAGGAAAATTTTAACCAATGGAATTACCTGCTATTCACAAGCAGACTTTTTTTACTCCAAATCCTCATTGAGATGTTCTGGGAGGGTACATCCAAATTTGTCACAATGGTTTCTAGAACATCTAACTACTCACCTATTCTTTATATTCACTGCCAGAATATAAAGAAGTAGTGAGATAGATTTTGGGGGTAATTTTTCACCTTGCAGTCTCTACACGTTCATACATAATTTTTCAAGGGTGAATTCTTTTTCTAACAAGGAAGGAATGTTCATGCACAAATTGCAGTGGGTTGAAATGGGCATTGAGCCATCCTGGAAGTTGTGGTTTAATAATCCCCTAAGACTGACCTGGAAGGGACATTTGCCTTTTGTATTTTGTATAAAACGTAAAAGAGACTGAGGGAGGGATATTAATTAATCTTTCATGCATTATTCAGCATTCATTATTGTTTCCCCTTTGCTAAAGATTGCACAGGTGCCTTAAATCACTCTAGTCAGTGGAAGTTCAATCCTCTCTGCCAATGGAAGTTACTTTGAGGCAGCAGACCTCAAAGCAGGTGTTGGCTGACCACCACTGGTGTCTACTCTGGGGAGAGCTGAATCACATCCTACCCAGGAAGCTGGTAGACATACATGTTCAGTGGTACAGCTGCCTGTGAGCTGAACTGAAACTGTGCATTAGATGTTGTGTATTGTCAGCAGGTCAGAGAAACAATGTGCTCATGGAAGTTTTATCTCTGCTGCTGCTGAGCTCACTGTAGCAAGGCTACGAAGAAAGAAACTCACAGGACACAAACAGCTGCAAATCATGTTGTAAGTAAGTGAAAGGTCATTTCCCTGTGTTTGGGATGAAAGACACAGACCTGCTATAGCTAATTCCTGGAAGGTATGATAACCAGTGAGTTCTTCATATGCCTCCTTCCAGGATTAGTGCATCACTTAATTTATTCTATACATGATATGAAGAGGTTGAAGAGATGCAGCATAAAAGCATGGGAAAAGAGCCTCACACTGTATCCAGATATATTAATAGTTACCTATTAATAGATCATGTTACATGCAAATATGCTTGATGTTAATATTGTTTAGCTAAAATACAAGCAATAAATACTGTTCTCTAGGGCACAGAAAATGCATGCAAAACTAAAGTCTACATTTTAATAGACTTCTTGTGTCCTTAATAGACTTAAAGTCAGATAATCTATATACCCCACATAGTTTAAGCAACCAAGGCAAGGGATGGTGGGAAAAACTTCTCAGCATTGCTTCCTTGGAATCACAAGAATGCTTTTCTGAAATGACAGTGTCTTTTCTAATATTATAATATTCTCTCTCCATGCATTTATATACCTGATTCTTTTTTCTTTTCTAATACCTAATCTGACTGAAATGAGAAAAACCTCTTCAGCCCAGTGACTAAGCAGTTAAAAACATCATTCAACAATTTGCCAGGTCAATGTCACAGATATGTTGCTAGGTGATTGCAGATGTTATCAGCCACTAAAATACATGCATTTTCCAGATGTATTCATCAAATAATTTTCTGTTGAATGATTCTGTGGTACAATAAAGCTGAAGGCCTTATTAAGGGTCTAAATACTTAAAAATATATAAGCTAATCTGAATCAAAAACTGTTAGCTGTTGTGTAAGTAGAGGAAAAGGATTCAGATTTGTGAAATTTGACTAAGGGTTCCTAGAGATTCAGCTCCCTAGAAACTGCAATTTTACAGTATTCTCTTGGGTTTTGTAACTTCTGTGCATACCTAATGCTCACATTCTGCATGTAATTATTCTACAGCTGATCCCTGTTAAATGGCATTTCTATCAGCTAGTGATATGACTCATTAACCCTTTGCAAAGCAGTCTTTCAAAAGTTAGTAACTGTAGAGTTTCAGGCAGTTTCAGATGTCATTCTGGGAGTTGATTGTATCAGTCATAAGGAGTTCACCTTGCAGGTCAACACCTTAAAAGGTGGGCTAGTTTTCCAGGTTCCTGTTCCTGGCAGCAGCAATGCCATCCATGTGCGAGCTGTTCAGCTCAGCAGATGTAGGTCTCGATATCAAAGTGAGGCAGAAGAGCTCCCAGGCTCCTGACAGTGGGCAGAAGCTACAGTGGCAATGACTACAGCACAAATTTAGATACTCAGCTCAGGTGTAAAAACCTGTGTGAAAGGCTTTTAATCTGCAAGCTGACTCCACACTCCAAATAATGGGGGCAATAATTGGATACTGTTATCTTTTACAGTGGAAGTCAGAGCTACAGATTCATTCTGACCTCAATATCTGTGAATGTACATTGAGCAGATATGAAGCAGGGTTCAAAGAACGTGCCACTGGTTGCATTTTTCCTAGAGCTTTGAACCATAACATCTGTGTATGCTCCCTGGTTCAATGTTCATCTAGAACGATCGAGAAATTACTTGGAGTACTTTGGCAGCAACTAGATGTGCATGGATTTAAGTGTAAACTTGCCATAGAGAATAATGTGCTAGTATTAAATCCAAAATTATCTCCTCTGGCTCAGGAAATCCCCAGGCACCAGTGATGGCAGACTGAACATTTATTCTGCAAAAATACTGTTACTTATTATTTTTCTATATTCTGAAAATTTTTCCCTAGACATCCACTTTTGGTCACATGTCAGAGGTGAAATACTACACCAGATGGATCTCGACCTCATCTCTGTGGCCATTTCTATGTTCCTAGGCCTGTGCAGCGCTGACTGTTATCCATTGTGACAGTTTAGGTGACATGGGGATTTCCTGCAGCGTGGAGAGTTCATGTTATTTGTTTCCAGGGAGTAGTAATAGGTATGGGGAGAAAATATCATGGAATAAATCCTTAATCTTTCTGGCAAAGCTGAATGAAGGAAAGCAATTTGTAAGGTTTATGGTTATTGCAGTGTTTAATCATAACTTAAGTAGTTGCATGTGTTATGCCTAAGCTAAGTGTGTTTTTACCACATCAAAAAGGGTTTAGACAATATATAATGTCCATGTGCTCTGTTCTAAAGGAGTTAGGTAGCATTTTGCAGTCTGTGTGCTAGAGGCTGTGCTGCTATGCCATTGCTCCAGGGAGAAGTGTAGTAGGAGAATCATTGCTCTTCCTCTCTTACCTTCACTAGCATCTGCTCAGGGAAGAAGAGACAGTGGGCATGAGTTGTGGCTTGGGATGTTCAGACTGGACCAGGTGATCTCTTGAGGTCCCTTCCAATCAACATTTCTAGAGTCCATAGCAAACCTCCACTCCCCTGAATCAGTAACTCAAGGAGCTATTCCAGAGCATATCAAATGGCTTCACATTTGTTGGTGATGGCAACTGCATCCTGCTACCTAATCAGGACAATTAAAGGAGAGTGATGCAGCTGAACTGGCTGTTTGACAATTCACCAAGCAAGCAGGTGTATGTAATCCACACCCTTTGGGATAACCTGATGTATCTGACCTGCCCTTCAGGTGTCACTTCAGAAGGACCTGTGTCTATCCTATCTGTCCAGAGATATTTTCAATGGCAGGATGCACTTGTGTTTAGCCAACTGAATCAAGCCCTGGGTGTCTCCTAGGATAAGCAGAAGTGATTTTGCTTTTTCATCTGCAGCAGAGCAGGTGTCAGTATATCCTCAGTGGCTTGTTCACCGTAAATAATCGTTCTCTGTGAGGCTGTGGTTGGTACCTTTAGCTTGCAGAATCCCAGCACCAGGTCAAAAAAGTACCCAAGCGCTCCACTGCACAAATGATGATCTGGGACAAAGCCATGCTGTCAGATTACATTTGTTCAACACTTGCAGTTGCCTAACAAGGGCCACAGGTCAGGCTCATGTCCACGGTAGTTCATTTACACATTGTTTGGGTTTTGCCTCATTCTTTCTCCTGTCATTCAAACTGGAGCTGGGCGTAGGTACTGGGCCTACTGGCTTTATGGGGAAAAGCCACTCTTTACCAGTTCCCACGGTGGCAGTACTTGCAGTGACACAGCCTGTATCCCATTGCCACTGATATGTCAGCACAGACACCAAAGGGACCTGCAGTGCTGGAAAGTATCTGTAAGAAGGCCAAGCACACCAGTATGCAACCTAGGGGCAGTATGGTGGTCTCTTAAAGTTAAAATCACTTAAGTCAGTTGTTACTCTAGTGCAATTGCTGTAGCTTTCTTGTTGTGGTGCTTCTCAGAGGCCTGAGTAGCCTTGCTTTACTCCATACAGATAGTGGAATATCTTAAATAAAATATATTCCTATTGAAATTTCTTTTAATGCAATGTCAGAAGTTTCCAGAAAGATATTTGAACATCAGAAATTTAAGTCAAAATTACTTAAATTTAAAACTAGTTCTCTGTTTGGAACGTGAAAAATTGATTGCCCTGATCTCGGAACAAAAGTTCCAAAAAGAGCTTCCCACAACATGAACTGCAAGGACAGAGCTGTGCGCCACACACTGGAGATGGAGGGAGTGTTGTAGGCACAGCAGCTGATTCCATGGCTAGCCCATTTCCCTGGCTCATGAACTACCTGAAACTTGGCTGCTGTTATCAGAACCCAGCGGCCACTGCCAAGGTCCTCTCTGCATATTCACATTCACATCAACTCTGTATTGCAACAAAGCACCAAGTACCGATGGGAATCTTCTGTCTCTATTAAAAATTTTGAACACATAATAACAATGAAGGATTAATATAGTTTTGCTTGAAAGCAGAAGTTAAATAAGGTTATTTAGGAAAAAGCAATCTTATTTAAAATACAATTTCATTACATGAAAATATAATAAACATTTATTTGGAAAATACTATTTTTTTATTTTACGACTACTTTAGTACTACTAAATAATGTTTATTTTGGAATGAACTGCTGCAGGTCTGGATGATAGAATCAATCAAGAAACTGACAGTCTATATGTCTAACAACAAGAAAAACAACAGTAATACTAGTAGTAATAATAATAGTAATAAAACCAACTTAATTCTGAATAAACCTGAAATGTGAGGAAAGCTCAGTTTTACATTTTGTGGGGGTTTTTTCTTTTACTTTTGGTGACACAAACATGAGTTTCTGTCTCACAAGCTACTTCAATATACTAAGATTTACAGGGATCTGTTTATGCCTGCTCTGAGAGCTGGTTTGATTACATCATATAAGCATTACTGGAGGAACAAAACACTGTAAACTAAGAGCTGTTTAATCTAACAGAGAAAATTGCATGGAAGAAAAGTTAAGACTTAAAGCTTTATTAGCAATGAATGCTATTTGAACAACATGTGCAAATGAGATTATAACAGATTACTCAATGAAAATGTTGTCTTCCCCATTAGTTTTTGCCTTCAAAGAGGCACTTGGATGTCAAGGTGACGGTGACCTCCTTGGTAATAGTCTTGTCTCTGGACCACGGGGTGAGCTGAAGGGAGACCTGGAGGAACCGGCCCTGGGAGCAGAGACCAGAGCATCAAATTTCCCTCTTTTCTTAACACACTTCCCTAATCACCATCGAGCAATTATCTTTCTCCATCCACTCTAAAAGGAAAAGAAGTGATAATTTAGATTACCTTAGGTGGCTAGTGATTTTTCAGAGATGCAGTGTTGACAAGAGCTTCCCTAAATTAAGCAGACCAGATCCCTCTGTGATATAAACACCCTCGGGTGACCAAGACTTTTGGTGTTTCTCCCTTCAATTCAGCAGATAAGGGTGCAGCTCCCACCTGCTTTGCTCAGTCTTCTGAAGGGGCTGCACACAACAGCACCGCTGGACTAGTGGCCTGGTATATTTAAAATAAGCTTTGATATTGGTGGCTTGTAGCAACTGTCACAAAATTTTAAAATGTTACATCTTCCTACAGCCCACTAGAGAGGTGTTGAGTAATTAAAATAATGTGTGATGTGTTTGTTTATTTATAAAGGACATATTAACTGTAGTTTAATGGACCAGGAAACTTTGCTATTTCAAAATCAAAAGTGACTAACAGTTGAATATGCTTTCTAAAGCTGTTGCATTGGCATCCACTTTCAGACTGTTGATACTTTAATATTTTGAAAAGCATGTTAAATTAACTCTCCAGTGTTAATGTGCATTGCACATATACATGGGCACCCCAGTTCTCTCATTTTGGATGAGACCATGACTGTATTAACAGAAACATTGCAGAGAAATCAACTTACTAGTTAATCTTCAGCAAAAAGCACCAAATAATAAGGTGCCAATATTATGATTTTTCACATGAAGCACTGCAGTATGGTCCCACACATCCCAAGATTGCTGCTGAGAGGAATAAAACAGCTCTTGCAGGATGCAGTTGTACCTCCATTACTGTGTTGTGTTCACGGTGTTTCCCAGAAGCCTGCCTATTCTTGCTTTTCCTAGAATGGATGTTGAGTTATCTTTAATAAAATGCATTCCTACTGAGTTCCCTTTTAATGCAATGGCAGAAGTTTCCAAAAAGACATTTAAACTGTAGAAATCTGTAGGAGTAGCAATGCTTCAGGACCAAGCCTTTCTACTGTACCACTGGCAAAGTGCTTCACTTTCTACATAGTTTGTGCTGTTACTGAGGGCCATTTCATACAACAGGAATCATTAAAAATAAACAGAGTGATCTTATTCCTAAAGTCTGTATTATTGGCTCTACTCCTAATGACTTTTCACATAATGCAGTAAACTGTAGTCATTTCTTTAGTGCTGGAAGCGTGCTCTCCAGTGAGCCCATTGCTTCTGTCCATCAGGTGAACTTGATTTTCCTGTAGGCTTTGCTTATCCGTGTTTTGTTGTCCCTGAGGCTGAGTCAGCCTGAATGGCACAAGGCTGGCTTTGGGAGCTTGTATGGTCCATGTGACATGCTGAAAGCAGGACAACTGGCCAGGTTTTAAGTTTGAAGCATGCTGATAAGTTAGTATGAAGTAAAGATCCATGATGTAGGCTATGTTAATGAGAAGGCTGCCTGGTGGTTCTGAGGAGCACAGGGGGCTAGAAAGTATGGGACTGGAGGCATTTTACTGTCATACTGATGTTCTGCTAGAGAGAACGTAGCCTTTGAGCACAGGATGAACTAACTGGTATTTTGTTTGCTTTTATTTTTTCACTTCACTTGACCTGTCTACACATGTCTAAGCCTCAAATTCCAAACCACGATTTAATCCCTTCTCCTCTGGAGCCCTTGAAGCTAGCAAACAAAGTTGTGGTAAATCATATCATTAGACTTTAATAGCCAATGAACAGTAAGTAACATTTTTTCCTCCCAAGGGAGTTATTTAATGTTTAATGAAAATACCAATTTGCATAATTCACTGGCAGTATAAAGGTCACCATCAGTATGTCGCTAAGAGAACAGGGTAATTACTTAAGATAACTATCTTCCATCCATAAAAGAATGCCAATTTGTTGAAAAGGACTATTTAAAATTATTTTAATTATTATACCATCTTTATTCTATTTTTAAGAATGTCAGAACTTCTGCAGCACAGCTCTCAAAGCTGTGTATCACTTTCTCAAAGGCATCAGATATTGAGACCAAGCAGACCAGGATTCTGTACTAACTCCTATTTACCTTTGATTTGCCTCACTCTTTTCCCTCTGTCTTGTTCACCTTCAATATTTGACAGTAGACATCTGGAAAGGTAGATAAATGGCAACAATATTCATAAATATGAGAAGTCTGAGGGAATCTAAGTGATGGACCAGTGCACAAGGAGGTGTCTGGGTCAAAGACACAGCGGTTCCACACTGTGTCCCCTCTGAAAGTGGGGAACACTCTCACTCTGTGCAGATATTGGGAAGACCCTGCTCCAGGCAGACCGCTCTGTCGTACTCCATCACCAAAACCTGTTGGGTCACAAATAAAATATTATCCAAATAAGGGCCTTTTTTTTTTTTTTAGGTTGTGGTCCAAAAGGAATTAGAGAGTGGTTCTTAGTAAAGCACAACTAGGCAAACCACTGGACACCTGCTGAGCTGTTGCGTGGCCAAACCCAGACAAGGACTTAGACATCAATACATTCATGTAGGAGGAAGGAGCTTATTGAAACATCTGCTGGGACAGTCTGTGAAGCCCAGCATTGACTCCTTACAGCTGCACACAACAGGCTGCTTGGAGCCAAGGGCCACCACTATGCCCAGAATGTTTGCAAGGAATATCCAACACTGGCATCCAGCTGCCAGCTGTGCTGGAGCACTCTGCATTCCCAAAGGAATATGCGTCAGAACTGGCCTGAAACACGGACTTCCTAAACTTGAGTACGTGCAATGTAGCTCATACAGGAATATTTGTGCTGGAGCAAATGGTGTCACTTTATACTTCAGAGAACACTGTCCTGTTCCTCTGGGGAGACTCCTACCAGAGCCATCAGCAGGGCTTGTAAAGATGACTCAGTCTAATAAACTCCTTTTCCCCTTTGCTGTAAAGCCAGTAGGATTTCTCTCTTATACTCTTGGTGCACCATAAGGGTGTCTTTAATACAGGGAAGTGACCCGGAGTGAGTGACATACTGTTTGCAGAGGGACAAACCTCCTTTTGCAACTCAGCACAACAGACCAAAACCACACTATGTTTCATTTAATGATTACTTCTGCACAAAGCTTTCAGATAATAAGCACTAACATACTTTAAACCTGAGCAAGCTAAATATTTAGTTCACTAAAACCTCTGCAGCACTGGTGACGAGGGCAGTATGGTTAAGATAGCTTGATTAGAGCAGGGCAGACAGGGTTTCTCTCAGCTGAGAGCTGAGGAAATCTTGTTCTTTCCTTCAAAGGCAGCAGTACTGGTTCTCATTTGTCAGGCCAGAAGGGAGCTCCAGGCAGCAGGTTTCTCTGTTTCTTGGGTGATGCTTCAGGGATAAGCCTTGCACTGCACAGAATGACCCCAGATGTTTACCTGCATGTCCCCAGAGCAGTATTTCTCAGGGATACAATATTGGTAACTCCTCAGCTCTCCTCTTCTGTGATTCAGAAGGCATCTGCTATCATTTATACAAATAATCATATATATATATATATATATATATATGTGTGTGTGTGTGTGTGTATGTTAGTTGCCACTGTGAAACAGAACAGATGCAATGACTTTATTAATAAAATCCTGGCAGCTATGAAAAGGTGGGGGATACCAGCCTGTGCCACAGCAGAGGTGAGGTCCTTCAGGTGTTGGGGCTGATGTCCTGTCCTGGCCTCAGTCTGAACCCATCCCCAGGGAGGTGCCTGATGCCCAGGGCTGGGGCTGTCCCCGCTGCCTCCCCTCCCTGTCCAGCTTCCTCGCAGGGAGCTGAGGCATCGCGCTGGCTTTTCATGTCCAAGGACTTAATGTGCAATTTCTGCAAAATGTGTCTTCTGTTTGCATTTAATCACAAAACTTCTTTTTCCACCTCCTCACAAATCAAGACCCAGGAAAACAGTGAAATAGTCAATGCTGGATTTAGGCAGATTTGTGGTCAGAGACTCCTCTGCTCTGCAAGCCTTCCACCATCGATGGTGAGCCAGGGTATGACCATGCCAGGTGTAGTTCCCACACACTTCCCAGCCACTCTCAGGAGCCATGTCATTTGGGATCTGTGGCTGGTCACTTCAGTTTTGCATCTAGGTCCTGTGTGATTTCCAAATGCAGAACTCACATTAAAGAGAATTGGAGCAACAATAAAAATAGGCTTTAGAGGACCAGACTGTCTAGTCAGTCAAGAGGGTCGTTACAACGTGGCCTGCTTGACAGACATATAAATATAAATAGATACTAGTGGCTTTTTGGTATTCTTCCTGACAGTGGCCAGTAGCAGACATATGGAAGAGCTTCCCAACAGCAGCATTTCCATATAGTATCTCAGCCTTAAGCTGTCTGAAGTTTAGGCCTCCTTAAACCTCAAGTGGCATATTTGTTTTTAAAAATAAAATAATGTAACTCAGCATCTAAAAATAATCACATGGAGTCATACATTCTCTTGTTCTTCAGCATTTGAATCATTGCAGCTGACTCCACACTGTCATAAAACACATTTTGAGAAAAACATCCAAAGAGTTTTCCAGAGTGAAATACTTAAAAATAAACACAACCTCTCGCTCTGTAAAGCACATACCTAAGTCATGTTGTTACAGAAAGTGCTGGAGGCTCTGGATGAGGATGATGAAATTCTGGCCACTCCTTGATGCCCAGAGGTCACACATGGCCAGAGCTCTGGGCACCCCACCGGCCCCTCTGCAAGTCAGCCTGCATCAAGCTCTTACTCACAGTTGTTTTCCAGCATGAGCTCGAAACCTGAGAACAATTAACCCACTAAAAATAAGATTATTCTCCAAAATGGAGACCTGTGGTCGATGTCCCACGTGTGCTAGCAGAGGAGCAGTGCATCAGCACGGGGCTCAGAGCAAACACCAGAAGTGCTGCTGGGGGCTTGCAGCCGTCCCTGCTCTAACGCTGCTCCCACAGCCAAGAAAACTTACTCTCTATTGGCAACGAGTAGCATGAAGCAGGAAAACTGTCTTCACTAGCGTTACACCTTTTTGCCTCTTCAACCAACACTTTAAAGGAGGCGCAGAGACTCAATCTGCAAACAGGTAAACTCCTTCTGTTCATATTCTGCTGCTCAGGTGGCTTCTGGTAACCCCTAAAATGACAAGAATCATCTCCAGAATGCTCAAACTATTAAAAATAACAGTATTCTGTTCTTATACACTAGAATTTCATATTCATTTTATTTGGGAGTGTATGAAGGAAAGGAGGTTAAGCCAAGCCCTGGGTTTAGGCACGCGATTTTTCTTTGAGTACAAAAAGGAAAAGGTCAAAACACCTTCATTTAGGTGGCTTTGACTCATCACCCAGCGCTAGCTCTGAGCTGTGTGTGCATCGTCATCACTGCGTGTGAACAGTCCTGACGGCCCGGAGCCCAGCCCGTACCTGGGACTGATGCACTCTCCTTTGGGAAGCCGGGGAGCGCTGCCCTCTGAGAATGCGCTTCTCTAACACGAAACCCTCCGCGAGTGCGAAAACAAAACCAGACTGCAAGGTGCTCCAGGGGAAACGGAGGCAGAAGTCAGACAAGCATCTCCCCCCTGCTCCACACCCTTCAAACTAATTATGTGAGCTGAAAGCTCATGCCTTAATTAGTCTGGAAATAAATTACGCTGGCGCCGCCTGGTGGCTGATCGCAGCAAGCTCAGCGCGCACGGCTGTGGATGTCAGCGGGGAGCACTCGCCCTCCTTTGGGCAAGTAGCCATGTGGTTTATGTACACAAGTGGAGCCTGGAGCCTCCATCTAAACCCTCCCAGGCTCCTGCTGTGTCCATCACAAAGGCACGCCCGATGCTGTGCTGATCGATGTGTCGGTATGAGGGGCCCTCAGCAGGGCAGGAGAAGGGATGGGGGGCTGCACCTGGGCTGTGCTGCGGGGACTCAGCGCTGCACAGTCAGCTCCGGAAGGAAAAGTGGAATCACACAGTAGAAAAGCTCAGTGATGGGAGGGGGTAGCACACAGCGTGCAGTAACAAAGGAAAGCGGCTGGTGTATGAGTTGAGCCAGTCTGTGTTCCCTAAGCAAGCCCTCCTAGTGTTCATTTTTTGAACAGTGCGACTCCCCTGTGCAGAACAGAGGAGCCAGCATCCTCCCACCTGGGGAGGCTCCCCTCAGCATGGGGGGTGTGGGCATGTCAGAGGACACTGCACATTTTCGTGCTAAAATTTGAATAAATATTCTGCACGGAAACAGCTTCAGTGACTGAGCATGCTGGCAGGCTAGCCTGGAGACCTGGCTGCGTTTGAAGGCTGTGGTTATAATTACTGTCACCATTACTTGCATCAAGAATTACAACCACATGGATGTGGAGCCTCATCACTTTTAGTCAGTGCTTTAAAGCTGTCTCTCTCACATACACGCATAGTGGTTTTCTTGACCTATTTCTGGACAGTGAGAAATTATTTATTTTTATATCCAGACTTCCCAATTAGCCATGGCAATACAGTAAACAGGAGGCTGGGAGGAACAGGAGAGATTCCTGCCTCTGCACTCTCGCCCAGACTATATAATGCAACAGGAAGCAGCCCTGGATGTAATGCTGACTCGTGCTATGGAAATCCATCATATTAAAAATGTTGACTGGTGCCACAAAATACAGAAAGGGGATGAGGATTATCTCGGGCTGTGTTTTGTTTGATGTTCTGTGAGGAAGAAATTCACATAAGCCTGTTAGAGGTGCAAGATATGAGACCTCTACCAGTTCCCTCTCCATCCCTCCCTTTTCTAACAGCTGAAGTGTTCCGTAATTTAAGTATATAACTATACAAATATCTGGCTGTTAGGGAGAAATAATATAAAAGTCCAAGGGTGCACTTGTATTTGTTCCAGAAATAGGATAAGTTATATGGTTTATGGTTAAACGAGTGGATCTGTGCTCCCCATTTCATCTGCATATTCATTTGTAACTCCAATATAGGTGCTGTGGAAGCAGATCTTATGTACAGCTCACATATAACATTTGGGCTTCAGATCCATCCCTCTTCTGTTAAGCCCTGATAAGCATCCATCCATGGGCACCCTTGATCCCCAACACTATATCATCTCCATGGACAGACAGAGCTAAGGAGCACAGTGTCACCAAAAGGAAGAGCAGCAGGAAGTCAGAGGACACCAGAGTTTTCAACAAGTAAAAAACCCAAGCAACAACAACAACAAAAACTCCAGACAAGACTCCCCTTTTCCATCAAGAATGAGAAAAAAGTCTAAGAGAAGTGGAGAAAATACAAAAAAAATGTATAGATGTGCTCAGACATCTCCTGAGGAACAACATATTTTTCTCAGTTCGGAGTTCATGTGAGGGATGAAACATAATACCCCAAAGTGCATAAAAAGCAAGAAGGTTTGAAATAATTTGGATATATTTTAATGGGCTAAATGTAATTTAAACATGCAAATATGAACAGCCAGTGGGATGTCCTGAGGAGTTGGGTGCATTTGTAAAACATAGCTTCTCCTGGGGATTACAGGGGTGACCACTTCTTCAGGTGCAGTGTCTCTGTGGGGAACATGAGCATGGGCAGCCTGGGGCAGACTAAAGCTCTGTCTAGCCTTGTGGTCTGCCTCTTTTACTACCCACAGCAGATCTACAGAAAACGTTGTGAGAAAAAGATAATGTGTACTTTTACCTCGCTGAATTGAGTATGCTCTGGCCCAGGCTGCAGCAATCTGCAGCTCAGGGACTTCCTGAGCCAAAGGTAGTGTTTTTACATGTAGCAGTTGCTCATGGGCACCTGGCTGAGTCTATTCTCACAGAGCAAGAATCCTCACCATGCACGAGTGTGCAGCTGTGCCAGCTCACTAAGCAATGCCCCACTGGTGCTGCTGTCCTAGATGAGTGGCATGTGCTATATTTTCACTTTATCTAGGCTATAAAGTCAATGTGAAATTTGTATAAAATGCAGCATGGAAAAAATGAGACGATTATTTCTATGGGTATAAAGACTTTGAAGGTGACAGCACTATATTTCTTTAGGATTGACCTTGTGTTCCTGCAATGCCTATTATGAGGAGATCATGTAGTATGTTGGGAATAGCTCTGTGCTGTAAAAGATCTAATTTTTTCCAAAATCTGTGTGTAATTCCCTTCTTTTCCATATTTAAAACAAATGGTTCATTTTCATATAATTGTTATGTGGAGTCAGAGGCAAATATTGATAGAAAGTGACAGAGTTTAATTTATTTCTTTGTTGAAGATTGATTTTTCTTGGGCTTCGACAGCACTGGCTGCCTTCCCAGAAACATCTCTGAATTTATCACTGCTGGGTGCCAAACTGAGACAGAAGGAACAACTTTTAAATATAAAACTCCTCAAACTGCTGGGACATTTCAGCTTGGTGAAATTCCAGCCATAACCCTGAATGCCACAGACTAAGGACAGCTGAAAGGAATCGAGGCAGTGATTTAAGTGTCAATGGAGGGAGATCAGCTTTAGAGTGGTGCCCCTGTCTGCCAAGGGGTAATTACTCCTCACTCCTAACTTTTGGTTCATGCTGAAGATCATTTCCTTCTCTGTCACAGTTGTGTCTAGCCACTGAGTGAAAGAAATGAGTGTGTAAACTGAGACAGACTTGCCCATCTGCAGGATTTTGCAGGCTCCAACACTCAGAGCCTCTGTGGGAATCCAGCTGCTCAAATCATTGATGGGACGAAATATCACTTCATATTGCCTGGCAGAGGGAAGCTTGTGGCCTTGCTTTTTCAATCTTCCCTGCTGACCAACCTCATGAGCTTTAACAGCTCCCCTCTATCACTGTTTCTGCAGAGGTGCAGGGTGAAGGCCACTGCTGAGGCCTGGGAAAGGTGACATTCCATGGAGGGACACGCAGATGCAGTGGCTGATGTGATGTGTGCCATAATTATCAGCATGAGTCACTGGAGCTGCACACGCTTGTACACAGCTGAGCCCAGCCGCTGTGCTCCTCCAGGGAAGTACAGCTTCGGTACCTACTCTTAGTGTCATCCCACAAGATAAATTAGGAGCCAAGGCAGAATAAGTTGAATTTTGTACTACACTAGAAAAATTAAATACTCTTATCAGCTTCATCAGACTGGGCTTAGAGTGAAGGTATTTAGGTGTTGTGCCAGAATCCATGGTGTGGGACAGGTGAGGGACAGGCTGCTGACAGTGATACACATGAGCACCATTACACCATTCAGCTGGTGAAGTTAGCACAGCTTCTCTCAGAGCAAAACCATAACAGCTACTCCTTGTCAGGCTGGTCTGGCTGGGCAAGCTCTTAGTTCATCTTTCATGCAGAGGTCACAGTGGAGAGTTGTGGAACAAATAGAAGAGACTAGTACAGCAGTGTCAGGAGAAACACCCTCTTCCATCAAAAAAAGATCAAGGCAGTTAACAAGAAGTCTGGGCATCCAGCAAGATCAAACCAACCTCCACCAATCAGTCTGCTCAGAGATCCTCCCCTCCCCGCACCAATGTGGATAAGCCGAGCCTCTCACCTTCTCTAACATTTAAACAATGTTTAATTTAAAAGAAAAAGAACTCTGATTGTTCTAATCACTGGTTTCCACCACCTTAGGGAAAATGGAGTGCCCTTCTCGCCTCCCACATGGGAAAGTGAAAGCCCACAACTCAAGCTCTTCCCTAGGGAAGTAATTTCCCTTCACAGTGAGCTCTCATCCTGGTGTACCCAGTTTCCTCTGAGACCGGAGAGGTCTTACTGCTGGCAGGAGAACCTGGTGTCTCTAGTCTCAGTGAAAAGCACCTCCCAGCTGATTCATTCTGGGCTGAAGAGCAGAAACTCTCTTTTTACTAAGGATCTCACCTCTCTGAAGGCTCTTTATAGTCTGCTCTTCTCTGAGCTGGGAAGCAGTGGCTGGTGCTGTGAAGCACAGCAGCCTTTGCTGATTAGCCCTGCACGCTGCATATCTTCCTTTCTTTGAATGTTTTCTATTAGAAAAGCATCAACCTCTATTTCCTACAGAAATTGCTTCCAGCTACCAGGCTGGATGGGCTTTTCTCTGACAGGAGACAGTGCTGTACTGTAGTGTTCCTGCTAGCTGCAGCATCGAACAAGGCACCCTGTAATGTAGAAAAAGGACAGAGGTGTGGGGTACATGGCCACTGGCTCCTGCCTTCCTGCCAAGCAAAGGTGCCATGGAAGGTGCCTTCCTTTCCCTTTACCCTTCCCAGCAGATGGTTCTCCTGAGTGAGCACAGGAGTGACCCAGTGACACTTTTTCTCTTCTCCTGGCATTAGGCTTTTTTGTTCTATTTTGACAGCACTCTATTTTAAAGGAAGAAAACTCCTCCATTAACTTCTGCCCTGGCAATGGGAGCTGCAGAACCTACTGGTCCCTTGGAGGGGCATACAAAAGACATTCCTCATACTGAAAGGACTAACCTGTTTCTGGTTTGAACTAACAATGTGCTGGGTGGATTTCAGCACACACAGATGGGAGACACGTCCCTAACCCCAGGTCTTCAATCATACATGGGCTTAGGTCCTACTGTGATGCTCTTTGCAGCATGCTGATACCATGTTGAAGAAGTTCTTCTGAGGAGTTCAGGTTGAGTATAGGGAGGCTTCTCTTTCCCAACTAGCTGACTTCTAAAGCATGGGGTAAGATTTCGGCTGTTTGGGTAACAAATACATTTTCTCTATAAAAAACCCAAACCAAACAGTGGCTTGCCTATACACTAAAGCACATCTTTAGGCAGGTTTAAAAGCATACAACACATCTTAATGCTTCAGAAATCATATAAAATACAGTATATGCAAGAAAATAGGAATAAAGAAATGGCACCATAGCACCTTTTAGAAAATTGACCCTGGGCATAACCTCTAATATCTCAAAACTTAACCTCAAGAATTAGCATTAAGAAGGCTAATAATTCACTAGCTATATCAGAACTGAGTAAGTTCACAAGGAATATTAAGGAAAACTCTTTCTTGATAAACTTAGCTTTTAATCACTCTAGTTTTGTTAGAGCCAAGGGGTAGGGCAGTTCAAGACAATGTCCTACTAAAATCTATTTCCAGTGTGCAAAAAGCAAAGCAAACGGTTCTGGCTAACCTCTAGGATCTGTGAGATTGCTGTGAGGACAGTAGTATGATATTTCTGAAGATTCATCTAGCTATCAGCATAGGTTGTTTTGTCTCTATTTCGTTTCTGCTGAAGACAGTCTAGTGGCACAGGCTGTGTGTACTCAGAGAATTCCACTCAAGGTGCCATGGTCCATTACATCTGATCTCATCCTATCTGCACACACCTGCAGCCCAGAAACTTGTCTTTCAGTGTGAAACATGAGACCTAAAGTGTTGAGTAACAATTTTTACTTACTGCCCTTTGGCTGCATTTCTTTCTCAGTCCCTGCACCGAGTTGCATTTTCACCCTGGGGTTTCCCAACAGAAGGGCCAAACCCATGTGCGGGGCAGAGGCAGTCCTGTGGGCTGCTGGTTTTCAGTGCTGAGGCTAAACTGCCCAGTCCAGTTTCCTAAACCTGGGCTCACCAAAAAGGATCTGGACTGATTACAGCTCTTTTTTTAAAGGAGATGTACTTGTCAGATATTAATCCTCTGCCACCAGACGGTAAATCCCAGCAGTTGAAGGTGGTGGTGGGGTGAGGGCAGGATGGGTTGCTCTTGCTCCATTCTGTTTCTCACTCCACAGAGTCAATTTCTTCCTTTGCACTCTTGTAACATCTCAAAAGATGCTGAGCACCACAGCACCACTGAGCTAAAACACTCAGACTGGATTTTACCTAGAAACAAAAAGTAGTAAAAATGAATATTTCTTTCCCACTATAGAAATGACCAGATATACCACTCTTGCCTGATGCAGGGTTCACCCAGCCTTCTACTATGTGGGGCAAGGGACTGGCTTTAGCGGGTGGAGGATTGTGCCTGCTCAGGGTGTGTGCTCAAGGCAGTTGCACCACACTTCAGGACCACAGCCAAGCTCTGCAGGACAAGCTGGCAGCAAAGATGGTGTAGGTCCTCCCTGTGATGCAGGAGGTCCTCAGAGCAGAGAGCATTATGAGAGTATCATTTCCATTCAGTCCCAGATTCCTTTAGACTAATCCAGTGTCAAAAAAAGCACCTTAGCTTAACTGATAGTTAAATCCATCCAATATCTATCTCACTTAGAGGTAATTGAGCAGGGAATGTATTCAACCAGTACAGAATTTGAAATAAAAAGCACTAGAATCCAGTGCTGTTGACTGGAAAATATTGCACTTGTCACTCCAGCTGTTTCTGATTGCTAGTCACAAATATGTGTTATGAAATATCCATTTATTTAGGCATTGTGGGTCACTTTCCTCCAGGGAAGAATGATGTCATCAGAATCCCTTTTAATTTTTTCTGGATGAGAGATGTGGTGTTGCTGACATTAATATGCATGCATTGTGCAAGATTCCTTCTCAAGGATCTGTTGATCTGCACTTGAAAATGGACAACATCAGTACTGCCATAATTGTTCCTGGAGTAATTCATTTTAATTGGGCTTTTGTTGTATGAATAGAGAAAGGTGAGACTGAAATTTGAGAATTTGCTTTAACTTATAGCCATATCCAGAATTTAAATTGAGATTTCTCACATGGAAAAAAACCTCTAGTATATCATATTGCCTACTCCATTATGTGGTGGTTAATAATTAAAAGCATACTGCAGTTGCTTTTATGAATTCATAATGTGAAGATGAAGGATTACTGCAAGTTGTAATTTGACATACAATAATCTTCCCTGTATTTCAGTTATTTGCTAGCAAAGCTTAATTTCCTTTTTCAATTTTTTTCTTTAATGATACAAAGAAAGAATTAACTTCAGATGTTTCCTCTGCACTTGCACAATTCTAAAGTGCCTTTATTTAAAAGAAAATGAAATTGCATGCAGGTTGCTAGAGCACCTCTCCCAAGCCCATCCTATGCATTGTTACACAACAGACTCCATCATCCCTCAGGGATAGGACCATGACTAGCTGCCACGGGGACTGCTGCTGCTGATGTGACATATCAGACCCCTTCAGACCTTGGGAACACAGTCTGATCCATCTCAAACTCGATGGGAGTTTGTGGCCTGCCATTTCCTTAGGCAGTGTTAATGTATTTATGTCCCCAGACACACCACAGCCACCTAACCTGGGGTCCACCCACTGGCATTGGGGACCTCATCTCTAAGCTGGGTTTACTTGCACCCTGCAGCAGCTGAGAGCCCAGCCAAGCTGAGATGGGAACTGGCAAGCATGGAAACACCTCCTGCCCAGCAGTTTCCCTCCAGGGTAGGAAAGAGTGCAGGCAAATAAATGAACTTCCCCAGGTTAGCAAGAGCCTGATTTACCCAAGTGCATTTTCAGTGCTGGCTGACACAAAGAGAAGTTCTGCCCTGTCCACTCCCTGGCTTGAGAAGGGAAAGAAGAAACATTGAAGCAACCAAAATTATGTGTTTGTGCTTTGGTAACTTAGAGGAGTTGGATATAGGGCAGTGAACCCTCATGTCCAAGACCTTTGGATAGCCTGGCTTGTCAGCAGTGCCTTTCTTGCACAGTACTTCCACTTATACATAGCAGAGCATTTCCCAGGTAACCAAATCCAAATGCATTAGGATTTGGGGGATTAAAACTAGTGTCCTTACAGAGTCTGGGCTGACAGGGGGAATTCCTTGGATGTGCCCATATTGACAGACGTCTCATGACATGCATCCTGCAGTGCCAAGCCCACGTGCCAGACCATGTGTGGACGTGGCTATGGATGTGCCATTGAGCTCCAGAGGCCTGTGAGTGACACACATTGGGTACATCTGTGCTAGTACACTTAACAGTGACAGAGAACGTACCCAAGGATTGAACCTACATCATTTACGACAGATGGCCCAAAGCAAGGTTTTACACAAGCAAAACAGTCCTCTTGCAAGCTTATCAAGAGGGTGCTTCTGCCCTATGAGCTGGTCATGTACTCTTTGCTGATCTCTCCAAGTCTGTTTCCAAGGATGATGGAGAGGAGAAAGATAGGGCCTGCCTATCTTTCTCTCCCTCTCTATTTTCCTCTCTCCAGCTGCCTGGAGTCTGAAAGTGCAAAGTGAAGAGTGTGAAATGGCAGATGTCTGTCATTTGTCAGGTGCTGGCCTGCAGCACTAACTGCAAAAGGTTGCAGACCATGTGAGGTGCCAACATGGTCTCCCAAGTACTATGTGCAGTTTGTCACAAAGGCTGGCATGTCTGGCTGTAGCCAAGGACTGGTTTCTGAACTTTCCATGTCTGTCTTTCCATACAGCTTTCCAATATCTCTAATGCAAACCAACACTGCTTAATTGCAAAAAGCTGTCTGTACTTTGTGTCTGCTATTTCTTCATATTGCTGCTGGCAAATCTTCTTGCCAAAGAAGCTGTGGGTGCAAGCATGATCCTTGTAGATGTTGACCACAGGTACAGCTGCTTCCCAGCCAGCCAGATGTGGCTTTTTGCAGTGTAACTCAGAATGTGAAGCATGCAGATAATGGTGTAGCGTATGTGGGATTAGGGAGAGGCATGGGACACTATGAGGCTTACATTAGATGGCATATAGTAGATATGAAAGGTCAACTGGAGCTATTTTGAGCTGGACATATACTCCAAGGATGGCTTTTTTGTGCTAACTGATCTATGTCTGAGTTTCCCTGGCCAGGAGACAACTTATTTCTTTGGAGTAAGATCTAATGTGAACTAGTATATGTGCAGTTCAGATGATCTGGCAAGCTGACACTGCATGAGATGGAAATGCCCTGGCAAGGCACTGCAATGATCTGTCCTGGTGTCCTGCATTAGCATGGACCATACAGTTTCATCAGGTAAGAACTTCCTTGGGCTTGTGGCTTTTCCAGCGATAAACTATGCCTCAGGAAAAGTTATTTATTACACATCACACTTGGAGAGAATTCCCCACCTAGAAATCTCTAATTACATATCCCTCATGAGCTCTGCTTTTAGTCTAAATTTGACACTTTCAGCTTCTAGACTTTTCCCTATTCATTTAAAGTTTTGTACTGCCAGGTGTCTCTTTTTACACATATTTATAGGATTTTCTCTTTGTTCAGATTGGGTTTCTTCAATTTCTCATTGGAAGAAATTACCCAAGATCTCAAATAACCATTAGAGACTTTTCCTGAACTCTTTTCACACTTGCCAACATCGTTTTAAGAAATGGAAATGAGAAGTGAGCAGCCAATACTCCAATCAGTACTGTTGCTTTCAGTGGAAATTACATTGTTAATACCTCACATTCTGCTGTTTGGCTCTTGCAACACACTGGGAGATCATATGATCTTAGTGACTCATCAGGCCTTCACAATTATTTTCTAAATAATTCTTCCCTAAATACCAATCTATAACTGACCTATATTTTTGTTTTACACATATATAACCTTGTCTTTAAATTTTTTACAGTGCCTGCTGTTCAGGTGAGCCTTAGTTTTCATGATCACCACATCACTCATGGGAGCTAACCTTATTAATTTTGATCCCGCTAGCTTTTGGGTCACCTGCTAACTATTATGATAATGGAGATGTCAGCTGACTCTTAGTTGTCTGGCACATCTTTTTGCTCACACTAGAGTTTAACTTATATAGTTACAGCCTGGCTGACCATTTGGGAGGTGTGAAAAAGGGCTGTACTGCAGCAGAGCATCCCACACCTGGCTTCCCTGGGGAAGAAACCACTGATCCCTGTTCCACATGCTCCCCTTTGATGTTACAGCTTTCTGTTTGTGGTACCAGAGCCCAAGTCTTCCAGGTATCAGAGCTTACCTTGAGATTGCCAGGACTCTCAGGCAGCAGGAATCACTAACAGGCTGTGCTTGCAGGTGCTGTCAGAGCCCTTCTGGAAGTGACTGCAGGCCTTGCTGTTTGCCCAGAAAGCTGCTGGACCCACTATAGTGCTCCAAAGCCTGGATGTATGCCTGTCCTGTGGCTATATGCCCACTCTAAAGCACAGCTTTTACCTTTTGTGTATCCTGGCTGGTTTTGCCCTAATTGTAGCCCCATATCCTGAGAACACCAGGAGTGGGTCAGAGAACAGGAGCTTCATACAAGGGCTTGAGACTGCTCTTGAAGTACAGTACCAATGAGGCCTCAAGTTCCTTCTTTTCACCTTGAGTGTTTGAAGGTGCCTTTATTCTGACTGCCATAAATCCATCTACTGCACCTTTCCTGTTATGGTGGGCACACCTGGCTTGAGTGTGCAGTGTTAACAGCTAGTAGGATTGTCCTGCTGCTGAGGAGAACAAAGTGGACACTGAGGCAGAGAGAGGCAGCGAAGCTGAATACATAAACCCCACTTTTTAGCCCTAGTTCATAAAGACAGTAGGTCTTTGCAAGAATATTGCTACCTGTCTCTCTTCCAGACCCTGAAATGAATGAGATCTGTTAGTGAGCTTAAAGTGAACTTGCCAGGCTCTACTCCTATAGAAACCAATTTTCTACAAGTAACAAAAAGCAGTGAGTGAGAGGAGGAGGGAGGCTCTGCTCATGCACCACAAGCTCAACAGCTACCTGCTGAGCTTTGCCTGCCAGCTGTCCGCACACCATGGAGCTCAGAAGGAGCAGCAGGACCTTCTGCCTCTCACACAGCTGAAGCTGGAGGATGAGGGGAGCAGAAGGACTCTGTGCTTGGAGTGTGGAGAACAAGGCATGTGGAAAACCACTGGAAATGGTGTGAGGAGTGAGAGCTTGCAAGGCTGCATAACCTTGCTTGCAGAGTAGCAGATCTGGGATGCATAGCACAGCACTCACCTACAGACTACAGGGAAGAATTCCTTTGTTTCAGTAACTTGTACATCAGTTGTCTCATTTGCAACAAAATGCCACTGACTGGATGTTTCAGGATCACTTCTCTGCATCACATGCACAGGATCCTTCCCGATCCTTAGTGTTAATACACTGAAAACAGGAGTAATTGAACACTAATTACTGTCCTTGTTTGTATGTTGTCCTCTGTGGGAGCTCATGCTCTGGGTCAGACTACAGGCAAACAGCAGCACTGCTGTGCATCCCCTGCAGCTCCATTCACAATCACCTTGTCTTTGGAGCCCTCTGTTGTATCTCCTGTCCAGCTGTCTATGTGCTATTGTTTGAGAATTACTTGAGCATTTACTATGCAGGAATATTGCAAAGATTAATAAAATTTTTTTCAAAAGTTGGGAAAATGAAAAGTGCTATATAAGCATTCTAAGTATTATCAAATATTACAGAGCAATCATGCACAACCTCCTTTTTTTCCCGATATTTCTTTGCAGCTTTAACTTCTTATCTTGTACCACACAAATTTCAATTACCAGTAATAGTCCAGTAGACTGTGTGTTAAATGATAATTCCCCAAAAATGTGAGAAATAAATTTTTTGTCCCCATAAAACTATGCATATTTTTGTATGTTTTTTGTTATGTAACATACAAACCATATATTTAAAAAGGAATGTCTATGCATACATATATCACTTCATATGTATATATTACAAACAGGTATACATGTGTATGTATGTATGTATGTATGCATGTAATGGGACAATGTGATAAAGGGCAGTCTTGGTAATTCTTCACAGATGATGCTGTGGTAATATATCTGCCCAGGAAAAATATGCCAGTCCCAGGAAGAATGTGCAGGTACTACCTTAGTAGCAAAGATTCATAGCAAATATGAGATTATATAGTAAATTATACACATTAAATCGGTCACCAGCATACTTTGCTATCAAACTCCTGGATTTAATCCTCTATTATTTAAAGCACCTGTGAAGACATTCAGGTGCTGCTGAAAGGTTCTCTATCAGCACAGTGACAAGGTGACCTTATAAAAGCCCAGTAGAAGCTAGTAAGGAGGGGTTTTTTCTTTCCTCTGTTTCACTGTGATCCAAATGGCATCTTTTCATGGTACAGCGTGTTTGTGTGATATGTGCAAAAACAGGAGAAGAGACAGCAAAGGAAAGCCCGAAATGCTCAATACCAAATCACATTTATATCTATGGGAGTTTGGCTGATTTAATGGCTAAGAAAAAATACTGCAAGGACATTCTCATTGAGCAAGAATCAATGAAAGGTTTAAAAAAAATGAAAAAGGAATTAATTCTTAAAACAATGAGAGGTTCTACACCCATGCAATTAGCAGGTATTTTTATTTTTTCTTCAGAAAGAATGCTGGTCAGCATTAATGTGATTGACAAGGACAATACTGGTGTGAATGGCATATGGATCTGTATAGGCAGGACTGAAAGATGTGGAAAGAAAGGGTTTGTGATGGGTGGAAAGACTGGTGGCTGAAGGGCTGTGGGAGAGGGAGTCAGTGGTCAGAAACTAAAGAGGGTACAAAAATAAAATTGTGGAACATAGACTTGCTTGGTGGCCTTGTGTTCAGAAGAAGCTCCTGTCATCCAAGGGAGTCTCTGTTTTGTCTCAGGAGAAACGTTCTGTCTTTTCTCTCACCTCTGTGACTGCAGGGATAGGGAACTGCAGAATTATTGCTGTCTGGCCAAAAACCAACCTGCAACTAGCCCTTTCATACTCTTGATTATGGCAGCTGAACTTAATCTTCAAACTGCTGGTGGCCTGACAAGGCCAAAACCCCGTGGTGCTGACAGACTGGGGATGCTTGTGTGGGATCTGCACCAGGGAACACAACTGACTGCTCCAGTACTTGGATAACCAGCAATTGCTACCCAGAGACACAAAGTTCCAAGCACATGAGATCCTAGGGCCACCCACAGAAGTTAGGTCCATAAAGAGTGCGTCATTAGGGTAAATTGTAGCAATATCAGTAGCTCAAAATACAGTACTTGGCAAACATATCACTACTGTGCCTTACACTGCCACCAAAAGATCCTGCAGAATGCCATAAATCTTCTCTGAAACTACCCGGAGAACTGCACGGTGTTGCTTTTGGTAGGGTGACCACGCTGTGACTCCGAAGCCCCATCTGCTGAGCCTACACCATACCAAAGCTTTCCCAGATACCATCTTCATCAAATATTGTTTTATCTTGCAGCTCCTTTGCTGTTTCAATGAGTTTTGCAATATCAGGGTGATATTTTTTAAATGTCATTGCTAATACATTTTTTAACTACACGCTGACAAAGATTTAGTATTATTATAAAACCTGAAACCTGCTATCTTCAGTGTAGCNCCTTAGCAGAGGGCCCCAAGGTGGAGCGGAGTCCAGCAAAGATCTGCGACCGAGACCCACGGAGGGAGAAGCCCACGCTTAGCAGGAGGCCCCCGAGGTAGAGTGGAGTCTTGCAAGGTTTTGCGGCCGAGACCCACAGAGGGAGAAGCCCACGCCTAAGCAGGTACAGCCAGTTTTTTCATGAGAGACTGCACCCCATGGAATGACCCACGAGAGAGCAGAGGATCGCTTTCTCGTGGCGGGGACCCCACGGAACACAAGGGAAGGACTCAGAGTTATAATTCCCCTGTGACTGTGGTGATGACTGTGGTGAAGCGAGCTGTCCCCTTTGCAGCCCACAGGAAAGCCCCCTGAGACAAAACTGTTGCTTAAGTCTTGGACTTACATCTGCGAATGGCTGACCCAACAAGAACAGACTGTAAACCTTTCACTCCTCGACCCCCACACCATCAGGGGAAAGAGAGGGGCATGGACAGACCGAGGGGTGGGGGTGTAAAAGTGTTTTCTAACCTGTTTCTATTTCTTATTTTTAGTTTTAGTTTGTTAGTAATAAATTAAGCATTATTCTAAGTTCTGCTTTGCCCGTGGTATTAATCAAAGCTCCTCTTTCAGTTGTTATCTCTAGTCGTAAATTCCTAGCTGATTTTCTTTTCCCTTCCTCTGGAAGGTGAAAAGTGTGGGGGGAAAAAGGCCTTGAAACAGTTTTGCTGGACACTAAGCATTTATCGGGAAGTCAAACCACCACACAATGTAAGGATGAAGACATTACTTTTGGAAAGGACATCAACTTCATTTCCAATTTTATGTCAAAAATACATCTGTAGAGAGAGTCTATGTCATAGCTGATTGCAGGTGCATTTAGATGTCAAACTGCTCATTTGCCAGACAAAACAAAATAGGCATCTAAGTACAATAAAATAGGCCTGCAATTATATGTGCCAGCAAAAATGACACCTGCAGATGTTGTCAAATGCAAACATCTAAGAACACTTGAAATCATTTCCAAGCATGTGAAGTTTGAAAAAAGTAGGACATGAATATCTATTGCAAGCACATCCTGCTTCTGCCCTTGAAGGGATATCCACTCAGTAATCTTGAATCCTTCTGATATTTACAGTTCTGCATCTTAAAGGTTTTTAAGTCTTAAACAAGAAAAATAAAATCTTAATATGGTCCTATTCTGTGTTACTTTCCAACAGTGTTATTATTGTTTGTTCTCTTTTATTCCCTTTTCCTTTCTCTCTCTCACATGGAAAATGTTCCTAGGCTGATTCCTCCTGTTACTATTCAGGGGAGACTCACAGAAGTGATTAGCCCTTTTTATGAGTGCAGTTTAATTGTTAATGCCAATGACTACCACACCTTGGGCCTCTCTGTCAAAAGTCTCTGAACAAAAGCAGTCTCAGTGAGGTCTCTGCCAACACTCCAGTTTCCATGGAGCTACAGTGAATCATGGATGGGTCAGCAACCCAGGATGTAAAGTAATTTAAGATTAGGGTGATAGTTAAAAAGAAGTGAGCTAGTGAAACACAAAAAAACTCTCTTGGACCAAAGAGCCAGGCAATAGTCTACCATGCCCTTCAGGTGTCTTGGAGAGCTGTCCAGGGCACACTGCGTTGCACTGCACATTTTGAGGACCTTCTTCCAGTAAAGGAAGCCTGGATGTGGCTCCTTTTGAAAATGTAACCCACTGGTGCCACTGTGTCAGGGCCAGAGCATTGACAGGGCTGACATGAAGCACTATTTTTGCAGACGAATAACCTATTCCTTAAAGCATGACAAAAGTCTGCCAGTTCTAAGACTGTGTCCGTATTCAGAAGATTAGCAAAGCAACTCTTTCCTCACCAGAAGAATTACTAGACTTCAGAACGTTCCAGGGGATTTATTTTTTTTTTCAACTGTCAGGAATGTACAGTGTAACAAATGTCAGTAAGGATCTGCTGAGGCTCTCCCCTCTTTCAGTTTGGCTGTTGACTCCTTAGGGAAGGGAAGGTGAGACAAGATACTTCAGAAGCTCCACTTGGGACTCTTTAAGGCTTTTAGAGGACTCTCCCAGCCTGTGTTCTTGGCTGAATGCCTGCAGAAGACAGGACACAGGAGAAGGCAGTTCATGAGCCTTTCCTGCCCATGTGACTCAGACCTGACCCAGCAGCACGGATATGCCCTTGCTTTTCCTGATGAGGGGCTCCTTCCATAAGGCCACTCCCCGGAGGCTCCAGCAGGGACTGCTGCCAGACACAGAGCATATTCTCCATGTGCCATCACTGACTTCTATAATGCTGCGATGGCAAGTCATGGAACAAAAGGACATATTCCCCCATCTCCACTTTGGTAAAACAGTCTCCTTCCCTCACAACCATAAAGAGGAGCAGCTGAGAAAGAGAGAACACAGCATGTCTTTATTGTACTTCCTTAAACAACTTCAAAGTTTTCCCAGGATTACATGGTAACTACAGCTATTAACATGCACATATTGCATTCCTGAGTGTGTTCCTAAGCATGTCTCAGTTGTGTTGTTGAGGCACATTAGAAGGCATTACTCTTCTGGAGCAGTGTTTCCACTCTCTGAAGCTCTTTGATCCATTACCATGCTTGCCCTTTGGAATGATAATTTAGTAAGTCTGATACTTAATAATTCACTTTTGGAATTTCTCCTTTGTATGTGCTGTGCCTCTTGCGTGCTGATATGAAATGGCACTCCTTCAAAATAAAATCATGCTCTTGATATTTCATATACTGCAGGTAAGTGCAAGAACTACTGCCTGTTTTTAGCCTTATTTTCTGTATTTAACGCATTGCTGCTGGGTTGGCAGTTCAGAGATTGATGTTCTCTGATGAAGCCTGGAGAAGCAGTAGTTTTTGTGCCTGCCATCTACCAGTATCCCTTGGTCCTGATCTTTTGCATCCAGCCTATAGGCCATGGGGTTAGGGAAGCTGCCAGGTCTGTTCTGGCTCATGTCTCTTTATTGTGATGACCAGAGTTGGACTGACTATTTTTCTGCAAGTTGGCTGCTGACATGGAGCAGTTTTTCAAACCCAAGAAACCAAACTGAAGAAAAATTACTTTCAGAAATGCTATTCTCTGACCAGCCTGTTAGGTGGACTTAAGCTGCTGAAATCAAAAGGTGAGATGCACTGTATATTGCTGCCAGACCAACTGGTTATCAAATAACTCCCCTCAAAAGCATTTGCTGTTATGGAAACCAGAGGCTGAGCTTCTCTCTTGGGCAAGGTTCCTTGTGTGCAATGCTTGCTTCATAAATTAGCTTTGAAACATGAGCACATAGATACATAAGCACTTCCAGTGAGAGCAGCTTTACATTATCAGATTGTTGCAATGGCAGACAATCTTGATTTAGACTTTAGTTGAATTTGGATGAGATGATACAGAATGAATGTACTTACTGATGGAAGAATCCTACAAGAGCCTCTCTGGATGATTGGCACAGCACATAGAATCACAGAAACATAGAATCATAGGGGTTGGAAAAGACCTTTGGCCCATCACCACCTTGTCAAGTAGACCTTAGCACTAAGTGCCACATCCAGTTGCTTCTTGAACACCTCCAGAAACACTGATTCCACCACCTCCCTGGACAGTCCATTCCAATGCCTGACCACCCTTTCAGTGAAGAAATTCTTCCTGATGTCCAACCTGAACCTCTAGGTATCATTAGTTGCTCTTGTACAAGGTACAAGAATAAGTTTGTGTCATTCAATTTCAAAATGATACAAATTATGTTGGCTGGAGTGGTGTTTTAAACATGAAATGGAGAACATGTGTTACATGCCTGAAGTTTATCACAAATATGAATGAGGATGTCTGAGTGCATAAAGCCAGTTGGGAAAATGAGCTGTCTGGACCAAAACAAACATAACTTGACACGGTATTACTTCTCCTGACTCCTGGAATAAATCCAGAGGACACAATACCCAGAACAGTACCCAAGTTTTGTCTTGGAACTAGTTCTCTAGAAAACTGCTCAAAAAAGTAATAACATACAGGCAGTGTGAGAGCCCAGGCCCCAGGGCCTGCTCCTGCATAACTGTGCCCCAGAGGCTCACACCTAAAAGTGCCAGAGGCTGTGGGGGCTGAGGATGCTGGTCCCAGCTGCTGGGCATTCTGAGTATCCCAGGCCAGCTCCTGAAGGGATCTTTCCAGAAACTGGGGAGATGTGGGGTTATACTTAAGAGAAAAGATCCTTCTAGTCTATAAAATGATGTTTTTGCAGACAAAACACACTACAAATAAAGAGTGAAGTCAAATCTCACTGCTCAAGAATACTTCAAGAAGGCAGACTGAGATGGTCCTATCAAAATGTTCATGAAGTTGCATGTCCCTTCCTAAAAGGGCAGCTGCAGCCCCCGCAAGAGGCTGTGGAAACAGAGGTGGCTCTGACAGCATGTTTATGATTGAATAGTGCTTACACAGTCAATATTGAAATTAATTGCTGGAAAGGATTAGCTACTGGCTTGCTGATTAGATGAATTCTTACTTTTTGAATACCTTAAACAAATTTCCTCTGCATTGGACAGCTGTTTGGAGCATTTCAGCAAAATTGGGAGCACAGTGAAATAAAGGAAATGTGGAAGGAGTTATGCATTTCAATTTCTAGTACTGAAGAAAAATGTGCAGTGACAGATTAATACATGACTAAATTCTCTCAAGTGGAAAATGCCATGCTTTGTGTAGAGAGGGGAAAAAACCCAGTGTGAAAGCCAAGGGAATTCCTAATTTTTAATCTAATTTGCCTCCCAAAGTGTATCAAGTAATTTATAATTTATTTAAAAGTGATGTGCACATCAGTTTTCTAATAGTGTCTAGGACAAAACAGGGATAGACATTCAGACTGCAGGATGTGCCCACATTGAGGTATCTCAGGTCTCTGGATCTCATGTTTGTTGAAGGTAACAAAAAAAGCCCAGAGCATGGGGTATAGTCAAGTCTATAAAGGTTGCTGTGAGGGTTCCATGCAACCTTCTTTTCTCCAGGCTGAACAGCCCCAACTTTCTCAGCCTGTCGAGTATGTATGTATGTATGTATGTCCCTCCAGTTCCTGGCACCCCAGAAACACGGGCACTGTGGATCTCTGCCCCTTTTGCTGCGGCAGGCGCTTGGCTCCATGCTCACAGGAACAGAACAGAGAGCACCTTCAACCAGGTCAGAAATGGAGTTTGGTAAGAATGACTGTGGTGACAGGGTGTACAGGCCATGGTCAGACACATGCACTGACCACAAAGTGCTACTGCCCTACTTTATCTGCTTTTCTCTCCATTTTCCCAGAGTTTTCCCTCCCTTCTCCACCTTCTTCCCTCCCTCCTCCCAGCTTTGGTCCTTTCTCTTAGCATCCTGTGTGTCTTCCAAGACATTCCTCAAGAAAGACACTGATGTGCAGGAGAGAGTCCAGAGAAGGCCAAGGCGCACAAGTGAAGGGCCTGGAGCACAAGTCCTGTGGGGAGAGGCTGAGGGAGCTGGGGTGTTCAGCCTGGAGAGGAGGAGGCTCAGGGGGACCTTATTGCTCTGTACAACCCCCTGAGCGGGGTCGGGGTGGTCATTTCTGCCCGGCAATAGAGACAGGGCAAGAGAACACAGCCCTGTTTCCGTGCGGAGATCCCGACTCGTCCCCTCCCCTCCCCTTCTCCTCCCTCCCGGCGCTCTCGCGAGACGCGCCGCCCCGCTCCCTTTCCGGCGTGGCGGGGCACGGCGGCCGCCATGGCGCTCTACAACTTCAAGAAGATCACGGTGGTTCCGTCCGCCAAGGTTCGCCCGCGCTCCCCTGCGCCTTCCCCTCCCCTTCCCT